>JAAIXI010000246.1:1650897-1926007 GCA_013403645.1 Heliconius nattereri
GCTCGGCTGATGAAGTTGCCTATTGCGTCACCGCCATCGTCAGAGTAATAGACACAGGTGTTGGTGTGTCTCGTCACTGCGACGACTGCGTGAGAGACGCTCTCATGTACTCGGATCCGTGCGCGTCCGGTTCGGACGATGACGACGTCTGCGAAGGTCTGCCCCTGGGCCTCATGGATAGTCATGACTCGCGAACCTGCTCCAGCTCCATATCCCTGGTCTTTCAGCTGCCTCTTCTCCTCCTGCGTGTGGACCAGATATAGGGTGCCGTCATTACAGTGTGGTATTCGCGCGTCGGTGTATCCGAGAACCTTTAGGGAGTGGACAATGGGGCTTGCGGAGTAAATGCTGTTATATACTCCGGCGAGGGCATAGGCGACGTCCATTGGGCTCCGGTGTGTGCAAGGCAACTCGCATGTGATGTTGGTTGTCAAGCTAGGCCTGCAGTACCTTAGTTCGAATAGATTTTGTCTGTCGATGTAAGGCAGCTGATTGATATCTCCGATGAGTGTGACCTCGTTCGCTCCTGACAGTCTGGCCGCCATAACAATGGCCCCGAAGTGGTTCATGAGGGCTTCGTCCACCGTTAGCCGGTTTATAACTATTCCCTCATGAAAACCGTTGACTAAGATCGAGGCCATTGTTCGCACTCTCTTTGTCGCTTTCGTGCCAAGGCGGTGCGCCAGCTTCTCTCTTAGATCTTTCGCGGCCTCTACTGTGGTTGTCGCTACTACTTCCGTGTCCTCATCGAAGTGCTTGATAATGTGAGTTGTCTTACCACACCCCGGAACCCCGTTTACCCAGGAAAGTTTTGGTAGCTCCCAATTCACGAAGGCTGCGCCCGGCTCAGGATCGCTTGAAATGGCGTTTGCCATTCCGAGTATCCTATCGTCCAGCATCACTCTCGTGCATTCGGCCACTACTACCACTTGGTCGCTCTCTGATGTTAGGAATTTGGGGGGATCGTCTACTCTTGCACTTTCGACCAGGCCTATAAAGCCCTTTGTGCTGCTATAGGCCGCCATGTACTGTCCCGTCATGCTTCCGTGAATGACGCGGGAGCTGACGTTGTCATAGATGGCGGCTTTGGCTTCATCGAGCTCCACTTCCAGGAGTTTGAAGTTCCCTCTCTGGAAAGTCTGAAGGATCTTTTTACAGACATTGGTGTTTACCTCGCGGGTTGCCTTTAATGTGGCTAAGAACTCGATGAACGCATTTATAGCATGCTCCTTTGGGCTTCTGGCCATTTTTAGGTCAGGTAGTGTTATGTTGCCCCTGCTGTGCTCTAGTACGCCTTCGCGGTGTCCTTTTTGTTCCCGTTGATTTCGGGTATCGAAAAAGGCTTTGACCTCTCTCTCTTGCGTGCTAGTTTGGCGCGCAGCCTTAGAGGCAGAACATTTTGGAGTTTCTTCGACTCCCGGAATGTCAGCCTTAGAGGCAGAGCATTTTGGGGTTTCTTTTCCCCTTGGAGAGACGACTCCCAGAATGGCCCTCGCCAAAGTCCTCGAGATGTTATGTTTGGGGGTGGGTGTGTTGGTCTTGCTTGTGGATGGCTCGGGGTACAGCTTCTCTTGCAGCCTCTCGGATCCGCTCTGCTTCGGCGTTTCGGTTGGAGCCTCTGTTGAGGGGGAAGGTAGATGTTTCTTTGCCTTTAGGAAGTCAAGGCATTCCCCCCTGTCTTCGTAGATGACTAGCTGGTGTTTGTGGGCGACCTTGAGGCATTCGTAGTAGTTTGCTATGCTGCCTCTATAAGGTTCTACCCTCGTTGCGTCTACGCTTATGGTCTTAGGGGCTCCTTGCGGCGTGCATTCCCGAACTCTTCGGAGGATCGAGTCAAGTTGGGCAAAGGGAGATTTCTCCCCACATTCAAGCAATGCGATCACTTTTTTCTGTGACCGCAGTATTCGGCAGGGGGGTTCAGCCAGCCTTTGCCATGTCAGTGAGTCTATTTTTCCTGACCTCACCGATGTTTTACTCGTGGTTCCTTTGAGTAGGGCTGCTAGTCCTGGTGAAATTCGGACTCTATCCGGCGGTTCCGAGCGACTGAAAGCTATTCCCACCCTTTCTGATTCCTCGGCCATGAACAAGGCTACGCTTCTGACCCTTATTCCGGGTTGTCCGTCCGCTGCCTTCTCATTTAGCATTTCCGTCACGTTGGTTGTGGTCAGTGTTGGTGGATTGTGCTGTGGCGGTTTTCCTTTTGTGGTTAGTTTTCTCCACTTCTTTGGCAGGCCTCCTGTGGTCTTTTTGAGGGAAGCCAGTAGTTTACTTATTGTTGGTGTTGTTGGTATTGTTGGTGTGGGAGAAGCAGGTGTCGAGTGTGTTTGTTGGATTGGTCCGGGGATTGGAAGTGGTGCGGAAGTTGGTATCTGGGGAGCTTGTGGAAGCGGTGCAGGTGTTGTTGGTGGTGTGGGTACTGGTGTTTGGGAATTTTGTATGAGTGGTGCAGGGGTTTGTGATGGTGCAGGTGCTGGTGTTTGGGATGTTTGCGAGAGTGGCGCGAGTATTGGCGCGGAGGGGGGAGCCACTAGCGAGCTGTTGCGTTTCGCGGCTGTTATGATGGCTTTACGTGCGAAAGTGAGGAAAGGTGTCCTGGTGGCTTCTGATTCTAAGATGGTGTGGAGTGATTGCTGGTCTAGGTTTTTGTTGATGGTGACCTCCAGCATCGCTCGATCTGAGCCGTATCTTGGGCAGTCCAGGATTACGTGCGTGACCGTTTCCTCACATTGCGGGTCGCAGAGACAAGATGGGCTGTCTTTTAAGTGGAATAAAAAAATAAGTATATTGACAATATAATTATATACCCACAATAAGAGTCGCGGCGACACGGCCATACTGACATGCGACGCGTGCTCTGCGTCGCCTACCAACGTATTTACCTCCGTCAAAACTTCATATTCACTTTTGTTAAAACTTCCATAACAATAGTACTAATAAATAATTGTAATTAGAAATAGTAACTGTTCATTCCACATGAAAACAGTATGACAAAATTATTAGGAAAGGATAGGGCGGTGATAGGTTGATGGTGTATAAAACAGGGGTCCTAAAGAAGAAAAGGATCGGAAGGATAAGGAGAGAGCAAGGTCGATGCTGTGCCATGGGCGGTCACTTACGCCGTCGTACACAGGGGACTACAATTCTTTCAGGAAAGGATAACTGATAACTGGCTTATTGGTTGCTCCACGCACTAATAGCATCTTTTTCTTTTTTTTTTTTTATTTATACTGGTCATTCCACATGACAACAGTATCAACATAAATAATAACCGAGTGACTAATTTGGTTGCTCCACGCACCAATAGCACTTATTTTTTTTTTTTTTTTCATTTTATTTATTTTTTTACACTGCTCATTACACATGACAACAGTATCAATATAAATAATAACATTGTTAAGAAAAGGACAAGTGCCAAATGACAGCACATTTTAATTGTTCATTAAAGAGTACCACACTCAATAGCATTTTTTTTTATTACAAAAAATAATTGAGTTACTGAAGTACTACACGCGTTACAAAATTTTTTTTTTTTTTCTTTTGAAAACTTTTTCTCTTTTTGTTAATGCTCTTGCGCACACAGTAATGTCGCGCATTTATGTCGAAGCGCTAGAATATAGCTTGTTCATCGTCAGAGGGCGACACGGCCGCCGGAAAAACTTGACTAAGTCGAGTAGCTCATGGCAATTGACGATCATGTGATCGTCTATTTTGTATTATGCATCCGCTCGCCCATCCTATATTTTGTTAATTATTTTCAAAACGATTAAGACTGGTATCACAGTGCGGTGACAAAACAACTTTAATTTATTCGTAGTAATCCATTATTACAAAATCCGCGACAATTAAAAAGTTCTAAAAATTATTTAGAAATAATGCATGGCAAAAGAACCATTCACAAAACTTTATTCAAAATTTTAAATAAAATGATATTGAACTAGGATAGTAGTTTTCATTTTACTACCAGTAACATTTTCATCATAAGGAATATTAAAAACTTAATATTTGTTTGTTTCCAATCTTAAAAGAATCTATTTTGATAGTACGCTTAAATACTGGCGCACAACAATTTTACATCTATTGTAAAATTACACGTAATATTTAATATGATTTTAAAAATTAAATTAATGATAAAATTAATATTAAAAAACATTTGAATAATTTAAAACACTTAATTGTTACTCAAAATTTAAGGTAAACACAACACGATTTAACTTCCGCCAGTTAAATAATTGTGAACCATAAGACAAAATTCTTTTTAAAAATTTAATTTTTTATTTAATTTATTTAATTTATTTATTTATTATTAATTTATTAATTAATTTATTTATTATTTATTTATTTAATTTTAATTTTTTAAAAATTATTTTGTTACAAATAAAAATCGTATAAACATCTAAATAATTTTAAACACTTAACTTCCGGCAGTTATGTTTTGACTTTTGTTTACACAGATAATTAATAATTCATAATTCTTAATATTAATAATAATTAATAATTAATTTATTTAATAATTTTGTTACACATAAAAATAGTAAAAATAAATAAATAGAAACGAGTCTTATCATATTACACGGGAACCTACGAAAACGAAATAAATTATTATTTAAAAATAATGTCTAAATAATATTGATAATTTTAATAATTATTTTAACATCAAACTATGTAGCATTATATTAAACAATTCCTGCACTGGCAATAACAAATGGCAACCTTAGTATGACGTAGCTGAATGCTAGCTTCCGCCATTGCATTTTGAAATTTTTAAAAAACAATAAATGTTAATGGAGTCTAAATAAATATTTTATTACCTTTTCTTTAATAAACGTAATTATTAAAATTTAAATCTGGATTTCGGGGTCAAATAGTTAAAATCACTATTTAAGCATTTACGTGCTATGGCTTTATCGAATATGGTCTTTAAAAAATTTTAAAACTTTTATGAAGAAATTACCAGTGATATTTTTAACATAGAACGATAATCTTATTATTTATTTTGTATAATTATATATCCACAATAAGGGTCGCGGCGACATATATAGTTAAAAATAATCCTGTAATAATTAGAATTATTAAACATAAAGCTAATAAAGATCCAAAATTTCATCATGAAGAGATATTTGAAGGTGAAGGTAAATCAATTAAAGATCCATTAAAGTAGCTAATAAAGAATTACCAATATTATCTGACGAACATTACGGTTCCTTTTTGTATAAATTAAGATTAACCATTGCCCTCGCGGCGGAACAGTAGAACAGTGTCGCAGTGTACACGCGGCGGTTGTAAGTTCAATTCCCACTCGGGACAATAAATTGCTTTTCATTTTTCTCGTTTTGGTAAGAAGACAATGCGCAGCGTTGAGTCCCTCTACGAACGAAGTGTTTTAACACTAGGTTCTGCCTACATTGTTGTCCGGGGTAACACGCATTTTTTTAACTTTTTTTAATTGTACATTGAAAATAAGTACTCAGTAACACACTCCTATGTAAATTGTACTACTACATATTTTTTTCATTAAAACTAATATATACTAACTAATGTATAAGAATTTCGTGTCATTGTTAAACAGATATGTAGTTAATAAATAAAAAAAATGAGAGTACAACCGGTCCAATTGTGTTGTAACAAAAACTAAGAGAACCAGTATTAATTACTATAGACGTCACATATATTACATTTTCATCGACCAGTTGATAATGCTAAAATAAATTAAATAAAGCTGTATAGTAAATTTTAACTTCAAGTCTGACCTTCTTTGAGCTTTTTTATAGTCCATTGAGTTACATGGCCTGTAAGATAAATATTTTATTAGGTTGTCTTGTAACTTGGTAAAAAATGTAAGAAAATATGTTTGCTTGCCACTACTAATAAATAATTATATCATCATGAAAGTGTTCCGTCAAACGTCGTATATTCATATGGTATCATCGAGAGCTGGTCTGATGGTGGAGTCAAGAATTGAATGGGGGTAATCTGTAATCTTCAAATATTGCTAGTAGACAATTCGACTTTAGGCTGATATAATTTATAGCTCTGATCGCTTTCTTATAGCACTTGATATAGAAAACATCTGTTTTTATTTTTTTTTTCCATGGAAATAATTTGTAAATTTTTTATAATAAATACTAATAGAACAAAAAATCAATAAAACATATACACAAAACCCAAAAAAACTGTTTACATCCCACAAACATATCTCAAATTTATATACATAAAAAGAAAACCAAAATCTTTTAGTACAATCATTTAATTCTTAAAGCAGGCATAATACGCTTGGGCAATGACAATAAAACAAAATGTCTGGTTAATGGAGAAATAAAGCGAAGGCGGCAGATTCTTATCTGTCCAAGACGACGGCTATTAAAGAAATAGCCCGAACACATGTTTACAATACAATTGTTCTGTACAATAGCCCAGCCATTAGTCCAACAGGAGAGTTGGATGGCCGATGGACACTTTTAGATAATTAATATCTATGTATAATATAACACTCTTTCGATACTGACTGACAGATACCGCGTAGAGTTGGACTTGGACTTGGAAACGTTGATATTTGGCAAGTAGGTAGGGAGTGCAAGGGAGCACTTAAAGAAAATTTTTGCAATTTTTTACAGGAACGAAAAAAAAAGCAATTTTTTCCATTTTACGATTTAAACTCGAATCCACCCAAATAAAGATGACTGTGACGACTTGCTTCAATATGTATATTTATTTAATTTGTTTTTGATATTTGGAATTAACATAATTTTTGTATTTGTATTGTGCTTGTTTGTTTTTTGTGCTTGTTGAGTGGTGGAAGTCAACGCTGCGCAAATTATTTTCATTTTCATAATAGATTTAGCATAGTAAAGATTTTGATTTTAAAGCATATTATGTTTTTATGGTAAAGGCTTCTGCTTGTACAATTTATAGTATGCAGCTGACAGCGTTTATTAAGATGCTTTTACAGAACCGTATGGCATCTTTATGGATATACCTAAATTAAAATTGTAATGCGGAATTAAAAAGGGTAACATATATACATATATATATACAAACAGCTATTTAAAATACCTGTTCTGGCCTCAAGCCCGGTGGCACCCACGTATATTCTTCCAATGCGCAGCCTGAATCGTCGTCACTTTGCGAATGTCTGTGAGGATCACCAGGCTTCATCAACCTTTCGGCGTGTTCCAACAACCCCCGCAGTTTTCCTTGGGGCACAGGATGTGGGGACAGAGACATTGCTGACTGGGGTGATTGTGGGGAATGGTAACTTTGACCAGGCTGGTTTAATTGTGAAACACTATGACTGTGGAGGAGATTGAATTCTTGATATGGTTGACTTCTCCGAAAATTTGGGTAGGAATAAGGGTGAGGGGAATTTGAGGTACTTGGTATTGAAGATCCACTGTGGCTGGGTTGTGGTGAAGGTAGGTGTGGTGAGGCTGGTGCTGGCGGTGGAGGTGATGACTGCTGCTCATGGAGAGGCGGTGGCGAAGAACCGGTTGGTGATACGACGCAATTTCGGCAGACTGGCCTGGAAAGAAAAAGAGATCTTAGATACACTTTTAGTTCACTTATTATGAAAACTTGGCGGCTTGGAAACCGGTGTCTTTATTGAATAGTAACATAAATTTGTAATATCATAATCGCTTAACAATGAAGAATCGTGACGCACCAATTTATAATATGATTGATTTGTTCTGCAGATGTAAGTAGCAGTGATGTACGAGCCGGAACTACTACGCTTTATTATTTTATGATAAATTACTTAATAGAATTAATGAAACTATCTTTTTTAACGTGGCTCTGCTTGATGAGAAAAAAATTCTGTAAAGAAAAGTATCTGGTGGACAAAAATCTTGGCTATATTATGACGTTACTCATTTAGTGTAAAAATAAAATCTCTATTAAATTATTGCATTTAAATGATTATATGATACATTTCAAGAGAAAACAAGGCCAAAATGGGCTCACGTAAGTTTAAACTATAAAAACCGACTTTTTTCGTGTATAGATGCTCCACGGTTTTTTTCGTCTGCGCCTTAGTCATTTGTTGTTTTATTGGTATTATTGTGATTTCTTAGATGTTTTTAAATCTTAGTATGAAGTATTTTGAGGAGACTGAGTGACACGGATATCTTATATGGCTTACTATTTATGAGTCGATTCTCTAAAGTCAAGAATCTTGAATTCCCATTAAATTACAAAAGTAAAAGTTAACTAAAATATAAAATATATGTATTGAGTTATTTAACGCTCGGGGTTGGTTGCCAAGTCGTTTAATATAAAACACGAGTTCTTGTAACATTGTAAACCATTTCTAAATAGTTGTAAGGAAAGTGGCAGTAACTGGTTTCCTATAATTTGCCTAAGGATTTGAACCATAAAATGTATCAGCTTTTACAAGGCGGGGTCTTATATGAGCTTAAATTGGCTAAGAAACTCCTTGTATCATAACCGTTACATAACTGGCTGCAAGATATTGATTGGAGGATATTGGTACTATTAACATGGATAATAAGCATAAGCATGGCTTGTTTGGATTATAACTTTTTATAGATATTTCATGTAAATTGATGTTTTTATGTTTACTTTGTAATTTATTAAATATTCTTTACGCACAAGCCGTCACGGCGCAGGGGCTTAAGTGTGCGACTGTAAATACGAATCCAAAAGACTCGAATTTCTCGAGGAAATTTGTGAAAATCTCCCAATACGTGCTAAGAACATATTGACATAACATAATTTTTCCAAAAAAGTTATTTTCTTTTCTAAATGTGAAATAAAACTTTTTTAAATACAGTGAAATATAGTGGATACTGGACTGTGTGTGAACTGTGAACTGCACTCCAATGATATATCATTACATTTTTAAAATTAATGGATAATATTTATTTTTTAAAGATTGTACACAAAAAAAATGTTTTAATTAAATCAATTCACCCTTCAGCCATAATGCAAATTCACTCTCAAGGAACACGGACAAGATTTTCAAAGACAATCTAGAGATGCAGCGACAGCGATACTTCAAGGATATCTTCATTAAAATATTATAAAAATGGCAAAAAATTTAGATCTCGTGGAAGTTAGTGTCATAGAATTCAGTGCATAGTGGCATTGTAATAATATTAAAAAAATATTTGTTTTCATCTTTATATATCGAAAAGGAGAGGACGTCGTAGCGGAGTGAGAAAAATACCGTTTGGTTGTAAGTGCGATGATGGTAATTGGTTCGAAATCCATTTATATTTATAATATCTCGATATTTCATTAGGAAGTAGGAAACGGAATGTCTCAACACTATGTTTTTTTGCATACAATATTTTAAACAGCACTAGAAAATATACGAGATATCGTAATACGAGCAAGTCAAAGAAAAAGTGGCATACGAACTGGTATATACACTTTTTGTACAAACCACGGCTTTCGAGATATGTATGTTTAATTGCACTTCTAGAAGAGTTGTAATTGATATACTAATTACTTATGGACTTATGTAAAGTAATTACCGGATAGTCGTCTTAAAAGGACATCGGGGGAGGCGATTATATTAATTAACCTTAGTTTTCACCGGATTCGAACCTGATATATACCGTATACATCGGTATTGTATGTGATGTATGTAGATTAACGGTTTTCTGGGAGGATGTAGCTATTTACATATACTAAGTAGAATATTTGTAAGATAATATTTAGTATTAGTTTCTACTTGGCACAGGTGCTCAAACAGAACGAGGTATATAAATGTAAAGTATAACACACCCTTTCTAAATGGACAAGGTAGCCCGGATCCCAGGTCAGTGGATGTATTGAAACGATTAACTTGATATAATAAGGCCTATAGCCTGCAGGGCTCCGTCGCCTCGATGAAAGCCAGTTAGAAAGCTGGTCAAAGTTCCTTTAACCATTCAATCTACAACGATAAGATTATCCTATACACCTTTTTTCAACAAAAAAAGATATTAGTGTAGAATTTATTGACGCAATCGCAAGGCGGTGGCACGGCGGTGTTGAGTGAGAAGTGAAAAACGGAAATGTCTTAAAATTAGGTACCCAGGATCCCTCTACCTACCCTGTTATGTCCGGGATACAACGTGAAGCTAAAAAAAACTATTAGTCAAATAAATTTAGTTCGTAGCATCTCGTCACGATTCGATCGAAACATGATATCTTTAGATCAATCCTCTCGTCGACCGAGGAATGCATGCCTGATGCTGGGATTGCAGCCTCAAATATTTTATTCAGATAATCGTTTTATAATTATATCTTCATCTCACATTCCTTTGTAATTGACGTGATGAAGAACATCTACGCTTTATATTACAAAGCTGAAATTGCGCTTTATAACAGGTACATTTATAAGACAAAAACCCTTAAGTGGGATGTAACCCACGACTACTTTTCAACTAGAAACGTCCCACCTGCGTCGTAATACTAAAAAATCTTTAAATTAAAATAATTCAATAGTAAAACATACATACATTAGACACCAAGTCTACGCACACAGTCACTCAACGACGCACGTGAGATGCATTTGTATGGTAGCAACGGTTGATATTGACTACAACGACCTTTCAATGTTCTATGGTCAATATCAGCTTAAATTATTACTTCTTACGGTATTAAAACAACTATTTATAGATATGTGGCTGTAAACGCGAGGGTTTTGGGTTCGATTCCCAAATGGTGGAATGAATCATTTTCGTTTATTATCTCTGGTAAGAAAAAAATGCGGCAGTATCGTTTAGTTCCTTAACTCAACGTTTCTGAATTCACGTGATATGTGGGTCACGGAGTGTCTTAATACTATGTCTATCCTGCTATATGTCGGTTATACCGTCGCATTTGTAGACAGAGTACAGGTACGCCAGGACTATCTAATATTACTCATTCGATTTATAACTGTCGTCATAATAAGATTTACGAGTTTAAGCTCTATAAATCTATGTTACATGTTTACTTTAAAAAATATTTTTACCCTTGTAGTGGACATTGTTGCCATTTTCTCTAACTAGGTACTCTGCTAGGGATAAAGCGTTAAGCCCAAAAAGACAACATAATTGTAGACTTTAAATTTATTTATAGTAGTAATCGCGTATTTCAGCTTGTAATTTTTTTTAAATAAAAGGGGAAAATTTTCTTATAATTTCTAGAATTTTTTTCGACGCAGTGGGACATACAGCGTTTGTAAATGTAAAGTTAACAGTTTCAACATTAAAACAATTGTTGATTAAAGCAGTTGTGTACAAGCTACACTGTTTTGTCATAAATTTAAATTGTATCATGGGAAAAGTAGCATTACATTTACCTATAACATATAATTAAAACAACATTTATTTGAAGCCATTGTTCAGAAGAACCTCTCGGCGCGCTGTAGTAGTACACTATCACAGTATTAAAAGTGTTTTCGAAGTTAAGTCGGTCAGCTCTTTTTGAAGAGTTTCATATTACTGAAGAGCTTCATAATATATGTATATATTTTTCCTTTTTTCTTTTTATTATAATGTTGTTTATTGTTTTCAATTTCGTTATCGGCATATACTTGTTATTAACTATGGCTTCGCTTGCGTGATCAAATGTAAATAACTAAATAAAAATCAGCTTCACGCTGTACCAAGCACGCAGCAGGGTAGGCAGAGCGAACCTAGTGACACTCCGTTCCCCACTTTCCGCGGGAATTTTTCGACGCATTGCGTGATGAGTGACGAATTTTTCCCTTACTGCTAGAGCGAAGAAATGAAAATATTAATAAATAATAATGGTAAATATAGATATCCCCTATCACGAGCTATGACGTACTTTAAGGTATGATTTACTACACTCCCTAACGAAGTGTTCGATAGCGACCTCTTAGAGCATGATTTATTCGCTAACAGTCGCAATTGAAAACTTTTATGCGAATAGCTCTCTTACTTAAACTTTTATAGCTCCGGTTTAAATAAGGTAGTCGTGACTATTCAAAAGGGATTTTAAATTAGTTTTGTATACAAAAGTGAGTTTTTATGCAAGCTATAAATATTTATATTTCTCTCTAATTGATGGAATGAATATATTATATTGTCACACAAAGACTGAAATGGAATATCAGTGTCTTGACACTATGTTAGGGAACGCTTAGTGTTAAGATAATCTCTCAAGACTCGAACCCACAATCGACGCGCTTATAGTCGACTCAAACAAAACGTTTAAAGATATAACTTTTTCATTCTATACATTAGGAATGCAATGATGCTTGTCACAAAGAGTGTGCAGATACACGACTAACGACAAGTGTACGGTGGGCATCACAAGTAGGACGCCAGTGGGCGATTGAAAATTAAAATATTCTTAATATATTAATATATTCAAATGGGGGGTCGTCCACGCGATACTCAGGTATGCGGCTAAGCGGCTAGGTGTTAGAAGGAAGCGTTGAGGCTCTATTCTAGTGTGTTGTAAATATTACGAGATATGGTAATTGTAAGTGACTTAAATTATAAAAGGATAGTGGTTAGTTAGTCTCTACGTATATTGTATGTATCTTGTAAACTAAAAAAAAAAAAAAAAAGCTTATTATTATTTCTTAGCTTCACGCGGTGTGCACACAGCAGGGTAGGCAAAAGGAACCTAGTTTTAAGACATGTTTTTCATTTTTTGTCGAATTCTAAAAGCATTGCGTGTTAAGTGGCGCTCAACGCTGCACTTTGCCCAAAATATAAATTTTATCTATAATTGTATATTGTGGGCCTCTAAAGTACTTTATTTTCTTGAAAAACATAATTTTAAAAGATTTTTTTACATTTTTACAATAAAGGTACAGTAATTGACCAAATACGAATGTTCCCTATAACTCGTACTAAACGGCTGCAAGTCTATAAATATATTCTATACATTAATAGGTTTTTGTCGATACGCTAAGCGATTTGCGATAACCGTTCTTCAATGCAGTAATCAGCTTCCATTTTATTATGAAATAATATTTTATGGATAAATATAACATAATATCTCTTGATATTTTTCATTATGATCTTATAGACACATTCATAGCGAGTATGCAGAGAGAACCTAGTGTTAAGACACTCCGATGTCCGCTGTTCCCATAAATTTAGGATATTGAGTGTTGAAAAGTGGAATTCGATGCCGTACTTTGTGTCATTACAACGGGAAAATGAAAATAATGCATTCTCCTCAATGAGAAACAAATAAGATAACAAGATAAAAAGTCTTTATTGCACATTTACAAGAATTACAATGAATATTTTAGGATATAAAATGCACAAAGGCGGCCTTATCAGGCAACCAATCCAAGGATAGGATACATCTAAGAGTGAGGGCAAAATCTGGTGCAAAGCTTGAGTAAACTTACTAAATATAAAACCTGTACATATATATATACACTTATACATACTATATTGCAAATAAATAAATACATAATTATTGTAAGGAAACAAAATACTTCTTTTTCTAGAATGTCTGAAAGAATCATATTCCAGAGTTTTACCGCTTTCACAGAAAAGGATTCACCATAAAAGCGCGTGTGAGCAGTTGGAAACTTAAGTCGGTTGTCAGATCTTGCTCAGTTGAAGTTGAGAGGATGTATCAAGAAATGAAGAAATGAAACCGGGATTTTAGATAAGAAGAGACGTGATCAAACTTACGTATCTAAGCTAAAAATAAATCTTATACACATATTTTGTAAACGTTCGAGCTTATTAAGCTGATCCTCCGTAACGTCCGGGTAACAGCTGTCTGCATAGTCCAAAATAGGAAGTACAAGGGCATGGGCTAATGATATTTTCATCTTAATTGGTATTAAATGTTTCCAGCGCTTTAATGAGCCGATTGTAGCAAAGGTTCTCAATCTAAAAAATATTTTCAATTTAATTAAATTTTAAGTCGATGGAAAGTTTCGATTTCTCTTCTAAGTAATCGACCGACAAATACCTAGACAAACTTCGAAGAGGCATAATAAGAACTTGGAAGCGTATAAGCATATACGAACTTGGAAGCGTACATTTAGTCGCAGATATACGTTCTTTTTTTTAACATATTTACGCGGCGTTGAGTTCTTCAACTGCCTGCCTGCTTTGCGTGAAGTTGCTTTCCACCTAAGCTTATACAGAGACAGGTTAAAATAACTGTTAACACGTTTAGTATGTAGAATTTGTTAGAAACGCGGTTAACCCGCGCGCTGCGTCGCCGCGGGGGACCGTCCGCGGCCACACATGATTTATGTGTATCCTACTTTCTAGTACTGTTATTGATTTACAAATTCTTTAGAGGTGTTTCTATGTTTTTTTAATATGAATACATTTTTTTTTTATATTACATGTTGGCATCATTTTTATAAGGTTTGTAAACAGCTTAACTTCTTATCGTCTTTGGTAGAGTTGGCGGGTAGATTCTAGTGTCAAGGCCCTCCGCTTTCACTGCTAATTGAAAAATTTTGGATCAAATATCAGAACTTAACGCATTTTGTTCCCCCAGAGCGAGGAAATGAATTAAAAAACAAACTACCGAGAATCGAACCCAAAGTTGTCCCGTTTATAGTTGGATACAGGAGCTGGTTTTTATTTTTTATATTTACCGTATTATGATAGTAACTAAAAATTAAAAATATATATATATTTTTTTACATATTGATATGTATTGATATATCGCATCAATAACTAAAGTAAACTAACTGTGACTAACAAAAATTAGTTCTTGCCAATTTCATTAAGTAACATGTTAGTTATTAAGAAGTAGATTTAGTTTTTTATTTATGTTATATCTATTTTATAAGCTTTGCATTCGACATTGTTTATTGAGGGCCGGAACTCAACGCCGCCTAAAAATAAGATGTAAGTAATAAAAAAATAAGAAAATAATGTCCATAAAAGATTTCTTTATTCCCATCTAAAATGTGATGACATCGAGCTATAAAACAATATACATTTAGTCATTTAGAATAAAACCTTATTTTTACGGAATAAAGTCTACTTTTCTCTATTTCATTTAATTTATAAGAATCAATTAAAACAGTTACTAATTAAAGAAGATAATAAAAACAAGTATCATAAAAGCTTAAAATTTATTGTGCTCTAAGTAAAACTGTTAGGCTTTTTCTAATGAATATAATATGACACAAAGTCATGTTGGGTAGTTCACTAAGTTCACTAAAGTATATAAATATCAAAATTGAACCTGTTATTATTAAAGGTGGCGTTAAGTTCCGTCATTCCACATGCAATGCCTTGAGAATTCAGCGGAAAATGAATAACGGAAAATGTGTTAATGGGAACTGACCACTGAAATACCAGGTTCCCAGGTTCCCTGTTTAGCCCGGTAAATGCAGGATACAGCGTGAATTTGTACTTGTAACATGAATTCCTATAATTTAGATGTGTCGTGTGTGTCGGTTGATGGTTATAGGTTCGATTGCCACTGAGGGAATGAAGTATCCCAAGCTGGTTGGACTATTACTGGTTCAATTCAAACTATAGGAGCTTACTACGATTAATTAGTTTATATTTTTCTGCTTTGGTTTATAAAGCGCGGTGTTGAGTTTCACTAACTAAGATTGAATGTATTGGGCGCGCGGAACGGAGTGTTATAACAATAGTTTTCCTCTTGAAGTTGCTAAATTAGACTAGTGAAGAATAGTGACTATTTACTGGGTTTGTTCTGTAGTCCTCGTTTAGAAATATATAAAAATTCTTCTAAATTTTAATCAAGTTCAAGTCGCTTGCCAAGGACAATAAAGAATAAAATATATTTTATTGTAAGCTATAAATTTGACAAAAATTGTCAATAATATCTGTTCGAGTGGTCGTTTCGAGCCAATTTGCATTTTGATTTGGCAGTGAAAGTATCGCTGGTTATTTCTATTTTAGTGAGTGTATAGTTCTTTTTTAATATATGTATATGAATAATAAATATGTGGGTTCGATGCCTACACGAGGAAATTGTCGGAGAAATATTTTAATTTATTCGCTCTGGTGTTGAGGAAATATTATAATATTAATAAACATTTGGGGGACTTGGAGATATATTTAATTCTAAACCTCCGAGAGATATGGAGTAATAAATACATAATATTATACAACTTTCCCTTCCCTATTTGGTGTTAGTTGTGGTATTAAATAAAATTATAAATATTTTTTTTGTGAAAAAAAATACACCACAATATACGTACAATAGTACGTAACTTTTATTATTTTTTTATAAAATTACTTTACTTAATATAATTTCCATTACTTGTCATTTATTATCTTCTATTATACTTGTCCCTTTTAAAAATATATATGAATATACACTTATATCACAAAAATTCCTGCACCGACTTTGATAAAACTATAAGTTTCAATCAGTGTTGAACAAGTTAAAATATATCTCATTTAAATTAAAAGAAATCATATCATATTTTTCAATTTCAATGTCGAATAAGAATTTTATTTAGTATCTTTTTAGATATTATGATGTTAGTCAGTAAACCAACGCAGGTATACTAAATACAAATTAAACTTCGCTTACTTCGACAAGCGTGTTCAACTTTAAGAAGATTATATGGAAATTAACGAACGAAAAAGACTCTTGGCAGTAAATATATGAGAAAAGTTTTTATAGTTCGAGGCCGTCGCGGCGTAGTGGCACAAGTGACTATAAACCGACAGGTTGTGGGTTCTATTTCGATTTGAGGAAATGGCAATACTTGATATTTTCTAGTCTATTGTCTAACATGCAATACGTCTAGAATTCGGTGGAAGATGAAAGGGAGTGTTTAACACTAGCAGTGGTGCACGATACAATATGTAGCTGAAAAAAAGTTTTTATTTATTGTAGAACCAAGTACCTACTCTCCAAGGCTTGAAATATTTTGATTTTGTCGCTTTATTAAGACATAAAATAATACTAAGACAAAGAAGCAGGCCAAAGAATTGCCATCTCTTTTTACTGGTGGATAAGTAATCAAAGAGAAATTAATGTTAGACACTTGATTCTCTACCAAAAGTCAAGATCTTGCGTATGTTTATTTTATGAAAAATATTATTTTCTACTGTACATGTATCTTCACATCCTCTTCAACACATTTAAAAAAAAACATTATAGCTGATATAAATAAAGAATTCAGATAAAAGCTCTTAGAGAAAATACGTTAAGAATTCCATTGAAGCGCATGAATAGGCACTAAATAAAATCTTAATAGGACTCACTTGTTGTTTATGTCTTAGGCATTTCTTTTTTAAATTACTGTCAAGTATGTCGTTTTTTGCGAAAAAGTGTTCCCTAGTCTGAAATCGATCTTAAGATGCCGGTTTCATTCATTAATTACATTTCTATGAATGAAAACAGTATTTCAAGATCGATCTCAGACTTGACAGCGATTTATAAATACGTGATGGGGCGTGATCGGGTGATGATTTAACAATCTATCGATCTGGTCTGAGGATAAAGCCCAAACTTGAAAATCGTCTTCTCTAAGCAAAACTAAACGTGGCGTTGAGATCCGCCATTCGACACGCAATGTTTAAAAAATTGGGCGAATCGAGGTAGGGAGTTATTTTAATACAAAAATTCCCTCGTGAAATGTAATCTAAATTGGCGTTCAAAAATATTTTGATTATTACTTATATTGAATTTTATCATCTATCTATATATATATAAAAGGACTTGTCCTCACTGACTGAGGTAAGACGCACACACAGCCGTAACTGCTGCGCGTAGAAACGTGAAATTTGGACAGATGTTTACTTTTGTAATCTGGACATCTACTAAGAAGGGATATTGAAAAATTTTAACCCTAAAGGAGTGGAGTAAGCGTTGAAAGTTTGTATGGAAAAAAGATTAAATCGGCACCGATTTTTATAAAATTTGGAATTTAGATTATTAAAAGTATTTAATTGAACACGTGTTTCATCGTTTTCTAGAATTCTCCCCTGAGGGTGCAAATAAGGGGTTGAAAGTTTTTATGGAAATATCTTTAAAACGCCACCGATTATTATAAAATTTGAAATTTAGACTCTTAAAAATATTTAATTGAACATACGTTTTATGGTTTATTAGAATTCACCCCTAAATACGCAAGCGAAGCTGCGCGCGTCCGCTAGTTTAATATAATTTAATAAAACAATTATAATAAAATATTAAAATGTTATTCTCACAGTACCGCCTATTGAGATCGAGATCGATCTCCACCTCTTTATGGTCTGACAAAATACTTGTTATTGATCTCCGATTCGACCTCTATACAAAACGAACGACCTTTGTAACATCCATATTCAGATCTATTCATACATTTAATATTTATCTTTGATCTGTGCTCTTTAGTTTTATGTTTGTTGCCAGAGTTCGTTGCCTAAGGTGGTTGTTTACTTATAATTTGACTTCTTTTGTTGTTAGGTCTTAAATTTTTAGGTTCATATCTGAGATGACAAATAATCATAAACAGTAATTAATCACTAAATTATTTACTAAATAAAAGTTTTTCCCGTAACGAAGTGTCTTAAGGTTAACTGCCTTGCTATATAAAATGAATCTAAAATATATTATATTTAACAAAATCGCTTAAAAATCGTATTAACTCGATTAAAATGTGCAATAAACATAAAAATGTAAGAAAACGTTTATTTTATCGGACATTATACATACCGCTACAATTATAAGGTTCTTTATCCGAACCTGTAATAAACACTTTAGTTTATGAGATAGAGTGAATAAAACGATAAAAAAGCAAATATTTACTTCGTTATGGCGCAAATAAAACAAATCCGACTGTATATTCGGAATGTGGTTTCAAATTTAGTTAACAGTTAAAAGAAAGGCAGATTTACGCTTAGTTCGAAAGCGGGGTAGGCAGAGAGAATCTGATATAAAAGCACTTCATTCTCCAATTTTTGCCCAATTCTCGAGACATTGCGAGTTCATTGGTGGAACTCAACGTCGTACTCTGTGTTACTACCGTGAATAAAATGAAAGTAACTAATTTTCTCGACTGGAAATAGAAGCCACAATTGCTTCGCTTACAATCAAAAGCCGACGACGACGACGCATACAAAAAGTTAAAATATTCTTATCGCTACGTCCCCAATATAAATTAGTATCGAGTTAATCGCGGTGATAAATAACGATACTGCGGTATTAAGACACACTCGTCCGTGAGACGTCGCGCGACGCCGCAGTGACGGACGGCGTCGTTATAACGCAGCGTGAGGTTTTTATTTTGTATGTAAATTAATATGTTTCTTGCCTTTATTTATTAGATTAATTGACCTTTTAAAAATTCTTTTTTTAGTCTTAGTTTGTTTATTGAATCGTTTTTAAAGGAGTTTAAATTATGCTTTTCATAAATATGTATGTTATGTTTTATTTAGTTGACGTTACTTCCAAAGTTGGTAACATGTTAAAGCTAGTGGTAGTAGTAGTTAACGTAATTTCTTGTGTTAAGCAGTTCTGGCGTCATGCTGAGTAGGTAGACGTAAGTGACAAGCCACAATGTTTCTCTGCTTTCCCCTTATTTTGGACATGACTTAATACTTCAAGAGTGAACGGAAAGAGAGGCAAGGAATGCGAATACGTATACGTACCCTGTTAGAAAAAAAAATCTAATACATTTTTCATATAGAAACTGTTCAAGTAAACGACATTCCTGTGCTAGAAATAATAAAACTTGTGCTACTTAACAGCGATACAATTTGTTCTTTAATAATTTCTGTTCTATATGTAAATATGAGTTTATTGCATTATGTTAAGCACAAACAGTAATATCTTCGTATAATTATAGCAATTTTGTATACAATTTTATATGAAAGTGGAGTATTTAGATTGTTTGATATGAACTGAACGAATTAATGTATTTAAAATGCGCGATTATTTCGTTTATTTATGGCAGTTGGTTGAAATGTTATATGTTTTCAGTTATAAAATTATAATTTTACTTTTTTATCATATTGCATTCTATATTTGCATTTGGCGTTTTTTTTCAAAAAATTTAATCGAGGCCGTGACGTAGTGGTTTTGCATCTGACAGTGAACGCGGAGGTTGTAATTTCGATTCCCACTCGCACTAGTTAATTTTCCAGATTCTTTCGCTCTGTTAAGAAAACAAAATTACGTTCAAATGTTTACTTCTGCCACTTAACTCGTAACATCCTTAAATTGAGCGAACATTGGGAGACAGTGTTTTAACACTGTATTCCCTCTGCTTAAACCATAAAACAATATAACATCTACGGAGACCATTAATTAATAATACGCTTGCTGTAGAGCAAGGCTGTGCAATCATTAATGGAAGTGTGTACAAATGACAATATTAGTGACACCTTTGTAGACGCTTTTGCGCAAATAATTTTCCAATGTTTGACAAAGTAGGAAGTAAAATAAAACCAGAAATGTATTTTGGGTCGTGTGTACACACATTCAGTTTTTTTTGTTTTTATATTGATTTTATTACAATCAAACCCACAATCATCGCGTGCAGTCAAATAATAATATTTCTTCATCACTTTGGGCATTGTATTTTTAAAAGTATTGTTTACGCTTAAAAGAACATAATTTCTTTTGTTCGTATATTTTAGGCTCATAAGTGAACATTTTTTAATGCTTTTAAATGCGGCGATGCTCAGTCAAAAAGTACTGTGAAATTTAGCACAAGTTTGGAATTGTATGTTTCAACAATTGAAAGTATACTTTACTTTATATTTTAAAGCAAAAATAAAAAGAGGCTTTAAGAGGATCAACGTTGTTGTAAAATTCTTTGGTAAAATGACGAAAATACAAAAAGAAATGCTATTCAAAATATTTGTTTGCTCACTAAATATACTCGTATAATGTTCGAAATAAAGTATTTCTAAATATTATACCGTCTTGGATAACTATTGTGGACGTAATAATAACATGCAAAAGATAACACATGTTTCTGTTTTGAAAAACGAGATAAAACATTAAAATGTACACCATGATGTAGTAATGCCTGCAGCGTCTCTTGATACTTGGAGTAGTTCCTGAGATTAGCGCATTTAAACAAATACCTAGTTTTAAAATACAAGTATAGATTTGTTTCCTTGTCGACTCTTTGAATTGTTTATATATAAAAGACTCATAAAATCATTAAAAAAATCGATAGAAGTAATTATAGAGTAGAAATGATACACAGACGTAAGGTGTGCTCGGCGCCGGCGGCCATGCTAATAAAGGTAGCGCGGGCAGCAGCCACTTGGCTCGTATACAGTATACTCGTATGAAGTTAAAAGAAAGCCCGTCTTCGACAGCATTCCATTCTTTTACATTTTAAAGTAAAAAGTATGTATTTATATATTTCGTTTTCATTTTAGGGTTCCGTATTTCATAAGGTAAAAACGGAACCCTTATAGAAATATAAATAAAGAGCATTGTGGCATAGCGTCTGACTGTAATTTCAAGCGACGGTTGTGCTTTTCAAACCTAGTATACAATTTATTATTTGCGCGAAAGGTTAAAAACAGAGAGTCTTATCACTACGTTCTGTCTGGACACTACTTTATAGTATCTTATAAGACAAAACATGCAACTGGAAAAAATATGTAATACTAATACTGAAATACTAATTGTTTTCATACAACCTTATTTTGTTCAGTACTTAAGGAGGTAAATTATTTTTATTGACATCAACAAAAAATGGCTTGTAAAGATTATCTCGGAACTGAAGACCGACATTATAAAAGAGTCATTTGGATCTCAAACAAAAAGCTTTGTACGTTAAACTTTATTCCACACAAGTTCATGAAAGGAGATTGAAAAGGCGAGGTTTACTGAATGATGTAGAGACATGTGTATAAACTTATATTTACTGTTATTGACTGTTATTGACAGACAACGCACGGACGGACCTTTGAAGTTAGAAAATTGAAATTTGGCAAGTATATTGGCAAGGTTAAAGAGTGTAGGCGAACCAAAGCAGGACTTCTCGAAAATCCTACGAGAACGAGTTTTGCATTTTCCATTTTAATATTTATTTTTTAAAGTTCACGAAAAACAAATGAGCGAAGACTCGTGAGTATACAATAGTATAGAAGTCATAAGATAGTAATGGTATGATCACCTATGTAATAGTTCTAAGTTTGATTTTGATTCAAAAGATAACCATCGCTACTATATGTGTACATATAATGCTTAAAGACAAATTCTGTTACTTTATTATATGTGGCTTAACATAAGCCACAAACAAAATTTAAGCCCAAAATAAATTAGGACTAAATGACTTTCATATCTGCATCTCGGTCTCGCTGACAACTGAGAAATTTAATATCTTAAGAGACCATCGGCACAAGCGAGGGCCGCGAACGTAAAAGCAAAAAGAAGTTTCGAATGAGAATGCCTCTTTTTAATTGTATTCGCTACCTTATTACTTTTGACAGGTATTTACTACTGCGCTGATAGTGTTGTTTTATATTATTACAATATATTTTTTTACATATTAATTAATATATTTATATTTCATCGTAGTAATTTTTTTTATAAAAAAAAATGTAGCTTATTTCAATATGCATATAAGAATTACCAATAAAAAATCATATAAGAATAATATGTTTTTTAACATTCACGCCTAATCTCTCATACAGTAGTGTAGGTGGATAAACTTAATGATAAGACATTTCATTCTCCGGAATGTGGCAGGGCTTAACGCTGCAATTTGTCTTGTTAGAGACAGCGGGGAAACGAAAATAATTAGTTCTTCTCTTGGAAATCGAACCCACTCCCACTTGTGCCGCGACAACACCATGAGTTGTGTGATATAAATGACTACAAAATTATGTGGGAAATTGAATACAAAAGAGTAAATTTATAGATATTTAAATAGCGCTAATAAGAATAATGGCCAATAAATTTTATTCAATCTCCTCTACGCCTACTGGGAGAGTAGAGTAGAGGCGTGTTTAACAGGTAAGTATGCTTGCCGTTATAATGCAATATGTTCACATGTTCTTTTAATAGGGTTTTTGTTTGATTTTTTGTTTGTTGTAGAGCTTTAATTAGATTTTATTTTTTTGTTGTGTGTTTACGATTTGAGCTGCTATTAGATAGTAGATTTATATTAAGGACAACACAGGAAAGTGGGGGGCTTGCGATGGTTGTGAGTTCAATAGTGGGTCTCGAGGAGGTAAATATTTGAAGTACTTCATTTCTTTGCTCTCGTCACGAGGAAGCGACGCGTTTGTTTTTTTCACACGTATATCTCATATCATGTTTCGAAAGTTCGATGAAAAGTAGGAAATGGAAGTGTCTTAAATGGGAATGGAGAGTCTTAACACCAATTTCCCCGGTTCCACTTTCTGTTTTTCAAAAACAAAACTCAAGCCCGAAATAAATAAGGACTATATTATCTTTATATCTATCTAACCATATATCTCCGTCTCTTAATCTACAATAAGTAGAGAAAGCCTAATAATTTTTAAACAATAAAGCATATATGTAATATGTTTATGGTTTAATAAATGTTAGCTAAAATGATATATTATTAAATACGTATAAATCACTGGCAATAGGGAATAAATTCAGCAATCGCGATCTCTGGAGCCCACGCGGCTTGCACTTAGTTGTTAAGTTACAAATAAAACTAGTAGCGTGCTTCTATTTTGCTTTTGAATTTTAGTCATTTTATATAAACACATATCACGTTTATTTTTAAAGTAACTGTTAATTATTAAAGTTGATTCTTAACTAAAAGCTTTAAAAAAACGGCCAAGCGCGAGTCAGTGTCGGTTGCTATAGCGGCAACAGAAATACATGATCTGGAAATTTAAGGACGTCTTGATAATAGCCCGTTTTATCATATTTAACCAGTAATATTCTAATATTTCTTGCGATAACATCTTGATATTAGTTAAGTTTAAATATTCTTTTTATTTTTTTTTGTATTTTCTTTTTTCTTCACATTAAATAAATATAAAAAGTTGTTTTATGTTCTTTCACGATGTATTTCCGTATGTGTTAGTTGATTACTGATCACTTTACTAAGGTAGTGTTAAAAAAAAACAAACTAAAAATCAAGGAAATCTTCAATATAATCAAATGAAAATGCCCAGTCCGCTCGACGGCCGCAAGCCGAGGTTCGAGTCCCGCAGGGGGCGCCCTTACAGTCGTCGACATCCTCACAGGCAGCCACTTAGTGCTTGCATTTCTTCAGGGACAGAGTACCCTCTTCCCTACCCAACCGGTGTCGCTGTAAAAGCCAATAAGGCTAACAGCATTATCCACATGCTCAAAAAAAAAAAAAATCAAATGAAAGTAAGATAATACTCAACATGCTATATTAGTGTGAAAAGTGGAGGAAGGGGTGTCTTAACTGTACATGTACATTCTCTCCGCCACCCTTCCAGTAAAAATAGACCACGAATTAAAAAAAAACCCTATACCACATCCAACTGCATCAAAATACAAAATAAGCAATAAACAACAATTATCATACATTCAAATACAACAAAAAGGCTTAAATAGATACAAAACGTAATAAAACTCGAATGCATTCATGAGATTAGTTCAAATGGACCAATAAAATCTGTCATCGACATGTAGCGAGTGTAATGACGCGTATAAGCCCACGTAAAGCTTTAAGCACGATCGTAAGCTTTCGAATGACATCGCGAACTAAGTTGCATCGAGATAGTATTGAATTGCTCTTTTTATATAATGTAAGTAATTATGCATTTATGTAATAAGATTATTTTTAGCTTTTTGTTGTGTCAGAGTAGGCAAAGGGAACCCACTGTTAAGGCACTCCGTACCCTACTCTCCGCCCATTGCATATTAAATTGCTGATAATCAACATCGCATTTTCTTTGTCACCGAAGGATGAAATAACAAGCGTCGATATCGAACTCGCAACCGTCACGTTTCGTGACAGAAATTGTCTCAATGTGCCCTGATAGCGTCTCTAACTTCATTCATTAATTATATTCATAAATCAAAGATTTTATTACATATACTTGTTTATGTATATGTTGTATGTGTTATTAAGTTATAATTAATTCCCGTACACGAACTTACCAAATTACATACGGTAATAAGTTTTTTGAGTTGATTGAGCAACGTGTAAGAGGCACATGGTCGATTTTGTGTTAAAAAAATATATTTCCATTGTTTTACATATGAAGTAAGTAATATCGTTTATATTCTATCTATATCTATATTAATATTATAAATCATAAAAGTTTGTGTAGTTAAATGAGTCAATCTCAGAATGTTTTAGCAGGTTAAGCAGATGAGAGGTTAATGATATGATCAATCCATCTCATTTTGTATTATAAAAAACAAAGTTTTTTTTTCACAGCATTTCCCCACTTTCTGCGAAATTTTTGAGACCAAACGCCGTGCATTGGCAGAACTTCAATACTGAATTCAAGCTACCATATTATACATTTGGGAGCTAAAACACTCCCTGACCTGAGTGTTGAAGCATCTACATTATCGCCGGTACCGTCAACTTAATGATAATTTGACAAAATCCAGGTGTAATTTACGAAAACGTAGAATTAACAATTCGTCAAGCGCAACGGAACGTCATACGATACATCATATGAAAGTTTTTTAACGTGTTATTATGAAAACGCGCACTGGAGCGCTGCCCGTCAATCAAACGTTCGATACGGGCTCATTCATTATTTCGTTGTTTTTTTTCCATCTTTCATTTCATTTTATGAAGCCCAAATTTGAGGCTTCTGTAAGTTGTACCTAATGTATGTTGAAAATCATTTTTTTTATTTTAGTATAAATATTATTTTTTATGTTTAAAATGCTTACAGAGAAATACTTGGGATTACCTAGACCATATACCGTATAATTGTGGATTCTATTTCCAACTAGAATAATGAAATATTTTCATTTCGTTGCTCAAATAAAACAAATTGCGTCGTTTAGTTACGTGAGGAAAGTGGTGTATAGAGCTCTAGTTCTCTGCGTACTCAACCATGTTATCCTGTATGTAGCATAAAGTGTACAATGAATAACATATAAAGCGAAAAAGTAGAAAGAAGAAGAAGAAGAGTCTTGTTACCGCGGCAAGGAAATGAAAACAATTTATTCCTGCAGTGAGAATCGAACTCACAACCATCGCGCTAACATGCTGTACCACTGTGTCACTACGACATCTTAAGAGTAAACATTAAAAAATTGCGGTAAGCGGTAAAATATAAAATAATTTATATTAATTATAACGATGCGTATCTTTCAAATAAGTTCGTACAATGTTTTTACCGTATTCTCTGACAGGAAGTGGTGTTGAAGCCCTACAAAATGTTTCCTATCGGACACCATCGTATCTGTTAAATTATATCGTCAAGTACGATCTGTTTGTAAAACAGTGGTTCTGCATAACAAATATATGTATTTATATATTTTTTATGATGGCAAAATAATTTAAATGGCATCTTATTAATAGAATAGTGAGATTTTTTCTGCTTAGGTTAATAAAAAAGAAATATGTCAAGCAGGTTAAGTAGAATAGAAAAGCATTAGGTGAAGTAATTAATCCATTTTTTCCGTGCCTATAGGAATTTGGATCCTACAGTAAGTAAGAAAAAAATAAATTTCCATTTAGCCTTAAAATCAAACAATAAAAGAACAAAGTTGCACCCGCACTGACTAGCTATTTATAAGAAAAGTATGTCATAATAATTTGTATCGTAATATTCAATTTTTTTATGGAAATTTGTATTTTTTTTTAATTTACAGTAATACAGTTTCATAGAACCCTAAAAAGATGAGTGACCTTCCATAGGATCACACCGTGACCGACACGCTTCCGCAGTGATCGCCCGAACTAGCCGTTGAAAGTTTAACAATCATTATTACATAATAATCGTAAATGGTAGTGGGTTTGATTCCCACTCACGGGAATTAAAATACATTCCGTTTCTCGTTCTCGTTTTCTAGTAACAAAACAAAGTTCGGCCATTTACCACGAAGACCGGAGTGTATGTTGACTGAATATGGTGGCAGTAGATAGTTTCTGGTGGAAGGTGAAGAATGTAGTGTTGGAATTGTCAAAGAGTATAAAACTAAATAAGTGCTATGTTAGGTCCCCCCATTCAACACTTTAAAACTTGCAAATTTGTTTCGATAATTGGACGGTGCGTGGGGAACGAAAGTTGCAAATCGTATTTAAAGTGACAATATTTTTAAACATGATCATTCGTTCCACTGGGAATTGAATCTACGTCCCAGCAATCAAGTACATAGGTATTTTCTAACTATATATTGATCCCATTCTTATTCTCACTTTATTTTATAGCCAGTTAAAATATTAACATCGCCATTTCCGTTTTTATTATTTTGCATAACAGTATTGGCCATTTATTTTATGACGAAAGGACTGGTTTGTTTGAGTGTTAGTGACTGTGGCCGCTTTGTTGTATTTTAATTGTATTGGGTATTTATATACATTTTTTATGTTAATGCAATTTTCTGTGTTTTTTCTTTATATACTATATGGAAAGAGCGTTTGACTTATGACTATATTTTTTTGCTTTAATAGAGATCTAAACTATGGCCATCGGATTTACAGCCACATATTATGCTGCTGCGCCATAACGGCCCCTATTCGTATAATAATTGTATACCTAAAGGTCCAGCCAGAGTGCATTTTGCTTGGTGCTATTAACACTTTAAATGTAACGACTTCTGACTGAGTTCCTTTTGACTTATATCATTTTTATACTATCTCTTATATCTATATAATATTTTTGAAAAGTATCAATCTGCAGATGTTGAAACTGTACAAGCAAAGACGAAGGTTACTCTCTTACTATTTTCTTAATACGTAAAAATAACGAACCTACTACCAGTATATGGCTTTTTTTCAGCTTTAGAGTGGACAAAGGGAACCTAATGTTAATTATACTACGTTTTACACTTTCATTCCAATTTTCGTTTCATCTTTGACTGGTGGAACTTTACACCGTACACCAAACATTGTAAGCTCACAAATTGCATAGTTTTAAAAGTTAATCTTATTTTTAGATATATCGTTCCCATCGCAATATTTCATACGCACACATTAATTTAAACGCATAATAATCTCACACAGAGCAGTAACTAAAACGTCGAAGCAAGTTATTCATTTGTCGTTTAATCAGGCTCTATAGATTTATTACTTGTATGGGTAAAAATACAATTTTTGCAGCACGATAGTGTAAGCAGGAGCCTAGTGCTGAGACACTCTGTTCTCCGCTTGATTCCAATTTTTGAGGCATGGTGTATCGAGTTATCACTTTAAAATAAATCATAAAATTTAAATAAAACAAATATTTAAAAATTTAAATAAAACAAATATTTAAAAATTTAAATAAAACAAATATTTAACAAAACAAATACTTAAATATGCTAAAAGTATTTTTTTTGCAATTTTTCGCTCCGGTTCGCACTTGGCCAGTACTTCACCCCCAAGTTGACTTTATAAACATAACTATATTACTACCATACTAATAATCAATTACCTTTATTCATCTCCTGTAAGGAAATAATAGTGTCAAGAAACTCATTTACTCATTCATTTACAAAACTAATAATTATGTTTTTTTACATTTATTTGCTGAAAAAAGGTGAAACAGTAAAAAAAAATTTATTGGTAGTTAGTGATATATTTCTTTTCTGAGTGTGAAATAACACTTACTAAAAATAAAAAAGCGTTTTTTTTTTCATATTGCAACGGTAACTAACTCCAAGCTATGTGGCCGTGTATTTACTCGCACTTGTCCCGGCGCTGGAATTTAGATCTACACGATTGGTCTCGACTATTTGTTAGAGAATGCACTAATTAGCAGAGAATTTCTAAGTAAAGCGAAAATATTGCTCCGAGAATTTATCAGTGGCTTTTACCCGCGACGTCGTCCGCGACAAAATTGAATAATGTTTAAAATAAAAAAAGCTCTCACTCGCGTAAATTAAATATTTTATATATTCATTCCTTCACTCTGTGACGAGACAAAAGCACGGCGTGACATATTATGTTATTTATGTCACAGTGTAGCTTAAAAAAACTTATATCAAAACAATTAAAGTTAAAATGTGCCATCTTACTTTTCTCAGTTCTACACTGTATCCAGCATACAAATTAGTGTTCAGACATTCCGTTTCCATTAAGACACTTTCGCTCTACACTTTCCGTTTGCTCGAAACTACATTGCTCGAAACCACACCTAAGAATTGATATTATTAAATATTTTTTATCTCCTCGAGTGGAGTCAAATCCGTAACCTGTCGCGTTTACAGTCAGAGGCTTGCGACCATCCTCACTTGGGTTTGTCATTGTACATTTGCAAATAACTTTTGCATAGTAATATAACTACTTTTGATAGAATGCCAGGAGCTGTGAGCTGCTTTACTTTTAAAACACCGTGTTAAAAAAATTTTTTTCCAGAGGACCAAATAGCTTCGATAATTTGTAATACAAATTTCATATCACGGCTTAGAAATGGCTCACGGCTTTAAAAAATAAATAAAAAATTACTTTCTAACATACCAGTTTCCTACGAGCCCAATAAATCGAACAGCTATCACAACATTGGGACCACTTACTAGAAACGCATATCATTTACTTTGTGAAGTCAACCAAATTTGAGTTCTAAACAAATATCACGTGTTACTGTCAAACTAAATATCACTGTCCCTTTCTAAGGGATATATTTTCGTGTGGGCAAGACAAGAACAAAATATCACAGGCTACTGTGAAAATCAACAGACACACTTGCAAGTACATTCATAAGTAAGTAGCTTTCGTTACTTTGTAAAATTAAATTATGATTTTTGTATGCCGTTAAAATTGTGATAATTTTGATTTATTATTTGTTATTAAAAAATCATTTGCTACCCTCTATCCTATCCTATAGAAGGGATGGTAAAGGAAACCCAGCTTCAAAACCCTTCAATCACCAATTTTCACCCGAATTGAATGCATTGTGTATTGTGTGGTGGAATTTAACATTGCAATTTTCTTTACCGTAGCGAGTAGACGAAAATAATTCATTCCCTCGAATAAGAATCGACACTCGTACATGGTCCCACTGCACTGCGGTGGTCTTATTTAATTCTTTCCAGGAAAAATATTTTTCGTTTTGTTAACGATGATGAACGAAAAATGGTGAATAGTCAACAAAGTTAAAGTGTTTAATATTATAAATTTTAAGCTATTTCTTTAGATTTGGTCAAAAGTGAGGAAAATAAATACACATACACTTTTGTAACATAAAACAAAAATGAATGTTTTAACAAAATGATAACGAGACGCGGGTTCTATATGTTTATTATTCTCTTTCATATGGCATAGCAAATATAGCATAATATACTTTAATATCATTATAGCTGCAGTTATTTCATTATAAACAGCTTAAACGATAATATTCCCATCTCCGCACGCAGTAAATCATTTTCCGCTAGTATTTATGGCTGCGCATGCGGCGATTTCATACGAATTATTTATGTCGTATGAGAACTTCCTTCTTCTTAAATGTATTAAAAGTAGTAATAAATGATAAAGGAATGTACGCCGGCTCGTAGCTTTGAAGCGAGCTTTAAAGTAAATAAGGGTTTATTTGTATGTTTATCTCATCTTCGTTAAAATTCCGCATTCACCACATTTCGCTCTTGTGGTGAATTGACATGTCTCACTTCATGTAAGTTCTATCTAGCTTGCTAACAACAAATAACTTTTATGTAACAATAGAACTAGCATTAATTGTTTGACCTTATAGTGTCGTTTAGATGGCAATAATAGAGTAATTTGTAAAAGAACCTTGTTCGCATATCTTGAAACTTGTTTATATTATAGTTTAAATTTTAGAGCAAATATATAAAAAAAATATGAAAATTTGTAAGATAATAAGAAGACAAAGATTATATCAGAAAAAAGTCGGCAAATTGAGACGTATAGAATTGTTCCCTCGAGTTCCCTAGAGTTAAAAAAATAACCGTAAATGTACATTTAAATAATATAAAAAATACATTGTTTTATTATATATACGCTTCATTATAATTTTTACTCGTGGGGTTTAAAGTTTTCATAGAAGCTATAAGAATACATGAACGTGTTTTAAATATAAGCCAAACCGTCAATTGTTGTTTTTTTTGGTCTTACATATCGCCAGTAAGAGCACAAGAACAGAAAGTTTTGATTTTAGGTTAGTGTCTAAACACTACGTTCTGTACGTTTTATTACTTTTTGAGATATTACATTAAACTTTGTTATTAAGGCCTATCAGAGCTATCGTCTAGATATAAGTATAAAACATCTACCAGCTCTTTTAGTTTCGCTTGAAAATGAAATGAATATATTAAAAATATGTAAATTAAATCTAACGTTACAATGCCGTATTTCCAGTCTCTTAAGATAACCTGTTTAACTTTTAGAAATTATTTAATACAATAATTGCCATAATATGTAAAAGATTGATAGTAAGATCTCTTAACATCATTTAACTTCTATAAAAATAACTGTATGTTATTAAATTTTGCGTGTTTTTGCATCATAATTTGTAACTAGGGATAAACGTAATGGTTATGGGTTCCATTCCCACTCAGAATATTAAATTATTTTGTTTGTGTATTTTCCTTGTTTTGCTGAGGTAAAGCGCAGCGTTAAGTTACGTACATACATTAAACACGCAAAATTCCAACATCTTGTCAGAAATTAAAAATGAAATGTAAGAACTTCACATGTAATACACTAGGTTCTTTCTCCCTACCACTACGGAGTAAAGCGACGGAGTAAAAATTGAGACGCGGGAAACTTAATATTCATGTAAGTATTTGGCCACCCTGGCATTTGACGATAAGTAATAACTTCATATAAATAAACAAACACAGCTTCAAGTCCAGGTATGTTAATTTATTTACATGATAAATTTATGTATGTTATTTAAAAATATAGGGATTAATAAAGAAACATCATAATTATGACTTATTCTGAAGGCTACTATAAGCTTAAGAACTCGATATTCTACATGTTTATTATTTCACGTTTTATATGGCGATCCTTGATACGACTTCAGCAACTTGTTCTTTACAACAGTTCTTACAGTAATATATAATATTGATAAATGATTTAAAAACCGCATATAAAATTGTTTAAACTGATACGACGCGAAGAAATTACCCGCATGATTGTACTACGCTACGGTCAAGTTGCGGGCTTTGTGGATTTCCTAAGATGGTGTAATATTTAACATAAAGCGGATACTAACTATAATTTCATAGAAAAAATGTAATAAAGTAGAAGTTTGAAAATCTTTTCCTGTTTATTTTAGACATAACATTTTTTAAAGTAGTATATTAGAGGCGTATATTGCGAAAAAAACAGCTTTATGGTTTTGGGGTAGGCAGATAAAATCCCCAATGACCATTGGAAATTGTTCGAAAAATTGCATAATGAGTGGAGTATTTTCCACGCTATGACGCCGAAGGTTAGTGAGATCGAACCTGTCTCACTGCTTCACGACTTACAATATCAATCATTAAGTTTATTTATATACATATATCAACTATAAGAATATGATGTATTTACACAAATACACAAATTTGTTTTCTATTATATTATTTACTGTAATTCGCTTTCATTTGAGACTTAGACTAAGCTCTTCACCGCAAAGTTGTAGTGTTCTCGGTTGGGCTATTACCGAGTGCGGTAAACGTCCGTTCGATAATACTCGTACCGTCCGCTACCGTAGCTTACAAAGGAAGGTAATGAAAAATATTTTAAAATATTAAATTCTGGTAAAATTTCATATAAAATCAAGTAATATGAAAAAAGAATGTCTTTTTTACACTTATTATAATTTATGTGATAATACAGTAATAAAAGTGAATTTTACTCTGTGAAAAAATATATACATAAACTACAAGAATACACTATAAATAATATGTATACTTCACTACTATATACTAAAAAAATAAAGTTGTTTGAACAACTACTATTTAATTTATTTTTATTCATAAGGACATCTAAATATAAACTAACAAGCAAGTCGGGCGCGTTGAAGTCTTTTGTACGGCAGCTCAAAGGCTCACAATAAGAACAAGTGGCAGGTACAAAAGGTCTTTGATTTTCTTTGATTTATGTTACAAAGGGAACGGAACAAGTGTCTTGTAATGGTATGTTAGAATATAAATAAAGCTTTGCAATTATTTTATCAAGATATCAGATAATGAACATTAATAATTATTATTATTGAATGAAAGAAAAAAGTCGATTTCGTTGTCAAAATTAATTTTAAATACTTTCAAGGCAATTATAAATTTATTTATTTTATTTGAAATAAATGCATTGTAATAAAAAAAATATTTGATTTTGTTTTTTATATATAAAAACGTGTAGATTTTTTAAGATATTAAGCAACCGAAATAAATTTAATTTTAAAATACTTACTCATTGCAACTGCTGCCCATGGTCTGGGTGACAGTGACCAAAGTGGTTGTGGTCGTAGTTAGCTTATCTCCCATACACTTTTTACGGGAGCATTGATCCAAAACTGCGTCCTCCTTTAGAGGCTGCAGCACCTCCTTCATTCGGTTTGGTCCAGTTTTAACTGATGATCTTTGAAACTTTAGACTCGCCATCGTCTTTCCATCGCTTGATATCTCCGTTTCTTCTGTGATCATGGCACCCTTTTTTGTTTTACTCACTGTTTTAGACGTTTTCCCAAAAATGTCACCATTTTTATGCACAATTTCTTTAGAATCTATCAATTCACTCTTAGGTTCTAGAGGTAGACCGTTACTCAGCATACTCTTTATATTATCACTACTAAGATTTGACGATAAGAATTCGTTCAAATCATCATCATAATTTTGTATTGGTTGTCGTCTTTGGTCATTTTGCCAGGTTTTATCGAAACCGTATATGGGCTCCGATTCAGCACCAAACCACTCTTTATCGGGTTTATTGTGAGATTTATTTTTCTCGTCTGGTGCAGGTTCTATATTGTTAAAATTATCTTCAAAAAAATCATCTGTCAGTTCAGTAATTTGGGCACCATGACGTTTTATGTCTACATCACCAAAATACGGGTGGGTCGGTGTGTTTACTTTTCGCTTTCCGTACAACTGTCTGTAATACTTCTCCTGGTCACCATACATCCAGCACACTTTCCACCATTGCTTGCACATTAATATATTAGCTGAGTTCGATGATTTCACATGCCTCGTCGCAGTTGTCGACATTTTATTATTTTTTATCACTTCACACTAAACCTGTTGATGGTTACGTTTGGAATGAAGTTATGTGTAATATATGGTATGGAATGATAGCGACGACAAATTACTTCAACTTTTTCTATTTTATTTCCACCAAAACTAAGGTCGACTAGTTATTGTTTCAATAATAGTTTAAGAAACTATTATATTAATTAATAATTTAAATAAGTGAAATATTAATATTTAGAAATAATATTTTAATGTATATGAGATCCAATTCTAAAGTAGGAAAATAGCCAATTTCATTTCAGGTTTATTATAGGGCTGCATCCACTGCATTCCCTACTCTACTTCCTAAAGTGCATCAATCATTACAATGTGTTGCACATCATATTTTACGTTCTTATTACACCTAGCTAAGGTTCACTTTGGCTTAAATCTAACGCCATGAAGTTTATTGCGTTGAAACCTATTACCCGTAATTTTGCACTCCTGCACTTCCCTTTATTTATTATCTTTCTTCTCATTCCCGCTACGTGATTTACCGGTTAATTTTAAATTTGAAATAGCACTGAAATAATATATTGTTCTTATTGTAGAATAGTTGCATATATAGTTCGTAGTTAAGCAAATTGCATATGTTTCTTGCGGTAGTAATATTTTATTCGTTATGATACTGGTATAAGCATATGTATAAAAAAATATGTTTCTCCTTAAAATTTATCCTAATAAAGCTTAATGGACTCATTTAATATCAAGTAGTTATGTTAATAAAAATTACATCACACATATGCGTATATGTATGAATTTATTGTTTTCTTTTTGTTTTTCATGACATTAACTTTAAAATGCTTATTTTCATAAAAGCCTATAAATTATATCTTGCTAAAAAAAACCAATTCAAAATGTTATTGCGTACGCGCAAGCATAAAATTTCAAAGCGATGTTAATGACCATTAAATTACTTTTACGCTTTTTATATAAAATGTGTATACATATTTTATGTGAAAATTAGAGTGTAATAAGACCAAGTACCGGTTTATGCAAAAATATGATATATCTTGGCAATTTTTTCATTACTGAATATAAGTATAGCTAATTTATATATTATAAATAATAGGCATTTAAGGAAATCTTTATATATACATGAAATGAAGGTAACTTAGTGACATCTACGTTTTCATTGTTCCTCAATAATAAAACATAATAAACGTCCAGAAAGCCAACGTATATTTTTAATGTGTTTCTAAATAAAAAAGTCTCATTTTAATTTAAATGCTACATCACGAAATGATTGCAAATTTACTCAGATTAAATGTAATCAACATCGCCATCTAATCAATTAACAAATTAACGCAATAAAGGAAGTGAATATACTTTAAGAAGGATATTAAAATAATTGCAAATAAATGTATAGAATTTTGGAATATAGTAAAAGTATATATATATATATATATATATATATGTATAATTTGGTTTTTTAAATTAATTTAAGAATAGCATGATTTCTTGATGTCGAATCTAACTAAATTCAAACTTTTGTATAATAAATACTGGGATGGTCATACTGGGATCCCAGTATTTTTTACGTGACACGAGCGCGAGACTTCAAACGCAACGGCTGTGGGTTCAATTCCTGTCAATGCAAAGGAAAATTTAATATTTTATTTACTTACACCTGCCTACGAGCACGTAATGTGAGATTTACAATTTTACTTACACCATCAAAAATAATGTGAAGACCTAAATCTTTTAATAGTAAGGAGAGTTTGGAAAAAGCAATATTTCTACAAATAGAATCAAAGAACTATTGATGGCTGTAATTTAATAGACTCAAGGCAAGTCACGTTGACCGAAGGCGGGTCCATTAAAAATCAATTATCAGTAAAAAGCGGCAGGTGGTCGCCCGCTGTACGCTGCAGCGTATGCTATGTATACGCGTATGCGGTACTAGGCACTCTGCCTTGGTTTGTCTTGGATATGAATATGAATAATAACGTGAGATTGCTTTATGTGAGATATCTCACAAAGGAAAATTTATGAAAATACTTCGTATGAGGTCAAACTCTATCTAGGAACTCGAAATCCATGTAATCTAGTAAGTATCAAACCTGTCTATTAATTTTAATAATAAAAGAACAATCAATAAATGTATATGTGCGCATATAAAATTTTTCTTATTAATTATTTTTTTAGCTCTGATGACACAGATAAAAAGTCAAGACTAGACCACTGGAGGAATTTAACTACGTTCATTTACCCGCTCTAACTAAACAAACGCCACGTTGAGTTACGCCTCTCAACAAAAAAGTATTTAAAGGAAAGAAAGAATCAAGTTAACTAACTTATCATTTCTGTTCAACCAATTTCCAGAAACCATACGATATGATAGTATTAATTTGTTTAAAAAAGCAGAACGTAAATAAAACGTAGAGTTAATTTGTTCTACCAATACCCTGAGCTCATGCATTTTAATGAATGCGTGTCCCGAGAGACTCATACATTTATTTTTTAAATGGAACATGTACAAATTAATCAAGTGGCTAATCATATTATCCTTTAAGAGAAGTAGAGAAAACTTAAGTATTTATTGTTAATTATCTGCACATGGCAGGAGAGGTCTTCGATGGATTTGTATATTTAGCATATTGGCATAATAGGCATGTAATTTTTATTTAGTTTTTAAACACGTCGCATACTTAATGGTGTTATAACTCTATTCAGTAGTTTTGTAAGTGGTCTTTCAAAAAAATATCCGCTAGGCTTTTGAATTTAACGAAGTCACTTTTACTGTAAGTAAAGGAAATACACTTTTGTTAAGATATTAAAAATTATTATTCAGCTGTATCGTTCTTTTAGCATGTCAATTTAATTTATTAGAATATATATATATATATATATATATATATATATATACGTGTGTGTGTGTATTATATATATATAAAATATTTATTTTTATTTATAATATATATATTTTTAAGGGTTTTTAGTATCCTTTTCTTTATTTGTTCTTATATTTGATTAATTTTGTTTGAATTTTAAACATGCTGATTAATTTATTTTATTTTATTAATTTATTTAATTTTTAATTGATTGTACCAATAATTTAATTTTAATTTTAAAAATTATTTATTATTAAGTGTCTTTTACTACTAATTATTAATATTATTAATTGTTTTTTTCGTACTTGTATAACAAAATAGAATAAGTGAATAATTTATTAATGCATATATGAAACTGTTTTCATCTTAATAATGTATAACTTGTGTGTAGCATGTGTCATTTATTATTTTTTGTGTGGTGTTTATTTTTAAGTTGTTGTTTGTTGTTATCATTACATTTTTTTTGTTACTTTTAAATAATTGAGCAATTAGAAATAATTTACGTTGTTTTTTCTTTAATGGCATATAATTAATTGTATTAATTGTTGGTGGGCCATAAAAAAAAAGTCACGTTAAAAGAATTTTGCTTTTAAACTGTACTTTAGTAGACAAGTCTTGATCTACGATTGCATATTTCTCGTATTGCAATCGTTGGTCAAGACTTTTCGGAATATTTCATGTTGAATGGCAGAACTCAGCGCCGCGTCTTCTCTTGATATGCGAGTAAGGAAATGATAATTAATTACTCCGAGTGAGAATTAGAATTCCAAAAATCGCATTTACAGTCAGACACTGTGCCACTGCGCCACGGGTACTAATTTGTTAGTACTAAATACAACAATATGGTAAAATTTGTATCAAACTCGATCACACGACAAGCAATTTACATATTTCACATTATACCACAAGTATGTACATACACATGTACTGGGAATGTAAGCTCTACTGCCTCAGTAATCGCTGTCCAGCGACGGGTTCTAAATTGCATCCTATAAAAAGATCGCAAAATCTCACGCATACGATTTGTTTCAAGTCCTACTTCGTTCGGGCTCATTGCGGAGATAAGATCGGCAGGTTTTTATCATTTGCTGATGCCTTGGGGCCGTTGTTTATTTATATTTGAAGCGATTTAGCTTTAAGCTTTGCATAATTGTGGAAAACTATATGGTAATTATAAATTCCGAGTTTGAAGTCAGTCGCGGTGCAGAAGCGCAAGTGTGATTATGTAAAAGCGACAGGTTGTGAGTTCGATTTTCATTTGAGGAATGAAAATATTTAATATTTTCATTTGCACGCTCTGGTGAGCATTTGCCGGAGACAGAAATATTTTAGTGGGAACGGAAATAATACTAGGATGTTCCTGCTAGCTGCAGGATACAGCGTGAAGCCAAAAATACTACTATCTTCCATAATGAGTGAAACAACGAAAACGACCACATGTTATATATCAGCTCAGTAGCCACAGAAAACCCAATGCATGGGGAATTTTAAGTCTGATTTTAAGAGTGTGTGGGTGTTGAGTGGTGAAACTCAACGCCGCGGCTTACTTTACCGCACAAGAAAATTGAAGATAATTAATAAGAGAAAAGTAAACCTAGTATATTATATATGAATAATCAATTTGTTTATTTTTCATAGATCTTACTTATTAAGTTTTTTTTAATTGGATTTAATTAAGAAATGGGACGAAGAAATGTTTGCTGCTACAGTGTTTTTTCTACTTTTTATTATATTTAGCAAATTACACCAGACAAAGTCATTCCGGAGAACTGCTACATTATAAAGTGATTAAGTGAAAAATCGTCATCGAGCTTGAACCATCAGTGGAGTTGACCAAGCGAGTGTGATGGTATATTCAGGTGGTGTATAACTGTATGTTTTGGTTCTATTCATGAATTTGGCACAGGAGAGTTTATGCCTGCCTATTTAAATGAAATGAAGTAAAAAAAGTCTAGAGTAGTAGAGCGTATTGAGTAGCGAAAGTCAACTCCGCCTATTTTATATTCTATAGTATATAAAACGTACAAAAGTACGTAAACGTAAATAAGAACGTACAAAAACCCTCCGCAGTCAAGAGTCATGTAAAGTATTTAGATTACAAGTTTCACAAGTTGTTTGATTAAACAGTTTTATGTGCATTATACATTGCTTGGGAATTGCGCTAATGTTGTTTCAAAACAAGCTTCTGATAGAGTCGACTCTACTTGACTCGACTTGGCGTACGTTACCCGGAACATAAGCATTCTATTTAGTATTATAGATTGAACAATCCAGAATATGTAATTGGTGAGTTAAATGGTCAAAGCATTAAAAATTCAACGCTAATATTTTTTTGTATCAGAAATCTTTTTTAAGTTACCCTTAAAATCCTTTAGTAAGATTAAGCTTAATTACAAGTACAATTTTATATAATAAAAAGATAATTATATATTTTTTCGATATTCTCATGGTTTATTTATAGATATAACCGACAACGAAGCCTGTGATGTGCCAAATAGTACACACTCAACTTGCTTATCAGAAACCGCTACTCGCTGCGACCGGCGAAAAAGCAGTTATTTTGTAATAAGGACAACAAAAATATATTAACATATATACAGAGTAAGTTTACATGTAAATAAAATTGTTGCTTATATCTGCTATATTCTATAGAAGAAGTAAGAGGAATATGGGGAACGAAAGTGTTTTACACGAGGTTCCCAAGTTCCGTCTACCCTGCTAGATATCAGGACATGTACGGTATATACAGTGCTATCTCAATCCAACTGTTCTATTATCTACTGTTATTAATTTTTTAAAGTTTCAAGTCATTGTTGTTATCAATATTTAAAGTGATTATCTTATAAGATAACATAATTTAAACAATTTCGTTAACATTTATTCCATACAAAAGCCCTACAAATTTAAAACAAGCGGACCTGCCAAATCTTAGTCTACCTTTTTTACATCTTCATGCTTTGCATACATTACGTGATAATCTAGAGTATTGAAAAATCTTTACATATTAAAGCAGCAATGCATAATATATGCGACAGGTAGCTCGACCGGTTTCTGCGTAAACAATTTAGCTCTCTTGTGTAACTCGCTAGTCACTACTAAAAAGTAGAGACGTTTTTTTATGTACATACATGTAAGTATGGCGGTAATTATCGAATTATACGATATATAGGTTTTTTAAAAGGGCATAGAGGTGTATGTTGATATTATAGAAAAAGTCGTTCTCGTCTTTCATGCATTAGCGAAAGGCGATTTATAATGTTGATTGCTGTTAGTATTCGTGTAATTGGACTTAGACTGAATTTTTATAAGATATATGTTTCTCTAACACGTAAGATTAAGTGTGGTAGACTCCATTAAATTCAAATTATAATATGTTACGCAGGGATTTCAGGTAAAAATTGCATAAGCAAGGTTTTTTGTCTAAATACATGTTTTTTTTCCGCTAGCTTAGCTTTATTTAGGAAGCATGTACAAATGGTGTTTATTTTTTTGTGTGCCCTAAGACTTACGATTACGCAGAAAGTATGTATGTAAATATATTCATTTGCAAAAGTTTTCTTTATACCTTACGAATCAGCTTTCTCAGAAGAGGTGAGTTGTATTATAACAAATAGACTACATGAGAAGAAATGTGTCAGCATGTGCTGTAAAATAAATGGTAAAAATATATCCATGTCAACGCAATTAGCATAATAGGTAATGTAGGTAATGTTTGTTGCTTGTAATAAAAGCTTTAGATTTTAAGCTTTACCTACGTATGTAAGTTTGATATTTATAAATAAACCTAAATTCCTTTTTTTTATTATATATTGTTTGTGTTTATATTTGTAGTATATCCTCCGAACTCAGCGGAAAGAAAACGGAATGCTTTAATAGGACGGTCTTAAAACTAGGTCCCAAGTTTCTACTTAAAAAATATATATAAATACCTGTCACACTGCAACGTAAAAACACGCGTTTTTGACTTAATGGATAACGAAATAAAATATTATGTTTAGTAAATAGTCTAATAATAATAAAAATATTTACAAATTATCAAATATTAAATGGTAGAAAGAGTGAACCTTGTCCAAATTCCTTATTTCCTACATAGGAATTATATTCTATAAATAAATTAAATATAATATCCAAGAGTTGTTATCAAGAAACATTCAATAACTCATGTTATCTTGGCCCGTGTCTCCTCTAGAGGTAATCGTTTGAATTGACCCAATTGCTTTTGCCCTTAATGGCATAGAGAAATTTCTATGCATGAAAATTAGAAGCTGATCCACTGAGCTCGTGTAAATGATACGCCTCATATCTAGGATAGCTTTCATGTACTGTTAAGTTACGGACATAAAAAGCTACCTGTAAAATCCACCCACCTCACGCATATATTTAATATATTATATTTACAAAACACAATTAATGTAGGAAATAAGTTATTTATTCAGTTAGTTAGTTAGTTGTTACAAAGAAGAAACGCAAAAAGGAGTATTAAGACAAATCACTACGTTCCGCTATATGAATGTTGTGTTAAGGGAAATAGTGTAATGGCTGTCACAAATGTTTAGTGTAGTAGTTCTTCTAGTAGATGTTAGATAATTTTAGGACTTTCTTTCTTTTAGATAAAGTAAAAAGGTGTATTTTACATTTTATGTCTTAAAGTACACGTAATATTAATAACATATATGCGATATGAAATAAAAAAAAAACACGTTTTACTTACAACAGGACTAGCCAAGATTTTTTAAAATAATACAGAAACCTGTACAGAGTAACAAGTTTTAAGCTTTTTTCCTTAAAATTAGATTTTATGATAAAAAATGCGATAAAAAGACGCAATTCTTAAGCGAAATGATTACATCATGTAATCGTACTTAAAAGGAGTCTGAGATTTTTGTAAAATGCTGGCACTTCGCTTATAAGCGAGCCCATTGTGTACCTCTTATACGTTGGAATGCATCCACCTCGTGCTGGCGGAATACATTATTACGCATCATAATATTGATTTTCATAGTGTTTATTGTGAGAATTTTATTTCTGTCTTTATACTTACCAGTTAACACTAAAAAATCTACCTAAATTACCCTCTTTATATTTTGTTTATGTTTTATGTCGATTTTTTTTATTTTCATTTCTTCGCTTTGGCAAATGTCTGGTATTGAGTTCTGCTATTCAACACGCAATGCCGCGGAAAATTGGGCGGAAAGGTTATCTCTGCCTACCCTGGTGTATGCGGAATACAGCGTGAAGCTGAAGAAGATGTAAATTGTCAAATAAACATACTTTCAGGTACGAAAGTCTGGCTGCATCTGGCGTCAGCTATAATATTAGTGTATATATATATATATATATATATATATATATATATATATATAATTAAAAAGCTAGGAGTTCGAGAAACATTCCGATTGGGAAGCAACATTGAGCGAACAATGGCGGCGGGTAATAGTTCAAATTTTACTATTAGAATAAAGAATTTTATAATGTAAAGTTAAGCTCCACTACACTGCAACAGTCACAAAATGAAAATAAAGTAGCTTGACGCCTATTTCCGAATAGTAGAGTTTGAAAAGAGAACCTAGTGTTAAGACACTCTGTTCCACAAGCACCGACGTTAGTGGTAGAACTTATTAATAATTATCGCTATTGTTTAATTGACGTGTGCACTTTAAGACCTAAAATTGAAAAACTTAAAAAAAATTAGCTACAAACTTAGGAAGTTTTTATTTATGGACAGATATTTATGTAACCTTGTTAATCCTGAAAGATGTTCAAAGATCTATTCTATTCTATGCCAGGAATAGTAACATATTTTATATATTAGATTTAATATTCTCATTACCGCCATATCTTATTCAAGGTTTTTATAAAATTAAATTCTTTTTACCTGTTAGCATCAAATTTTTTGCTTTAATATAATAAAATGCAAATGTAAAATAAAATTAAAGTGTCATTAAATCTATAAATGCAAACAAGGACGCCATTATGTATCACTATTTACTACTTTGCAAGCTATTTTTTTATTTTCTTAACTTTATAATTACTTTATAATTATGAAGTAACGGACTCTACATACCTTGTTTCTTAAATATACGTTTCCCTAAATAAACATAGTTGCTCAACATTCGGCTTTTAGTCCCATAATCATAAGATCATTAAAATATAATGAATGATAGGCTCAGATAGATATTCCCTACAGCGATCATTTTAACTCTATTAAATGTCAAGAAAGGGTTCCCGATAACATGTTATTAGCAATATTACGTTACGACGGAACACCTTTCTATACAGGTAGCAATAAAAATATCAGTTTCTGAAATATTCAAATTGCCCTATATCGTTTTGTTTACAATAAATTCTAAAAGTATTTTTGTTGGTCTGTTTAGACAACGTCATCATCATAAGTAGAGCTTCTAAAAACATTCCAAACGTAACCAAATTCCAAATGTTATGAACTTTCTCACTTGTTTTCTTAGAAATGGCACAATACGTTAAACACTATACTTTGAACGTAATCAGCACCGTGAATTTTAGACTTTCCCACGTGTTTTCCAAACACTGTAATCCTTTGTTCACTTTCTATGCACCGACACTAGATATATGTATGTCACGCTATATGATCCCGTCCATTCATAGAGTATCACAGTGTTACACAATATATAGGAAAATGCGAAAATTTCCAAAATATACAGCTACATCCCGCGGCTGCGCGCGCGCAACTGACATGGCGCCAGCCAACCGTGTAGAGCTTCATTGAGAAAGAAATAGCGCTACATATTATCCGTGTAAGTGACAAGGACAGACATGTAGACTGTAGAGTCATCCCTTCATCAGTAGTCATACTCGTAGGTTTTAATTGAATCTGAATCATAAACGGCGACTCTCATTTGCGGTTTAATTACTAGAAAGTTGAATATCGATCTACGAGTATGTATACTTTTAATTCATTCATTTCTGTTTTATATTTTATTGCTTCAATGATAATATATTATAACATACGTTGATTTCTCTTCTATAATTATTTGTTTTTCTGACTGCATGTTCAATCTATTTCACCAGGTTGCGTATAAATTATTTCTTTTTGTAAAAAATAACGTGTTTTATTAACAAAATAAATAAAAATTTTAGTGAAATATTACTTAAATTTAAAATATATTACGTGTAAGATAAACCATTAAAGTTATAAATAAGCATTAAATCTTAACAAACTTGATAATATGTCTTCTTTTTGAAATCTTTTTTAAGATACAGTACTCGATAAAGCAATTCAATACAACATTATGGGTACATCTCTATTTATTAAATTATTTTATGTTTATATAATATCTGTGAAAATAAAATAAAACATATTTTTTTTAAATCGAAAGCGACGCTTATGGGTACAGACCCTTAGTAATATCATTAGCGGCACAGCATGTGACAGCCAACTTGACGTTATGGGTTCGATTCTAGTCGGGTGACTGAATTATTTTCATTTCCTCTTTCTAATGACAGACAAAGAGAGGTATTGAGTTCCACCACTAAACATGCAAGGTCTCGAAGATTGGGCGGAAAGTGAGGAATGGATTGTCTTAATACTGAGTACCCTACATTACGTGGATGTTAAATGTATTGAAATTGTAAAAAACTGATTTAGCTTCAGGATGGCATTGTTATTTATAAGAGAAACTTTAAAATAAAATTTTATATATAACATAATGGTAGAGTGCAAGCTTAAGAATAATCAATTTGTTAATAATATCTATGCAAGGAACAAATCTCCACTATTAGCTAACATTGACCAGAAATATAGAAGTTGCGTCTTATTCTTACTTTATAATTTTATCATGTCTTAGCATATTATAATTTCTTTTTCCTTAAGTAAATTACTATAAAATGATACCTGGTTTTCAATTAAATTATTGTATACCTCGCCTATATCAGACATATATTCATGTAAGCGTGTCATTGAATTATGTAAAAGACATTAAAATACAGGTATCAACATATTGTGTTGATTGGTAACTGCGGCTGAGAGGTAATTTAGAAAAGAATGCAGGACACGAGAGGTCCTCTCGTCGCCTCGAGCGAGCTTCTCGTATGATTTGCTACCAATCAGCGTAATAGCTCTACGCGAAGGCGCTCCTGCCAGTGTAAAATATCCAAAGAAATACTGACTATTTTTTTGTTGTCTGTAGTATGAATTTCTGAAAATATTACAGTAGTCGCTAAGCTTTATTTAAAGTTTAAAAAAAAAATATAAGAATTTATTTTTAAATTGTAAATAAATACAAATATTTAAATTGTATATAAATATTTTTTTAATTATTTTTTTCATTTTGATACTATGCTTATAATAAATAAATGTATATAGCATAGAAACAATATAAATAGTACCAATAACATATTACATGTATTTATGGATGAGTTCCTTATTGCTATTAAAAAGATAGAGCTCAGGAAATATTCTAAGTATTCTCCATCGCTGTAATATACGTATTAAAATTACATAACTTTAGATTGAATTTCTATAATTCAATCGTGATCTGATGTCTGGATTGTTGGAAACACGCCGAGTGTCTTTTAAATTCATAGCACCGCGGATGATGAGAGCACGCGCCTCGACTCTACCTAGTTCTCCACTGACGCCAACAAATACTTCTTTAAGCTATAACAGTAAAGCTTGTTTTCAATTGAGAAAATTTAATACTAAAAGGAAAATTATGTTTATAGCAAAGAATCTGTTATCAAAGTAATTAGGACTTTAAAACTATGTAATGATGATACTAAATAGCTTGACAAGAGCATCAATTGGTAGCCAGTTAGTACAGTGAGCTGGTTGATAATGATTTAAGATTGATTTTATATTCTCTTTGAGTCCAGTGCGACGCTGAAGTCGTATTGTAAAGCGTTAGGAGTTATTTAGCATTCATATCGCCGAACGAGAATACTGACCTAAATGTATTTGACAAAAATAGACAAATGACTATACGATTTCAGTTTAAATCATTTAATTTTAAACAAAAGATTTTATTTTAGTAATGACAATATTATCAGATTTGCGGAGCAATTATTCTGTGTAATATTGGAGAAAGTAGAGTTTAACAAGTTACTTACTAATCTTGAGGATTGAAGTGATATCCAAATGAAAAAGATAACATAAATATAATTCAAAAATTGTGAGCTAAAAACTCTATAAAATAGTGCTTAAAACAGGGTGAATGGATATAGTCAAATATACAATACGTCTTCGAATTCCGATAGACACATTAAATTCGGGAAGTATGCGAGCGTGGCAGCCGAGTTAGGACCCATTGTTTCTTCCCACAATACTCGCAGGGGTGATTTATTGCGACCGATGGCTGCCTGGGACATTCTAGGACGTTATGTTATACTCGTACTATTCTATACAATGGTTTTCCTCTGTTTATGAAAAATGGAAAATTGTGATGGTAAAGTACAAATATTATACATATAAGGGATGGACTTTGAAAACGTAAACATGGGTTATCATTTTGGTAGAAATTTTGGGAAATCTTCTCATCCATTTATAAATATATAAATATAAATATCCACGAAAAAGCGTACATTCGTTTTAATAGGATTTTTTTCACATTATATTTTCTAATTAAAATCACTTGCAATATAAATTAACTAACTACAATAAAATAGTTGTAAATATAACATTAACGTAAATTACAATACAATTTTTTATCTCATTGCCGCGGAAACGTAGAGTTCGCTATAAAAATATTTAAATCACGTTTTATTGCTTTGCCTCATTAAAATATTACGGTGATATGAGAAATAATAACATTTAACATTCTCTGATGAACAATATTAATAGTTTAAAGTTATGAGAAAATAAAATATATAAATATATAGAGCTTCACGCTGTATCTAGCATTTTTAGCAGGCTGGATAGAGGGAACCTAGTGTTAAGACACTCACGTATCCACTTTGTCTTTTTTGAAGCCGAAAAAAAACTGAGTGTGTGAAACTAAAAAAAAACGCAAAGCAAATATAATCCACAATATATTTATACATTTAACTTATTTTAATTCTATTCGTTATTTTTAAGTTCTAAATTAAAAAAGTATAGAGAATATAAAAAATAACTCCCGTTAACGCGCCCTTTCAACTGCCAACCTGTTCAGCACCTGCCCTATTTGACCGCAGAAGTAGTGATTATATATAAAATAGGTTCACGCTTTTTTCGCATATTAAAATGTATTCTAAGGAACTGTTTCAATTCGTTTAAATTTTTATAATGGAATCGTATATCTTAGAACTTAAGATAATAAGTAGAGTTTGGCGTACGTGGCGTTGAGTTCTACCACTCACACACTATATATGGAAAATTGGGAGCAAACACTAGGCTTTCTCTGCATATATCCTATGAGAGGAAGGAAATGGTAACAGCCGCTGCTTTATTCTTGAAAAAAAAAATTCTGTTTCTCTTTGACTTTTTAAACTTTAAAAAATTATGCATAAACATTATTATTGTGAAATGAAAACGTTAGTCAAAGACAAAAGTGACTTTCAGTTATAAGTCCTATAGTAGATATCTTCAGTGCAAACGAGGGGCCATAAATATGAAGGCGCTATCTGTTCGTGTAGAGCTGCTTTTAAGATAAAATGTCCTTACGCTTTTACAATATTGATTTGCGAGACTTATTTTAATTTTAACTTAACGAACTTTATTTATGTGCCCACATTTATTATTATAATTATAATCATCTTTCTAGTGTATGCTTTAAGTTTTTATTAACTTTTTTCTTATTAAATCTTATAGTTGTGATTTCAAATACTATTTGGAACTTAATTTGGGCAAAAACCGGATAACGGATACACTAATTTCCATCGGCTTCATCTGCAACAGGCAAGATAGAGAAAAGCCTAATAAAAAAAATGTCGTTTCCTCACTCACGCACTCCCATCTGTTTAGTCAAAGCGTTATAACTAGACTTTGTCTCTCTAGCTCGCGTAGTGCGGTGTACTAAGAATAAAGTGGCTGCCTCTTAAGTAGTTACCTCTTTTTTATCGGATGTTTTCTAAGGTTTTAGCAAGTCCTAGTCGACCTATAAGGTTTTGGTATTACTCGTAAGTGGCGTGTTTAAGCAACAGGTATTCACTTTGATCGCCGCAGGAGACCAATTAGAAATTGTTGAAGTGAAATCTTTTACTCTGTGCGGCGTTGTATCTCGTACTTGTTGTAAGTGATTGTAGGCTGGAGTAGGTGTGATAATAACATCATTCAAAATTGCGGAATGTTCTATATTGGATGGTTAGTTGATAAAATATTAGTCTTAACGCCTTTTATTCTTTTAATGTAAAGTTAACCTAAATATAGATCAGTTTTATAGTCTGTTAAGAGAAGAAACTTCTTAGTTTTCCATGAATTTACCGTTCGCGCTCAACTCATCGCGTTGCAGGAAGTGGAGCTTGGAGCAATGCCTGGGACTTAAGTGTGGGTGGTAATGATGGAACTAGAACTGCTTTTCGAAGTATGTATTTAAAAATGAACTAATAATTTCTAGAACTGCTGAAATAATTTTCTTTGATTGAAAGATTATAGTATGTAATATTCTTCGCTATTCGCACGTTATAGTTGGTATTGCAATAAACGTACGCCTCAGTTCTGAACTATGCTACCAATTACTATATATATTCACTTATTAATGCTTTATTTTTTAGTCAAAGCCTAGACCAAAGATTTATTAATTATTAATTTTGGACCTATTACTTGGTATATTTTTCTATACACATCTAATTACCTATAACAAAATATTATTAGTATAACGTATATGCACGCGGGTGTACCAAATAGTACATTTAATTATAACGTGGTCGCTACTGAATAGCTCAAAAATAATTTTCTTAAATATATATGTTTTTATGAATAACCTATAATATGTAGTTCTATAGAAAATTCCTACCTCTAAGTCTAATCCAGTAATAAATCAAGTAATCATCTCCTTTTCAGAGGACATTTAAAAATCACAGTACGAACGAGGAAACCATTAGTCACTATTATACTTACATTATACTTACACGACTGACGCAGAGAAACAAAAAATGTTACAACTACATCTCCTGCAAATCAAGCTTAGCTCATCTTTATGTAAGTAGAAATGATTAATGAATGACAAGAAAAAATATTTTTTCTGTGTGAAATTACAACGTTACATGTTTTAAATTATTCCACAAATACAGTGGAATATTTTTTTCTAACTTAACGCTGTATTCTGCACATAGCAGAGTCGGCAGAGTGGGAGTGGGGCCCCGAGTGGGAGCCGAACCCACAAGCCCTTGCCCGCTTGTGCCCCTGCGCCCAGTGTTGTACTGCCCAAATACTGTGTTACTTTTATAACACACAAAAATTTATTTTCCAATTCGAATCAGTAGCTCGAGGCGGATATATTTTACTTTATAATATAATCCTTTTTTTAGAAAACGCATAATAATTTTGGCGTAGCGGGATTCGAACCAGTGGCCCTTAGAAACCGTTGAATTGAATATAAATAACAAGTATAACTTGTCTGAACCACAAGTGTCAACAGTTTCGTCACTTCAACTGACTCTACATCACTACGTAGTTAGTAGAGCTCATTTCAATATGCCGGAAGATGTCTTTAATTAAAGCAGTCTTCATTAAGCTTCGAAGTTAATTAATTAGGAACATCCGGCGGTGTTTTCTATTGATTATAAGATATTTATTTGTTTATTTAAATATAATGACTTTGTTAATAACATTAATTAAAAGTAAAAGATGTAGGTATACTTTTATAGAAATTTAATTAAAAATATCTGAATACACAAGAATGTGCCTGTTTGAGGCAACAATAGCATTAATAGAAATCTTCAGAATAGACTCAAATCAAAAGTATTTAAAATTAATTAAATAAAAAAAATATTTTACATTAGGTAGGGACTTACTGTTAAATAGAAGGTAAGTTATAAATAACTATCAATAATTTCATTATTTCCTCTTTTTTTGACGTAATTAAAATATTACTAGAGGCCAGTCGTGGCGTACGGGCTGAAGTGTGCTGCAAAATAGAGTGGTTGTGAGTTCGATCCTAATTTATATTTTCATTTCATTGCTCTGGTGTCGAGGCAAAGCGTTGAGTTCCATCACTCGACACGTAATTTGTAATTTCCTCCAGAAATTGGCGAAAAGTGGGGAACAGAGTGTCTTAAAACTAGGTGTCTTCCATCTGTCTTACCAGCAATGTGTGGGATATAGCGTGAAACTGATACATTTCTACTTTTTATTTTATTTGTGCATATATTTGTTTAGTTTTGAAGTCAGTTTTTTTAAACTTTATAAATATAATTTGTTCTATTCTTAGAAATAATGAACATCAAATGGACTATTAGGTAAATTGTTATTGATTACAAAATAATGGTCTAGATACAATGTCAGTAATGTCAGTAACTGCCAATTCCCTCTAATTCCTATCGAATATTGAACCCAACGTAACAATGACAAAGTTATCGAATGGTTTCAAATCAATTTCACAATGGAGTCGACTTATAAAGAATTATCTGAGAGCTCTATTGTTACTTGTGTTAAGTTATAATTAACAAAAGATTACTTCGGGATGATTGCCACTTCACTTTTGTACAGCTTAAAGATAAGTAATAAGATTTGTTTATTCGAGACTGTGGTACGTGATATTTACAGAAAATATATGTATGTTGTACTTTTGTACCAAGTTTTTGCTTTGGAAGTATGAATTATTGTCAATATTTAATATGTAACCAGTCGGCTTGTGTAGTTACCAAAATCTTGTTATTGAGTAGAGTTCAGGCTCTTACTGACTTCCCTGCTACAAGTATACGGGTACAGCGGAAAGCTATTTAAATAAATTGTACTACTAACTCCTATAGAAAAACAATACCCAAAGGCTTTCAATAAGAAATTATAAAAAAACATAGTAAAATAAATAATTACGATATTTTTTTGACTACGATTTTTTTAACGTCTCTTAAAATACAAGAACAATAGAAACAAAGGTTAGGCTTAAATTATTGAAATTGTATGTAATTTAACGGGCGACCAAGGATGAGTTACACAGTCCACTGGCCTTGGACAATGACGGGTTCATTCCATCAAAGGAACTTCTCCATCAGTACTGAGGTACTTTTATAATGGATAAAACATAATCTAAAAGGGGAGAACAACAAAAAGTTAAAACAATTGTATTAATGCATATGGATACCGTCGTGGTTGAGCGATACAGTATTTAGCTGTAAGCGTGATGATTGTAGGTTCAATATCAAATATTTATAAACTAAACCAAGTTTTCTTATTGTTTATGCCATTTTGCTAAGATCTTGCAATAAAAGTAAAAAAGTCTTACGTATTTTTATGTGTTTTACAAACCAGATATTTTGCATTACTGCTCTAGTGTACAATTGTACTTCTTCAAATATTACCTGAAAAAGAAAAAAAAAACATTATAGACCACAGAGAGATAATAAAACAAAATAAAAATAATTTATTCGCCCGAACGGGGATAGAACTCGTAACTATCGCGATACGAGACGATGCCCCATTACGCTACAAGGCCCTCCTATAAATGAACATGTCATGGCTTGTTAATTAATCGCGGATTCGAATCCGATGATATCTGCTCGCGCTTGCGTGTTCGTCCTCGCATGCCGTACCTCCTTATTTCTTCCTTAGTCCTTCCACAGGATGATAATTTAAAGTGTTTTATTATATGTAGTTATGTCTGCATATCTAGATATAATCAGCTATGAGAGATTTATTGCAAATCAACTTATTCTGAACATAATACAGGCGTAAGTTGATGCTCTGGTCTGGTTCTGGACTGCAACTGTAACGCGACGGTGGAATTCAAATTCAAATTCAAATTCAAATTCAAATTCAAATTCAAATTCAAATTCAAAATCAAAATATTCTTTATTCAAATAGGCAATTATTATAAGCACTTTTGAATCGTCGAATGAACATATGAACAAAAAGCTACCACCGGTTCGGAAGGCAGTTCTGCTGAGAAGAGCCGGCAAGAAACTCAACAGTTGCTCTTCACAGTTGCGTTGAGGATTCCAACGTATTTAATATTTCATGGAGTCCGTTCAATTCACATTTAGTGGCCAGTTCGTCAAAGTAGTCATACTGTTGTGACGTACTACAATACACAAATGACAGCTCCATTGTCACGGTGCTCGTTCGAAGCGAAACGAATGTGCGCCATTGAAAATTGTTGAATGATCGATTTTAAAATGTTATTTTTTGTACTTATCTACATGAGGCGAACGCGTTATAGTATTTTATAGAGTTTATTTCACATACTTACAATTGTATCTATTCTGGGTCTATGGAAATTCTGCGGAAAGTGTGGAACGGAAGTGTTTTAATGGGAACTGAGTGTCTTAACAGTAGGCTCCCAGGTTCCCTCTGCCTACCCTGTAAGGTGTAATGTTTAATATTTTCATTTCCTCTCTCTGGTAACGAAGAAAGGTACGGCATTGAGTGTCACCATTCAACAAGCAATCAGCGGAAATTGGAGAACAGAATTTCGAAACTCTAGGTTTCCAGGTTCCCTCTGCCTACCTTGCTATGTGTGGGCTACAGCGTAATGTTTGTGATCAATAACAATAAGCACGTCTCGCGTCGTCGCGGAACTAACAGTTTTATTCTATTCACATCGGAATATGCGTTGTAAGTACACTTACAAGTCATACAGTACGTATCTGCGTACTATTCTGGAAGTTTACAAATAAAAACACCATTGTCAACAAACAAATTGTCAACAAAGATTGGTTGTTTTAATAAATTTCATATTAGGTATTTAAGGCCGTCGTAGCTTAGTGGCAGTGTTTGAATGTAAACGCGACGGTTGTGTATTGAACAACTTCAATTTTCTAGCTTTGATAATAAGACAAAGCTCAGTTGAATTCCAATCAACCTGCAATGTATCAAAAATTGGACGCCGCGTGGTTAACGGAGTGTCTTGACATTAGATTCTGTCTGTCTGCTATATGCGGGATACAACGTGACGCTATAATAAAAAGTTTATATTACTTTCAATAATACTATCCAACTGAGGCCAGACTGTTACTATAAACCGATTCCCACTCGAGGTGATGGCGTATTTAATATTTTCCTTTCTTCGCATAAACATATAGACAACGCGAAACAAAACAACAATTAATCCTAAAGGGGAACGGATTACCTTACCTCTAGGTTCCCATCGCTTACCCTGTTTCACGCAGTGTGAGGCTAAAAAAATAATAGTATCAGAGCCCCGTTACTTTGTCCAGAATACGTATACTCGTGGTCGGTGTCAACGGTAACATCTATCACCATTCTCCACGCGCGCCTCTCTCGTACAGAGGGTACTTGCGTAATAATCAATTATTATTTATTATTTATTTTAACTTAAGTACGTATACTATTATAGTACTGTAGAAATAGGTGAGTGAATATACAAGGCGGTCATTGGTTCATTTCGTTTTCGTCGCCACGTTTGCTTAATTATAGCGCAGCGTTGGAGTTCATGTGTAGTGGAATTTTCAAATGGGATTGTTTTTAGCTAACTTCATCCCATACATAGCAGCAGACACTCTGTTCCCATTAATACACTTCCGTTCCTCACTTTCCGCCTAATTCTGGAGATATTTTATGTTGAATAGCATCCGGTTTTTCATTATTAATATTTTTATTTTTTTATGATTATCTGCATAGGTATAAAAAATATATATGAAAATGAAAAATGAAAAATTTACTGTTACTTATTTATTAATTTGGTTATGATTAGAAACGCCCCGAGTACTGTACTGTTGGCTACAACGGACAGAAAATTAATTTTTTTGTTGATACACTGTGCACGTGATTGATTGTTGGCTAGAAAGCTTTATTACAACTAATTTATGATATGATTTCTTTTTATTATACATTTCTTCACATATTGTTATATATATAATTTAACTTTATGCCTGTTTTCTGTCTCTCCTGCCTATTTGAACTTGCTACAGAGGTAAGAATCTAACTGTAAACTTTATGGTGCAAGTTTGTTTCCCGTTTGTGGGAACGATGTTATTTCATTTTTTCGCTCTGGTGAGATAATATAAAGTGGCGTTAGGTTTCGCCAAAGTGAACATTACATACAATGACATAAAACTTGTAAACAGAGTATCTTAACAGTATAGTCTAAATATTTAGTCCTAATTTGGGCAAATTGTAAGACAATTTATCTTAAAACAAGAAGCCAACCTGCTACTTCTGCTAACACTATACCCTCGAACCGACGATCAGAATACCGAAATTAATATAATTGCCTCACCTAACTGACTCTACCTGACAGCCACGTCTACAAGCACGCATGCCCTCGCCTCCAGCGGTACAACCTAAAATTATGGACCATTATATCTATGAAGAATTAGTATTGTTTTATTTTTTGTTTAACGTTGATCGTTTGGTAAAATTTGGGATCCATCCCAATGGATGTGGAGATGAGGAAACGACTAGTTTGTAAGTAATACTAATGTTGAGGTTTCTTAGTGGCAGACAGCAGATAAATTCATTATTGTGTGCTGTTCTTGTATGTACAATGTATTTTTGCATAACTTGCACTCATAAACACATGCTTGCATTTGTACATTCATATACAAAAGTATACATTTATATATAAAACATTTTATTTTTCATTTCGCCGGCCTAGTGCACTAGGCGCTGTGCTGAGTCCTAATAAAGAACATGTATCGAAAATTCGGAGGAAATTGGTAAACGGAGTGTCTTAACACTAGGTTATCTCTAAATTACTATTCTATTATGCGGGAAAAGGCGTGAAGCAGTTTAATTTAATCGCAAATGGCTATAAACAAAAGTAACAATCAGTGTACAAACGAGTGGAGATATTGAAGCAGTAACCAACGATGCCGATATCCGCAGCGCAGCGGGGTCTCTTAGTTGGATATAAAGCTGAGTACACGTTGTATACGTACAACATATATATAAAATTAAATATATACAGCCTGTATTGCTAAAATAAAATAAGTAAATACTGAAATAGTTCGCTGTTTAGATGTCTTTTTCGTGGCTTGGTATTTTTTGTAAAAATTTAATATTTTAACAGAAATCGATTAATAATTTCTTTTTTATTATATATAGACGAATTATGTTGGTATAGATTTAGTTTTTATTTTTTCTTTACACATATAATATATTTCTTATTATAAATTGACATAATAAGAAAGAAGAAGAAAAAATAAGAAATAAAATTTAAGACATTTATTTATCGCAGCTATTAAAAATGTATTATAGCTAACATGTTTAAGGCCGTCGTTGCACTTTGTTACCGCATATGACTGTAAGCGCTGTGGTTGCGGGTTCGGTTCCCACTCGAGGGAAGGATTATATTTAAGTTACTTTCATTTGGTCGTTTAGGTGAACTAAGCGCAAAGTTAAGTTCCGAACTAAGCACACAATGCGGAAATTGTAGAATTGAGTGTATTTTAGATACTTATACCTATCCCGCTACATGCGGGTTACAGCGTGAAGCTTCTCTGCTCTTTAGTATCACATATGTACACACAGCGTTAGATCGCGCTCAGTGGGCGGCGCTTGACGAAATGCTCTACACGAATATTAAATAACCCTAAAGCGATTGCTCTTGCTTAAGTACATTTGGAAAACATATAATTGATACGTCTTGTATGTTTTCTTAGAGTTATCAATATTTTTTGCGTTCATCGCAGTTTACTATAAATGTTTGAACCTATCTGGGCTGAAAATGCTAATTTTAGGATTAGTTCCAAACTATAACGAAATTAGATTTACTAAATTTTATTAATTAAATTTTAATGTTAGGTTAAATATTTAGCAATATCAAGCCACTCTTTTTCTCTCTCCGCATATTTTGAAGACATTTCGTGTTAAGCGGCGGAATCTAACGCCGCGCGTTGTCTTCCTAGACAAGAAAATATAAATAAGCCTAATATTATCGTTCTTCCAAATTAATTTCGATGCCATAATCATAACCTTTTTGGATTAAAAACTGTTTCACTGAGTCCCAATGGTGTCAATAATTAAACAAATAAATGGTATGAAAAATATTAAATGACTTAATTAAAAACTTTATAGTTGAAGTGAGTGTCGGTCAACTACTCGTTCCACCAAGTACGGCAGCGTGACGACAGAATCGATCTATATATAAAGAATCGATTAAAATCCGATTTGTCGCTTTCTAAGACCATTTCCTTATTAAGCAGAGTGCTTTTAAGAAAAAAATCATATAAATGTATAAAGAGTCATCATCTTCAATGATTTAGAAGACCTCCCACGTTGTTTAAACTGAAGACGAATAAACTGATATTTACAACTTCGCATTTTTACAGAATATCCAGAGGGAACCTAGTGGCAAGATACTCCGCTTCCCAGTTTCCGCCCACATTTTGAAACATTGCATATTGAGTAGCGGAATTCAATGCTGTGCTTTATATCGTTACCAAAAGCGGGGAAATAATTCATTCTCCACAGTGGTGATCGAATCCACATTGGATTACAGATGCAGCAGTACGCTTTGCCACTGCGCCACAGGGCCCTCTGCAACGGTATAATATATTTTTTTTAAATTTGAATTTAAATATAACGAGACGAACCTACGCTTTTAGGAAACCGTCCAAGCGTCCTCTGTCCGCTAACACATACATATGTTCTTACAATATACATTGATATTAGTTAATACGCTTGTATCTTTCTGTAAGTAGTTAGATTCTCTGTAGGGCATCTCAAAGACTATTGCTACAAGTAATCATTTGACAAGAGAGGACACCGGACTTATTCTAAATCATTCTCGCGACTGGGCTTCGGACATACGTTCAGACCACCCGGTTATCTCACTGCGGCGCGATGACCACGCACGGCGCTAAGCTCTGTCTGTCGTCTCGACTGTTGTCGCTGCCCGTAACGCTATATTGGCCATATTGTTCATGTTTATGAATATGAAACGTGTGATTGTAAAAGCGATGGCTGTGGGTTCGATTCCTACGAATTAAATAAAACATTTTAATTTTCTCGCTCTGGTAACAAAACAAAGCGCGACGCGAAGCCTACATAAAGCGGAAAGTGCAGAACGGAAGTGTCTTAATAAGTGAAGATGAGAATTAAAACAATATCATTAATCAGTCACGGATAGGTCAATTAACAGAGAGTATAATTTTTCTATTAAAATTACCACAAAATTTGCTTGAAACTGTGAATAGGCTATTCTCACATTTCCTCCTGCAGTTCCAATGATCATAAGCAAATGGCACATTAAAAATAAGAGCTAGCAACACTCCTGTGGTCCGACTTATTTCTCTATTAAAATAATGAGAGGATTGCAACGTTTTATTGTTATTTTATCGTTCGTTTCGTATTGCGCGGATTAAAATCGCTTTAAAATTTTATGTCCGCCGTTTAAATTTTGGCAATAAAAGGCTTACACCGCATTTGGGCGGCTGCGTTACGATATATTGCTGGTTTCTTTTATTTATGTAAAAAAATACGAAAGAATATACCTTTTTATAGCTTCACGCTTTATCCCGCATTAAAAAAAGAAAAGAAACAAAGAAAACCAAGTGTTAGACACACCGGTCTCAGTTTTCTGCAAATTCTATCCTTCTCCTGGAAATTCTATCCTTTTGTGTGCTAAGTGATTTAATCGAGAATCGCACCCACAATCGTCTCGTACCAATCAGAGGCGCCCACAGTGAAACGACGAGTTCAATATTTATTAAATATAATTTGTTTCATTAAGATTCGAACGCACTACGCAATATCGTCAGTTAAATTAGCGACCAACCTCTGCTGCGGCCATCCTACTAATATTATTAATGTGAAAGTTTGTGAGGCTGGGTGTTTGTTCCACGAAAAAACTATTGAACGGATGTGGATGACACTTTACAGTAATATTGCTTATATGTATGTATACCAGAACAAAGGCTTCAAATTATGTAAAGGTATAATAATTTGGTTATAATATAATATAATAAACGGGCGAAGCCGCGCTTGAGGCTAGTTCTCATATAATTGCACTGTTTCCGTTTCTCACGGCCCGCTGAGCGCGACGTCCCAAAACGTTTTCCAAATGATTAGTTTCGTGGTGATTTGTCTCACCAAAAATTACTACGTCTCAAATGAACTATTTTTTTATATCTATACTAATATTATGAAGTTGTACAGTTTGTTTGTTTGTACACGTTTATCTCAGGAACTACTGGCTCGAATTAAAAAGTTTTAGCTTTACATTATTCCACGCATATATCACGGTAGGCAGAGGTAACTTGGTCTTAAGAAACTTCGTTCCTCACTTTCCGCCTAATTTCCGAGACATTACGGATTAAGTAGCTGAACTCAATGCTGCGAACTCAATGTATTTTTACCGGAACGTAGAAATGAAAGTAAGTCATTTCCCAGAGTGAAAATCAAACTCACAACCGTCACGCTTACGATCACCCTTGCGTTTATATTTTTGATGGAACCACAGAATGTATCACGTTTCATACACAGACAGCGCTTAGTTATTATCATTTGACCACAAAAGTAAATATAGATTGCAGATAAAAAGAGGTTTTTAATTTCCTAATCGTAATATATTTATACACTATTTTAATTCATTTCAAATGAGTTATGAAATAAAGTATTAAAATAACATTATCGATGAAAAATTAAGATACGATACAATTTTTTTTTTTTATTTTGGTAAGAACGCTTAATTGAACATAAACATGTTTACAGACAAAAACACGGGCTTAAATGAGTACAAAATACAAACCAAATTGCATTGCAATTAGCAGTGCGACCGGAGACACCGAAATCATCTTTGTAATTGTAGAGACGATTCGATGTCAGATAAGTGTTATCTTGGGGGGTCTTCTTTATTTTGGATGGCGTAACTAAACGCCGCACTTATCATGTTACTATAGCATGGAAAGGAAAATAAATCAACTCTCATGGGAATAGAAGCTGAAACTTCCGCGTTAGCAGTATGAAACTTTTGAACGGATTAAGTTCATTAAAACAATGTTAATAACGTATGCTATGAAGTTATTACAGGTTTATAGCCAGCTTTATATCGAGCTATAACAATTTAAGTTACCGTGAAATTGCACACCTCACTCGTGTTGTTAGCTGTAATAAACTACTAAAACTTTTGTAAAACATTTCATACTTTGATAATTCTTATCAGGAAACTAGATTAAAAATTGCTCAGGCGTATGAAAGAGTGTTTGTAGTATATAGTTATGTATATTATTACTTCTTTGATTTATGTATATAAATGAATATATATAAATATATAAACCTAGGCGCTCGAACGATATCTAATCTATACTTTTTTATTTTATTTAGGCATAAACCATTTGTACGTTATTTATAGGTACATAGCGAAAATATTCCTCTTTCAAGTTTCGTTTCCATTCATAAATATTAAGGAAAGGAACAGAATTATATTTATATATCTCCTGCGTTCGAATTTGAACCTGAGAAAATCTACAAGGATGCGGAAACTGCGCCGATAGAGTAAACAAGTAAATACATCCTCATAAACATACACGATACTCACGCCTTTTTCTGTATTTGCAATAATATTTTAACAGGCGCATAAATTTTAGAATACTTGAAAAATTACTTTATAAGTAACAATTATGTACCTAATTTAGCAGGCACATTATTTGTTTTAATATACACTGTTTTCTTAGTAAATATACTGAAGTTTCAGCGTATAATGGTTGGAGTAATAGAGCACTTAAATCTAGAAATAGCGGGTTCAAATCCTGAATTTATATATGTACACAAAGTCTAACACAGTCTGTAAACAATTTATTCATTTTTATCTTGACGTAACATCGGGAGGCAAGGAAAGTCTAGTGATAAGACACTCCGCTCTCCACTTATCGCTGCAGATTTTTGGAGCACTCTGTTGAGTAACGAAACTCGACGCCGCGTGTCGTTGTACCAGTGCAAAGAAGAAGAAATAATTTCCCTGAGTTTACAGTCTAGCACCGTTCCACATGTTTATTTAATAACCGCATTTGACAGTCGACTCGCTTACCTCGTTAGTAAAAGCGGGATACAGTCTCTACTTTACATGATTACCATTTTATATTTTCTAAGAAAACTAAAAGAAGCGCACGCGAAGAATTCATTAGAAACTATTAAGCAATGAAATTCCGGGACAGAAACAATGCAACAATGTGTATAAACTGAACAACAAAGAGCTATAAGGATTTTGTATGGCTTCGCCTGATTTTTTTAGACTTTTTTGAGACTTCTCTAGAAGTAGGCAGAGAGTTCCCAGTTTACACTCGTTTTAGAAATAGTCGTGACGCGGTGGTACGACGACGTCCGTCGGTAAATTCGAAGTGTTGTACCTTCGATTCCCACTCAGGGAAATGAATTATTTTCTTTTTCTTTCTCTTGTAACAGGGCCAAGCGCGGCGTCGAGTTTTGATCGGGTTCGTGGAAAACGGAGAGTCTTAAAACTAGGTATTCTCTGCCTCTCTTGTTATTTGCGGGATGCAGCGTAAAGTTACAAAAAAAATATTCCAGACAGACAAACTATATTTTTAAATAGTTTGTATGTTTGTATACGTGTGAATAAATGGTAAACAAACTGCAAGCACGCATCCTTTGAGTCAGAATAATCATGTTATCGTAAATGAAAGTGAGAAATTATGTGAAAAATACATTTAATATTTTTGTTATTTATTTATAACATTAATTATGAATAGAAGAAAATTAAAGATATTACAAGAGATAAAAATGAAATGAATCCACCCACTAACAGCACAGAAGATTTTTGCAATCCCTGCGATGGACACATTGAATGCGCACCCACGGCTATACTATTGATCTCTTTGATTCATACCTTGTATGGGCATATTGGACCTGCGCCAGATTATTTCCATAAAAACGAGGAAATTCTCAAAGATGACAAAACTAATGTAAATTCGAAACTTAGAAAAGCTTATAGGAATAAATTTGTGTATAATGATGATATTGAAGATGGCGAGAGAGAAGATTATGATTTTATAGTTGTGGGTGGAGGAACAGCCGGCTGCGTGGTTGCTAGCAGACTGTCAGAAAATAGGAAATGGAAGGTGACTTAGTTTTATATATATGGTAACTAGATGACTTCGCCACATGCTTCAACCCTCGCTCGAAGTAATTACAAAAATCATATAAAAACCAGTCACACAAATCTTTTAATAACGTACCTATCAGGAATATAATTATTTAATTGAAAAAGAAATATTATCTTTATAAAAATATTAATGATACAATTTCTATAAATTATATAAAAAAATTAGCTTCACGTTGGATCTCGCATTCAGAAAAATGGAACCTAGAGGAATTCAGAGATTTCTATCTCTGATTCTCTAGTGCTAAGTAAAGTAAGTCTCTAGTGTTAAGACACTAGGTTCTATCCGTTCCCCACGTTTCACAAAATTTGTCGAGACATTGCGTGTGGAGTGTGGAGGAATTCAACGCCAGGCTCTGTGCCTTGGAGCCAGAGGTTGACGACAAGTCTTAACACTGGGTTTTCTCTGCCAACCATGCTAATATGCGAACTAGACCATGAAGCAAAATAGACCGTTATAAATTTATGTTTAACAATTTCGCAGGTTTTACTCATTGAAGCTGGCTCTGAGGAACCCAAAATCACAATAATCCCAGGCCTTACTAGTGAATTTAAAGGATCTGCCTTGGACTGGCAATTTTCCATGCGGCCTAAGAAAGGGTACGTATAACTACTTATACATATATTCTTCTTAAAATAATAAATACGTATATAATGAACAAGATGAATTAAGAGGGCGTCGTGGTTCAGCGTCAGAATGCAGTCGCGTTGGTTGTGAGTTCGATTTCTGCTGCGGGGAATGATTATAATACTAGTACCATGTCATGCAAATTTAGCAGAGAGTCAGAAGCGGAGTGTTTCATTATTTTAAATGTATACTAATGATGAGAATTTAACACAATACACACACATACACATAAATATTTCTTAAATATAAAGCTAAATCAAATATTTAAATACGTTTCAGATTTTGTCAAAATCGTCACATAAACGGCTGCGAGGTGGTACAAGGTAGAGTGGTCGGGGGAACGTCGACAATTAACGACATGGCGTACATGAGAGGCAGTCCCGCGGATTACGACGAATGGGCTCTCAACGGCAATGAAGGGTGGAGCTTTAGCCAAGTGCTGCCCTACTTTAAGTACTCCGAGGGGAATTACGACAAGGATATATCAAAGAACAAATTCTTCCACTCCACGCAAGGGCCACTAGACGTGGGACGCTATCCATACGTCGACGAGAACGCTGATGTCCTACTCAGTGCGCTAAACGAACTCGGCTATAATTATACTGACGTTAATGGACGGAATCAGTTAGGGTTCATGAGGATACAGACGATGTCGTACTTCGGAGAACGTGTGAGTGCGTATACGGCGTTTATAGAACCTATTAGAAAACTAAGAACAAACATCCACATAATAACACAAGCTCTTGTAACTAGAATAATTATTGAAGACGCCAGAGATAACTTTAGAGCTGTAGGAATAGAATATATAAAGAATGGTACAAAAACAATAGTGAAAGCTTCGAAAGAAATTATTATAAGCGCTGGTGCTATAAATTCACCAAAACTTTTAATGCAATCTGGTATAGGACCAAAGGAGTATTTAGAATATTTAGATATTAAAGTGATATATGATTTGCCCGTAGGAGGTAATTTTCAAGATCATGTATCTGTTTGTCTGCCCGTAATAAAGTTGGGTAAAACGGCTACTACTTGCAAATTTCCAGAGAAATTAAAAGATATCACAACTTACTACTCTAAAGGCTCAGGGCCTCTATCGGCTAACTTTCAGGTTGTTGCTTTCTTCGAAAGTAGTATCTCCGAAATTTTAGGAACGCCTGACATTGAATTTCGATTTCGTGGACATAATTCAAATATGTATTACGATAGAATAGATATTTGCACATCTTTATTAACACCCAAAAGTCGGGGGCAAGTTGTGTTGAATGCGACAAATCCAATTTTTGGATCGCCTTTAATTTATCCCAACTTTCTTAAGGATCGTACTGACGAGAAGAAAATATTAGAGGGGATACAAGAAGTTGTCAGACTTTTTGACACTGAAGTTTTTAAGTCAGCAGACTTTGAGTTTGACCCTCGCCTGATACTTAATAATGAATGCAAAGAATACGAACGTGTTACACAAGAATTTTGGTCATGTATAGTGAGACAATTTACTGCTCCTCTGCATAATTATGTTGGAACATGTAAAATGGGTCCAGCGAAGGACCCTGAATCTGTTGTCGATTATAATTTAAGAGTATATGGCGTTGCAAGTTTGAGGGTAGTTGACGCGTCGATAATACCTAAAATAACCAGGGGTTCAACTGCAGCTCCAGTCATAATGATAGCTGAGAAAGCTAGTGACTTAATAAAAACAACGTGGTACTAATTTTTTTATTGAATTTTAAATGTATAAATCTAAGCGTATTATTATTTTAAGTTCTTATCTTAATATTATAAAAAGTTGTTTTTGGTCTCTTTCCAGTCTTTCATTATTAATTTATTTGCCTTTTCAGCAATCATAACTGTTGGTATATAAATGCCACCACGTACATGTGTTGGCATTACTGATGCATCAACTATTCTAAGTCTCTCAATACCATGTACTTTCAAATCATAATTAACTACGGAGGTGGTTCTGTTCTCTCCCATACGACATGTACCTATAGGATTGCCTAAAGCTTTTGTATAATGTCTTGCGATACAATTCCACTGATCACGGTTTTGTAATCTGTCACAGGGAAATACATCTAAAGGAGCTAATTTGATTTCCGCTTTCTTCATCTCCTTTGTGTCGAGCATTTGCAATGCTATATCAACGCTATCAATGATTGCATCCAAATCTTCAGATTCTTTCAAAAGATTTGCCTGTATAACAGGTCGACCATACTTCGGATTTCTCTTGTTTAAGGTTACTTTACCTTTACTTTTAGGCTTCAACAATACTGGGTTAATAATTACTAAATTATAATATGGTAGTGGTAAGTTTGACTCTTCAGCCGTGTGAACAGATACGTTAGTAAGCATAAATTTGTCACTTCTAATATAATTTCCTTCCAAGGACAATTCCACATCTGGTCCGTTTTTATTTTGAAATAGTTGAATAAATGCTGATATTTGGTTTATACCTCGAGAAGCTAACGGCCCGCCTCTATTTTGAAACCAAATTTTAAAATCTTCAATTATTTGATTCTCACTGAATGTTGGTACTTCATTTAGAGTAAATGCTAGGCCACCTGTTGTCACCTGATCCTGATAATTGGCTCCTACTGGAAGATCGACTTTTACTGTTATGTTATTTTTAGTTAGTTCAGTTGAAGGTCCCACGCCTGATAAATGAAGTAATCGTACATTATTTATCGCCCCTATAGTCAAAATAGTCTCTTTTTTGGCATATGCCGCTTGTTCTTTGCCTTTTTCTACTTCATATATAACTCCTTCTACAGTTTTTTCCTGTTCCTCAATAATAAGTTTTGTTACTGTAGCCTTCGTCTTCACTATTAAATTCTTCCTGTGCCTAATTGGCTTAAGATAAGCACTATACGTACTTAGGCGGGTGTTGTTATACATAACAAATTGATTATTTACAGCAGCTTCTGGTACATTTGTATTAATATCTACAGATCGAAATCCTAGCTCTGCAAACGCACCCAGAAATAGTTCCATGTAACGATCAAAGTATTTAAATCTTTGAACATGCATTTCTCCGCCGCGAGAATGGTAGAAAGAATTCATGAGAACATCGTAGTCACCTGAAAATAATAATATAAATGTGCTTATTTGTATTAAGTACTGAGTATTTTTAAACATTATATTAAATCAGCTTCACGCTGTACCCCGCACACAGCCTATAGGGAACTTAGTGTTAAGACACTCTGTCCTCCATTTTCCGCCAAATTCTGAAGGTATTACGTACTGAGTATGGAGCTCAATGCCGCGCCTTTCCTCAACACTAGAACGAAGAAATTAAAATATAAATTTAAATAAATATTTAATTTCCTTGAGGGAGGACCCAACCCACAATCAGTCGCGTTTACAGTCATTACACACGTGTATATAATAACACGTTACAAGTTGTATGGTATAGATATATATTTTTTTATAATACAAATTTATTATGACCGAATAAAGTGTGTGCTGAAACATTTATCCTTACCGTTATCTTCAGAAGTTTTGAAATGTTCAATTAAATTTTCAAATTTCCAGTCCAAAGAGCCCATTTCTCCGTTACTATGCCAAGCATCATAATCTTTCTTTGATCCTCTTGTGTATTTCATATCATTAGTAACACTAGATCCTCCGAGCACTTTCCCTGTTTTTACTTCACAACTACCTCCAGGTCTGGATAAGCATGAAAAGCCATTTCTTTCTGTTCGGAAATTCCATAAAATTGGGCGAAATTCCTTTGTAGGTACTCCAGGGATGCTGTAATCTATGTTCTCTTCATCTCCAGCTTCAAGGACTAGGATCTTGGAAAATGGAAAGAAACTAATAAGTTTTTGCCGCCTTATTTTGTATTACAAAATATTACAGAGTTAAAATTTAGAATTTTAACATCAGCATCGCGTTCTCCTTCGCATATTGGGATAGGAAGAAGGAAATTTGTGTTAAGAGTTTCAGTGACTCCCTTCTCCACTCTGGGAAAAAGAGGAAGTGGAAGTATTTGATGAATAAATATTTTTTGTCAATTTCGTTACTCAAGAGCAAGATTTTTCTCCTATCCTGTAGATATTTAGAGTAATCCTGTCTTAATGTATGATGTTACAGTATAAAGCTAAAAAAGAATGATATATCTGCGAACACTACGTTTTGCCTCACCTTCCAATCAGCCACGGCGGACAGCCGGTTGGCGAGCACACACCCGGCAGTCCCGCCGCCCACTATGATGAAGTCGAACACGCTGTTCTGTAAATTCTTCTCATCTGCTTTGCTCTTCGTGGCTTTAGAGAACAGATCGCCGTTCACTTTCACGTTTGTAGCGAGTAGGTATAACGTGATGATGCTACTATGGGAATTATAATATATTATAATCATATTTTGAAAATAGAATACTTAAAGTAAATAAAAAAATACTTAATAAAGACGAACCTTAAACAAATTTTAATATCCATTTTAATTATCCGAGCGCTCTCATCAGCCTTCACGGAGATCCCCTGACCAGACTGACTGCAGGCAGTAGCCTGTATTCACGCTTCACCACACATCCGACTGAGGATACACGGACAGGATACGGATATAAAATACCGTTATATAATTGTATCCGGTTTTCAAATATTATATATGTATTACATTTTTTATGTGTAATATCCTATTTATATTATAATTGCACTTGGTTGTTTGTTGGTCCATTGGATGAAAATGCAACAGACTGCGCCTGATGATTGTGCATATGTAATATGTTTTTATTCTACTTGGCTAGTTTTGATTGAAAAGAAATTGAAAAGAATGATATTTCTAGTAGACAGAAAAAACGATGCGTCAAGACTCTCAAAAGATAAAGTAAACCATTACTTAAATAAGACATACATTTTTACCCCGCTTCATGTTCCCCGCGTAGCGGAAACCTATTGTTAAAACACCTCATCCTCCACTTTTCGCCTAATTTTGAAATTGCGTACGTTCATTGATGGAAGTCAAAGCCACGTTTTATTTACCAGAGCAGAGTCGAACACGTAACCGCCGCGATGAGAAGCAGACTACAGACACTGTGCTGCGATAGCGACACTCATTAATCAATCACTCAATGTCTATAAAAATAGTTGCAAAGCTAAGATATATATATAACTAAAATTTAGGTGATGTTTTCAAAATATAAAAAAAAATGTTTAGTTTTTAAAAATAACTTTTATTGTTAACCTGAAGCGAAGTCGAATGAAAATTGTTGCTTATCAAAAGGAAACATCTAACAATATGACAACGAATTATACATATAATATATATATTACATATATAGGTGTGTACGTGGAATACAAAAAATAAACTTTAATAATAAGTGTATGAATTTTCATTTTATTTATGTTGTAATTGCTTAAATAACTTACTATAAATAGTACCTATATAACAATTTATTTCCAATTCCAATCCAATTGGAGTTATTAATAATGTATTTGAATTTGATATATCACTGAACTCCTCGTGGTGCTGTGGCAGAGCGTCGACTGTACACGTAATGATAGTGGGTTCGATTCCCACTCGGAGGAAACTAAAACGGAGTTTAATGGTTTTTCTCACAGTATGAATGTAATTCTCTCATTTCACTGGGGCGTTCGTTTATCACTGGGGCGAAGTCGAGGGGACTAGTTTAAATATACATTTACAGACATACGAAATATATAATATATTATATATCGATTAAAACGACAAGGACTTGTATATCCCGCGGGATAACGGACCGGAAATTAAACTGACCACCCTAGTTTATGAGCGCCATGACTCAAAGTTATTGTTTAAGTTGAATAACTTGTGAGATAATACTTATTAGAGATATATTTGTATGTAAGTTATGAAATTAATGACACTGTAATGGCTCAGTTGTTAAGTACCTTTCATTGTTTACTATTAGCGGTAGTAGTGAGTTAAAATCTGAAAATGATACTAGATTAAGTAAAAAGAAAAAAAAATGTATATAATCTTAGAAATAATTTAAGTATTTAACTACATAAGTATTGATGCCGTCCTGACGGTAGTGGATTCGCCTTGGGGGAATAAAATATTTTCATTTCCTCGCTCTAATAACAAGACAAAGCATGGCTTAGATTTCCACCACTCAACACGTAATGTGTTGAAAAGTGGAAGGAAAAGGGGCAAAATAGTCTTAGCACTTTTATCCCTTCCTCACTATATAGGTACTTTATAATAAAGGGACAATTAATTCCACGTTTTCACAAATATATTGGTAGAGTAGTTTATATTTTGTTTGAATAGATTTACGATATTATGATTGTGTAAACTCGTTACAGCTATTTGAAGAAGTTGGGTAATAATATGATTCGCTGGCGGACGTTGATATCTCCTATTGCACGGTTAGCTACACATACATTAAAATTAAATATCTCAATTTATTTATTTTATTAAAAAATACATTAAGATATTTATTTTTATTGTACGGAGGGGGGGACCCTCCCCCGAAAATCGAAACGAATCCATTACTATAGCATATTCAGGTAAATACTTTTATTGACATATATTGATGTTTTATAGAAGGTTATTTTTACAGATCAATATTTTTTTCAGATTTAATTTAACCTTCAGGGTAGATAGAGGAACCTGGGAACCTGGTGTTAAGAAACTCTGTCCTTATTAAGTCACTTCCGTTTCCCACTTTTCGCTAAATTCTGGATGCATTATTTTGATTGGCGAAAGTTAACGCTGCGTCCGGATTGAACGATCAACATGAGTGGGACTTTTCCTTTATTTTATATTTTACAGATAGATTTAGGTTTCCATTTAACCGAGACAGATTTAAACCCACTGTCTCCACAGTACGGGATCGTCGCGGAGACTTCTGTTTCTTAAAGCGACATCTAGGCCAGTGGACGACAACTACAGCATAGCTTATGTTATTACTGAGCAATGTAGATGGCGCTGTTTGCACTTTATCTTCAATTCTTCACTTTTTAATTTTTTTCCGAAATAAGTATATTATATTTTTTTAATATATTGATTTTAAATAAAAGTACAAATATATATTTTTATAATTTATATAATATATAAGATATACTTGTGTTTGATTAATAACCGAATTATAATAGTCGTTAGAAATTATGCGAATTCTTTTAGCCTGATATACAATATCAGGCTAAAAGAATCTTGCATATAAAAGGGTAGCAGAAGGAACCCGGCAACCTACACAAAGAGCGCTGCGTTCCCATAAAGACTTTTCCGTTAACAATTTCAGCAGAGTTCTCTGCAGAACTTGCATTGCGTGTTAAGTGGCGGAACGTAGCGCTTTGCCTTTAATTGAAATGAAAATATTAGATATTTAAATTCCTCACGTGGATATCGAACCCGATAATAATCCTCTAGTAATTGAAATTAAGAAATATATAGTACTTACCTATCTACATAATATAAATAAATCAAAGTATGTACAGAATGAAGTAATGATGTCTTGATATTAATAAAGGTATGGAGAAAGCTTGTTTTAAAACAGGATTATCCACCGCACATAACATTATAGACGCGTATAAGCAAAAAGTATCTTAGCGCACCTTAGCGGTCCTGCAGGGTGCAGGCTGCAGGCTGCAGGCTGCAGCTAAGTAGCCACTCACACCATAACTCACTGCATCCTACAATTACATGATGCGATGCTATAAATCAATAGTTCGCAATTTATGTTTATTGCTCTGATATTACCAAACGATTCCATTTCATATCCGTTCAGTGATGCGCCTACAGATAGTGCGTGCGTAGTGTAATTAGCGCTTAAAAATATGTAAAGATTTAAAATTGCTTAAACTATTATTGAACACTTAAGTCTCATTTACTTTAGTATTTAATTATTTTACCCTTATTAGGAATTGAATCGAGATCAAATTCCTACGATATATTTTTTTTAGCTTCACCTGTATCCTGCACATAACAGAGAAGGCACAGGGAGCCTGGGCATCTACTAAATAAAATTTCGTATCCCACTTCCAGCGGAATGCTGGATATTAATTCCATTGATGAAATAATAACAAGCTTTACTGTCTTAAATATAATACTACATACGAAGTGTCTTAATACTAACTTGCCAAGGTATATCTACTACCCAACTATGTGCAGGATGAAGCTACAAAAATAAAAAAAATACAAGCCCTAATTTATAAGTGTACTGTACCTATTTATTTTTTTCACAAAATTAGAACTGCATCTACCTATTTTCTTTCACAAAATTAAATCTTCCTAAGATAAAGCGTCTAAGCCTTAAATGGATTAATAAGTCTTAGTTATTCCCAGTTCAGTGTTTTGTGTTATATTCAATACGTTAGTTTTCAATATAAAATTGCATACAGATTGCAATAAATTGCATACAGATTGCAATAAAATAAGGAATCGTAAGTAAACATATAAAATACATTACAGCGGTATTTAAGCCCGCGTTTTGGAAGGACGCCAATTGATTGTCCGCTCGTTACGTGGGATTGAGGCTTTATCTTATAAAGCAGAGCTGGGATTATCTGTCATTTTATATTTTTGTTTTTTTTAACATATTTCCTGCTAAATTATTACTGTTATTTATTAATTATACAAATAAATAAAAAATATATAAACAACAGATTCACTGTAGCTTGCACATTGCAGATTTTTCTCTTATATTAGCAGGATAAGTATGTACATAGAGTTATAATACGTTCCTACTTATTTTGAATAAAATTAGTTGACTTGCACTTTATTATAGTAAAAATATGTAATCTTAAATTTGCTATTACCATCTGTAAGGCGCTGGTTTACAAGGGATGAAAGTTGTAATAATAATTGAAAGATGACAAAGGCGTACTTTTATAATTTTTCATTTATAAAATGAAAGAGAAAAAGAGGCGACCAGCACAACAGTTGCTCTATACGATTAGCGGAATGTTAATATAATCATTCATTCTCCTGAGTTGAGATCGANTTTCATACATTTTCGAACTATTGTTAATTTTTATGTAATTATTTGCTGTTTATAATTTATTTAAACTACACTTTGGTTCTCTAATTCTATTGAAAACTGAAAATAATTTCATAAATATATTTAATAAATATTCTTATAGTCCAAGCAGGCGTAGCCGCGTCCGGGTACACTAGTTTTGAATAAAATTAGTTGACTTGCACTTTATTATGGTAAATATATGTAATCTTAAATTTGCTATTACCATCTGTAAGGCGCTAGTTTATAAGGGATAAAAGTTGTAATAATAATTGAAAGATGACAAAGGCGTACTTTTATAATTTTTCATTTATAAAATGAAAGAGAAAAAGAGGCGACAAGCACAACAGTTGCTCTATACGATTAGCGGAGTGTTAATATAATCATTCATTCTCCTGAGTTGAGATCGAACTCACAACTATGCCGTTAACAATCACTGCTGTATGTACCACTGCGCCACAAAGGGCTCTTACTAATTTCCCTTCCATTCTTTATGTAAAATAACCTATTATATCTTATTTCATGGTATTATTCATATATACAAAATATAGTAATTTTACATAGTTTAGGACAGTGTACAATAAAACGCTTCCAACTCCCGTCAATTAGGCCCGAAAGCCGCAAATCCTTGTGTCTTAATGTCCCGAGATAAGACGTCTCAGACGTTTGGCTACTTGGCCAGCGTCATAGACTTACAATATGCTTAGATGTACATATTTTTGTTTTAATTGAATTGACAATACTAACTAATTATATTAAATTATTATTATCATGCTAAATAACAAGTTCATAATTCTGGTTATTGGAGTAGCTTATTTGTACAGTTATATATTTAGATTTTAAATATTCATTCAATTAATATTTAATTATTTTTTTTACGATTACAATGTAAAAGGTCACGAGATGTTATAATTTCATTAAAAAACAAATAATTTAGCTTCAGCTGAGGAAATGTAAAATTTAATGCTTTACTACATTTAAAAATATATTTTATTTAGTTTTTCATTGGTTAATTATTCTATGATTACGGGACCTACATAATGTACCTAAAATTTATACACATTAGATAAATTAAAAAAAAAGTATACAGTAAAAAGTTATAGATATTTTATTCCATTAAGCTGGCTTTTCAGCTTAAAGCTAACATTTTAGTAAAAAAACAAGCATAAAAATGTGAATGCTCTAAAATAACATTCTTAAGTCTATAGTCCAAGGGTCAGTCGGACAAATCACCAGCGATCGTTCAGATAAGATCGTAACACGCAGCTGTCTGTAGAGTCTGTACGACAGCGACAGACCGGGATTAGGGCGGGATTGAACAGGTGGACGCACTGATTTTATTGTACAAGACGACTATTTCACTTCACGTGAAGGGGCAATATGCTTAAATCTATTACGTTTACCGTTGTAGACGTGGAAGTTTAGAAAGCTTATATTATAGAGCTCACTCGGATGGATATAGACATTGCTTCTTGAGTAGCGAAATCTAACGCTGTACTTTTATTATACGTAATTATAAGAGTGTTTAATACTAATAATACATTCCCCCGAGTGGTAATTGAACCCTGCAACCGTGTTGTTAACAGACGCTGTGCCGCTGCCACTGCCTACAACGACTGCCTTAAATTATAGAGCTTTGATTTTGATACTGTCGTTTAACTAGATAGTAAGAAATTTAAGTAAGGAGGACTTAACGTGAGATTTATAGGTTCAATTCAACGTCTCCCTATCGTTAATGATTTTACTATATTTGATCATTGTTTCATATGCCCCATACATCAGGGCACGCAGAATTCTGGAGTCATTGAGTGTGGAGTAGCGGGACTCAACGCCGCGCCTTGCTTCGGACCCACCACCAGTTGCGTTATATTGTTACGAGCATATAAATAATGTCAATTCTTCTCCATACAAATATAAATTATTAATAAAAAAAAATAAAAATGATTTACCTTTATACTTTGAAATGAAGGGTGCACTATTAAACGTACCTGAAACGAAATAAAGTTAATTAGATTTTAGAAAATAAAATTTTTCAAATATGAAATAGTTTGCAGTATTCTTCTCATGACTTATTTTACTGCTTTTTAAAAAAAATCAACCGAATTCATTGAGTACTTTTTATGTTTAAGTGGAATAAACATTCATCCTTACAAACATTTATAATATTATTAGGATTACCGTTCTAATTACAATAGCTTGTTGAGCTTAATCATTGTTATATACAATTTGGGGTTTAGAAAGTAACAAATGTCTCTCGCGCTACCGCGGTACGGTGTACCTACAGTAGGTACTTAATGAAGAGTAATCCGCGTCCCGTAGTCTGCATACACGGGACCAAGTTTATTTCCATTATACATATTGCTATTAGAAAGTAACTGAAAATCATAAATGAGTTTGTGGAAATTTTGATACTACACTACAGGAAACTTGGCTGTGAAATGATTATATTAGCATTTAGTAATAATTATATTAAAAATTATTTTCCTTTCGTAAATTCGTTACATGAAGTTAGCTATAAAAAAAATGTAATTCAGTCTGCATCGAAAAAATTATATATCTATCCAATGCAAAACATTTTTTTAATTCTAAGTAGTTCTCGGGTTAACCGCTATCAACCAAACAAAGTCTTCCCATTTATAATGTTTATGTTAAATGTAACTTCGCTTCAGCTCTATTCCCGTAACACATGCAAACGCAGTCACTGGTAAAACCTAGTATAGTTTATAACGTATATTAATTATATGATTGTAAACGAGGCCGCGTTCCTGTGACCGCGAGGCGAGTGCGCTGTTAGACTTAATGCCGCTCTAAACACATTGTCGTGTTCCTGCGCGTCCCAATTATATTATAAAGCCTTCTTTGATGTTTACTTGCTAATTGCCCATTTTAATATATATACGTATACAAGAATACATATTTGACTACACATTACTAAAGACGAAAGAATAGTAAGACACGTAGGCACCGCGTGTTGCATAACGAAACTCAACTTCGCGCTTTGCCTCGTTCCCAGGACGAGGAAATTAAAATATTAAATAATTCAATGACTCTAGTGGGAATCGAACCCACAATGTGTCGTTTTTACAGCGCACGTCTGTAACTGCCATCAACGTCATAAAGGTATTAAAAACAGACTTTGATTTGACGTCTCTATAAGATTTCTTCAGGGTTGTGTAGAGTCACATGGACTTCTGAAGAGATACAGCCAATAAATTATTAATAACTTCATACTACTATTATCATATAATAATTTACAAAAACTTATAGTCGTGATGAAAAAAACAAGATATCCAAGTATAAAACATGTAAAAGTTAAAACACCATATGCAGTATATTCTTGTCGAAGACGAGGGTCGAGGTCTGAAAACTTGACAGTTGTGAGTTTGACACCCATTTGGAAATATATTAATTCATTTTTCCGCTCTTGAAATTAAGGGCGTTATTTGTCTTACAAATAGCGGCGTTGAGGGCCAGGTCATGTCGATATAGAAACCAGCCGGATAGTAGAGCCGGAACAAGGCGTGAAGCTTATGCTAATTATAAACTATGGATATTAATTAACAGATACCTCCTGTAAACAATTAACATGCACATCGCCGACTACGTTCAAGGTGTAATTAGACACTTCCGATAGACTGTTATTTTGTAAATGAACACAACGTATGCTTAAATATTAGTGATGGGTAAATGTGAGTTTTTGAAAAAAAAACACCCAATGTTAGCACCCAATGGGATCCATTATGTACCTGATTATATAATGGATCCCATTGTAGGTGATAACCCTCTCAATCCAAAATTTAAATATATTTTTGTAAATGGAATAGGGAAATTATACAAATTATATTTTTTTGTCATTTTCATCCTCAAGTGGTTTAATCTTCACTTTTTTACAGACATATTACATGCTGAAGAAATACAAAAAGGATGTTCCATAATATAAAAGGGGCCGATAACATAAGTTTGAATCATGAAACATTTTCTTGTACGGAACCTTAGTAAATTCTGTCAATTCTATGTTACTCATGTGATTTTTAAATACTTTGTATAATAGCACACGCTGTCACTGCGCTATATAAAAGCATCAATTTACAAAATGAAGAGTAACATGCAAGATGGCTGTCCAGAAAGGGCAACTGATTCTGGTGATGTGTGTCCTGATGCAGGCTTGCAAGGTGTCGCCGTCACAAGAGATCATGCACAAGCTGACTAAAGGATTCGCTACTGCCTTTGAACAATGCAAGCAAGAAGTAAGCCCTATTATATTATTTACATAAAATTGATAGTTTTGGTGAAAGTTCATGGCGGTCTTACTCAGAAATTATTCAAATTTTTGTACGAAATCTCTACATTAAATAAAAAATTATGAAAATATAATTAACGAAATAAATAACTTTCAGTTAAACCTTGGTGACAATATAATGCAAGATTTCTTGAACTACTGGCGGGAGGAGTACGAGCTGTTGAACAGAGACACCGGCTGCGCCATCATGTGCATGGCGCAGAAACACGACCTCCTCACCGAAGATGGTATTCATCATGAAAAAGTTCACGGATTTACGAAGTCTCATGGAGCTGGTAATGTTCTTTTTACGTATTACTTATATTTAGTACAAGTTTAGTCCAAACACAAAGAAAAGATATTTAAAAAAATTGGACGTAGTGGAGCTTGAACCCCTAATCGTCCGATGGACGCAGGTGCGGTAGGAGAGGCGTATCCAAGCACTAGATTGTCTCTACCTATTCTGTTGTGAGGAATATAGCATAAAACTAAAATTATTTTACAGATGACGAGTTAGCGAAACAGCTAGTAACTATGATCCATGAATGTGAGAAAAGCAACGCCGGGGTATCAGACGATTGTATGAAGACCTTGGAGGTAGCTAAATGCTTCCGTACTAAAATTCATGAACTCAAGTGGGCACCCGACATGGAGACCATCCTTGAAGAGATCATGACCGATATATAACCAAAAGACGTATAGGGCTACAAATTTATACTTACTATTTATGGGAATACAGCTTTTTGGAGACTACAGTTATCTTACTAAAGTTTGTATTATTAAAACAAAAATTGAGGAATTAAAGAAGTTGCTTAAAAAAGAAAAAAATAGTTAGGCAAAAACCACACGTTAAACTAACTAATTTGTAAAACACATTAACAACTAAAACATTCATACAGTCACTCAAAAAAATTAAAAAATTACTTTTCTTCTTATACAGCTGGGTAAAAAGGAAAAATGTGTATTTTTAATAACAATATTTATTCTTTTCTTTGTCTATGTAAGTACTGTAAGTATAAAGTATTTGGCTAGTATAGAAATAATGAATTTGGCAAGTATAAATGGATTTCGATAAGGTTCCCCGAATCGTAGGTCAGCGCATCCTCAAAAACTTCTTCTAAGACACGCTGCTTCTGGTAGGGTACTGTGCATAAGGTATTATGTAATAATTTAAGATGTCAATACATTAATAGTAATAGAGTTATAACTTGATTGTCTGTAATAAATATATACTAATTATTTATCTTTTACTGATCATCATATCCTTTATTTGACATTGTTCATTGAAAAATTAATTACAAGAAAGAGCGTGGAGTCCTGTCGAAAGTCTTTGACGCTTATTACATCTTGATATTTTCTTTTTTCTATGAATCACGATGAATTTTGACTTCAATATATCATATTCACTAATAAATTTAAGGAAAGCACATAAAATAATAAATTAAAAGCAATAATCATTTTTAGAAAAGCTTTTATTTAAACGCTTTAAAAAGGAGAAAATAAAATTTGTCTTTTAAATTTTAACTATCAACTCATAACCTCATTGTACACAATTTATATGATCATAAAAGCTTGTCGTGCGATTTACTTGTGTAACTAAACTAATGCTAATTTAATTATATAAAATCTGCTAAGTTAAAATTTTTAAAGCTTCAATTTATTTAAATATTGATTAACGCGACCTTGGATGGTCCGCCATCTTGTATTAACAATTAAGTCACAAACCTTATCGTGTATTGTCATCCAAACCAAACGTGTATACAAAATTTCAGCTCAATCGTACGAACATACCTTTCATTATATGAAAGCACAAAAAAACTGGAATCGTGTTGAACTACGTTGGATTTCAAGTGATGTCACATTATGTTTTAATTGTTCTCGGCAAGATCTTTCATTTGATACCCATATTGCAGAAGTGCATAAATAATCACTATTCCGCCATCTTAGATGTTCCGCCATATTGGATCTAGAATAACGTCACATTGTTTTTCGAGTTATGGTCAACGACCCATTTCATTTAATATCTATATTGTAGTAGACCGAATAGATACTCGGCTATCTTCGATATCCTCATTATTGGATTTAGAGTGACATCACATTATTTTTCGAGTTGCTCTCAACGAGCTCTTTCATTTGATAATCATATTGTGGAAGTACATTAAAAATAACTATTTCGCCATCTTGCTCGGTCCGCCATTTTAGATTTAGAATGACGTCACATATTTTATCATGCATTGTCATCCAAACTAAACGTGTATACAAAATTTCAGCTCAATCGGTTGAAGATATCTACTTCAAAATTGAGCTCCAAGATTTCACCTAAACCCACATACATACATTGCAAGTTAAATAAAAGCTTTTAATAAAAAGGACAATCGTATAAAACATAAATATAAATGTTTATCAATGGGATTATTTAAAGTCACGTAACGACCAGTAGGTTATACGAGCAAATAAGCCACTAGTGTATATGCACATACCTACCCTCCTAAAAGTGCGGCGTTCCACCACTCATCACGCAATGTCTCGAAGGATGGAACGTGGAGTGTTTAACTCCAGCTTCGTCCTCTGCCTTCTACCTATCCTTCTACATGCTTTATTCCGCAATAGAAATCTTTGTAATGAGAAACAAATTGAAATAAAGAAAACAATAATTTAAAAGGATGAATACCGTTTCACCAGAGGGTTCCAAGTCCCGTAACGACAGTAGACAATGCGAGCGAACTAGCGCAGGTGTATTATGCGGATGCCAATCTCCTCGTACTGTGTAAGTGTTGCGTTCAGTTCCGCTATTCCTTTCTTTTTGTAACTTTATGCTGTTTCAGCAGCATAGACAGAGGGAACCTGCATCGTTAGGACCCTCCGTTCCTATTAAGACATTTTCATTTTTCTCTTGTTGCCGAATTTTGAAAGCATCGTGTATAGACTAACGAATTCAACGCTGCGCTTTACTAGAGCTTCGTACGCCTCGTTACTAGAGAGAGAAAATGAATATATTAAATATTTGATTTCCTGGAGAGAAAACCTAGGACCTGACGCGTTTGAAGACATACGCTTGTACACTGTGCCAAGATAAGCACAATTCCGCCATTCAACACACAATATGATAGTTTCTTAACACATTTTTCCCTTTGAAGTACTTTGCTATATGCCAGACTCTATTTAACAAAAAACGAAGTTCAATATAGAAAACAATCACACAAAGGCAATATACGCGTGCAAATACAAATATATCACAGCGTTCGTTACAAGTCACGTAACAGACGCAGGTGTATGGGAGGATGCCAATCTCCTTGTATTGTGGGAGGCTGCGGCTCCGAGCAATCTTCCTTCGTAAGATGAATTGAAATGTACACAGACGCTTCTAAATGTGTGATTAGTGTGGAAGCTTTATAGAGCAGTGCAAGGCAGTGTTGATAGTCGTCACACTGTACTCTACTTTCATAGAACGATTAGTCACACTTTACTTAGTAGTCTATTGGCATAAGCAGATTAACAGTTGGGGTCAGCTGCGGCGCGAACGGGACTGGTTGCGGGCCCAATCAAAAATGAAATATTTATTCAAATTTATATTTCCATTTCTTCGCTCTAGTGACAAGGCAAAGCGCCGCGTTGAGTTCCGCCACTCAACACCTGAAGTTTCCAGAATTCAGCAGAAAATGGAGAATGGCATGTTTTAACACTAAGTTTCCTTTGCCTACCCTGCTGTGTGTGTGTGTGGACAGAACTTGAAGCTGAGACCAGAAGTCATTATTAAAAAAACTATTTTATAAGCAAAATTCTAGAGTCTATTGATGTATTCAATATATTAACGAGTATTAGCGAGAGCCCTACAACGAGACAGGACAATGACTGGCTAGTTAAGAGCCGTGTTTCTTAATTGAGGTTTGATGTCGCCGTAACTTAGCCGGGATCGAAGTCAGCTCTGTGCGGTACAGATTTATTGCGGATTAGCCGTCAACAGTGACTTACGCGTCTGGTGTCGCCATTAATGTGTATTAATAGGAGCACGCCATGGACAAGTTACATTTATTTATAAAATAATTACTCTCTTAAACTTATCCTTATATTCTAACTTAATAGTGTGGAGTCCTTCAGTAGATTTTGAACTTTGAAATTGCAATGAATTGAATATTACATTAATACACTTTATATTTGCCAATGTTATTATTTATTACGTTTAATCAAGGTAGTGACATACATAAGTGTATTGTTGCACATTTATGGAGTGAAATAATATTGAAGAGAATGAAAGTTAAATAAATTCAAATCGAGTTCTTGATCTTTAATAAATTAAAGAAATAAATAATAATATCCTCATATATTTTACATTACTTTATATATTTTTAATACAAAAGGAAGAAAACACGATAAGCTATAACTCAGCTCTACATATTTCTCTACATTTCCGTTAGTATTTCCGAGATGACGACGTCCACTTTGGGGGCCCAGTTGATCTCATGCATGGCTCCTCGGAAGCATTTTGCTATTTCCAAAGCTCTAAGACACTGGTCCTCTTCTAATTCGTGCTTCTGTTCGCATTCGTGGACTGTTGTGACCAATTTTTTGGCCATGTCATCCGCTATAATTGTAGATCTAGTTTTAATACTAAACTATATAAATAATGATGTAATACAGACTATACAGTTTTTGACTCTACATTGACTCTAGATTGTATATTATCAAATGAAGCTGGACTCATATTCTTAAACTAATGGTTTTATATGTTTGGTTACCCAAACTGAAATTTGCAATTTGAGCTGCTCATGCGTCATATAGGTACCACGTGTAAAATATAGTACAGTAAAAAAAACTATAGAAATTTCAAATAATGGCGATGTATACGTTGAAAATACTTTCGCTAATTGTTAGCTCTACATACCAGCTCCATGTTTCAAAGCAAACTCTTCCGCATTTCCATGGTGGAGTTTTCCAGAAGTATCTAGAAGATTTAGCTTCTTACTCATACACACTATAGCGCACCCTGTATCACGGTGCATCAGAGTTCGGTCTAGTTTCCAAAAATAATACATATCAGCCAAAACGTTGTCGCCTATGCTTAGCTAAAAAAGCTTTTCTCTTTAAACATAACCTTTTGAGAGTATTTATAAAATTTTTACTTAATATTCTAACAATTAAAAAAAAATATCCTTTTACCTCCTGCCTACACTCTTCCAAAACTTTCAAAAAGCTCGCCGTTATACCTCTCAAAGTTTCATTTGAAGTTACTTTATTAAGACCGACCAACACTAATATAACTACGGTCAAACGTTTAAACATTATTGTATCTTTAGCAGAATAAAAAGAAAAATGGTCACGATGTCTTATAAACGGTTATTTTCAAAGTTTTCAAAAGTAATTACTTTTTTAATTACTAATTATCATTTACAGAACACCCCCTTGCTTGTCATAATTACACCTGGAAGTAACATTTAGTCATTTAATAGCTTTATATTTAAGTTAATTATTGTCTGACACAGTAAGCAGTTGACAGTTACCTATAGAGACGACGGCTGTGTTAGATTCAAGCTTGTAGCACACATAGCACGGTAAGCAGGAACCTAGGAATTTGGGAACAGCCTTCCCATTACGACAGTTAGGTTCCCCATTTGATAACAAATTCTCATAAAAGTCTTTTATTACAAAAAGAAACTATGAGATTGCTATTTTTCTATACAGATTTTTACATAGCGTTATGTTTTTTTTATAGTATTGGTTATTAGCAAAATCATATAGTTCATTACAAAATTTTATTTTACTCTTAGTTTGTTGTTACAGCAACAAAAGCGAACAGACGTTGGCGAGCGAAGCTTAGCTTAAAATGTTTTCGTTTCCTTGACTTGTAACTATACTAGGTATTATTTGCCACTGAAATATCTAAATGAAAATTTTATTCGATGTCAATGCCCGTTATCTTACAATTTTCTCGAGAGTATGGATATAGCAATATTGAACTATTTTTATTTTTCTGTTTTATTATCGCAAAGGCTTTATGCAAGTTATTGTAGATCCACTCGTACGTTAAAAAAAGATAGTTGAACCGTTCCTTAATAAAACGTCCATATACATTCAGACCTACCAAAATTTCTATTAAACAAATCGAATCTACATTCAATTTTCTTAGGAAAAGTACATCAATTTCGTAAATTACACATGACAGTGTATATTTAACATAACAAACGGATGTTATCGAATTCGTGACCCGCGCGGTAGTGCTGGCCGATGGTTTGATTATATATTGTCTTGATGTAGATTCATTATCTTATGAGTGCTTTGAGACTTGAGTGTAAGCACGATGTTAGCAGGTTCTATTCTTACTCGCAGGAAAGATACCTGGCTATTTTCGTTTTCATGGTTTCGTAAGACTTAGTGCAATATTAGGTTAGTATTTCATCTAATTGGCTTTAAACAGGCGGAGAGTGGTAAACGGTGGATCTTAACATTAGATGCGTGAAGCTATAAGCTATAATATCGTTACAGGTTCAGTTATTAAACCATTTCTTTAATAATTCTCAAATTTGGGTAGAAGATGGGATTGAAATTAAATTAAAATAACTTCACAGTTTGTCTGTATAGAATATAAAAAAATTGCTACACACGAAGAGGATATACATAAGAGGATATCATCTTCATACGTCGGTAAAACTGTATTATTGTATGTATATACTAGTCATCGCCCGCATTTTGCTTGCCTCCTTTTCAAGACGTAAAATAGAAAAGGCTCTCCTTTTTCAGTTTCCGTAGAAATTTCGAGAAATTCTTTATATAAGTGCTTTCATACGCCGCCTGTAGAAAGGCTTCATGCCATGCATGGTAACTATATAAGCACAGTAGCTTCGTCAGCGTTGTCTGGCAGTCACTCAGTAACGGAACCTTTCTTTTTATACTTTGAGTAGCAGAACCCTAAAAAAGTGTGTAAAATAAAACTAATTACATCTATTCATTGCAATTTATTAAACCTATTCACACATTGCCGTAGAGTTGGGTCCCGTTTTTATAGTGACGTTTACAACTTAATATTTTTCCATAACCGCCTCTATCATGGCCACTTCCGGCGCAATACCTTCTTCCTTGGCACTCTCCTTAAAGCACGCAGCTACTTTAACAACTCTACTACATTCATCTTCAATGTCGTCGAACTGCTTCTCACAATTGTGTATGAGATTTACCATCTTCTCTGACAGAAGTTCACCTAAAATGATTTTCAAAATAAGTGTATATAGATATATAACATCATGTAATATCATGTAAAATTTATTAACAAAGAAGTCTATTCGACAAATTATGAGAGGTTCTTGAATACATTTTTAAGCATTAGCTTATAACATTACGTAGAACCTGATGTTGTTAATAATATTAATGCTTCTAGCATTCTGCTATATTATTATAATTATATTATAAACGGAGTTTAAGTTTTAAATATAAACTTGTTATATAGGAGTTTCAAAACGATACTAAAGGTAAGTATAAAACTGAATTAAACTAAAAATATATATTAAAAAAACAAACGAAAACCCAACCTAGGTGTGATTTGCTGATGTAGTGTTTAGTTAAAATAAATAAAATAAAACCCGACCTTGCGGAAAACTTTTAATATAGTCGTGCATGTTAACATGATGCATCCTGGCATCGTCATGCATCAGCAGGAACTTGTTAGACATGCATATGATGGCACAGCCCAGTTCCCTGTGCACCACCTGGAAGTCCTCACTCCAGAAATGTTGGAACTCCTCCAAGATATCTGATGATAGTCCTGACTATGAATAAGAAAGAATGTTACCATTTTTTTGATATCAGTTAACAGGCTCTTGTTTGTAGATTTAGTCTGGCTTAAGACATTTATATCTCATATGAATAAATTCACTTACATGAGACAATAGTACAATAATAATTTGACGGGTACATTGCGCTAAGTTAGTAAATTATGCTTATACAAATAAAATGTAGGGTAGTTATTATAGCAACGGAATAAGATCCACTGGAAGAGCCGCTTAGTAATCATAGTATTAGTGTGAAGATATTTTACACACACATATTTTTTTTAGGGTTTTTATTTTAGTATTCTTTAAGTTTATATTACTATTATTGTTGTTATTTTTTAATATTATTATTATTATTTTTATTTTTTTTATTTTATTTGTTTTTTTATATATGTATTATTGTATTAACTTGTAATATATTATTTTAAGCTAAGTGTATTTTTTTTATGCGAGAAGTGTTGTCATTATGCTAAGGAATATGTATAGGCATTAGATTTTTCACATCATTTTTAAGTAGTCTTTTAAATTCAGATGTTGATTTTGATTCTTTCAAATTCAAATTCAAATTTAAATTCAAAATATTATTTATTCAAATAGGCAATTATTATAAGCACTTTTAAATCGTCGAATGAACATATGAACAAAAAGCTACCACCGGTTCGGAAGGCAGTTCTACTGAGACGAGCCGGCAAGAAACTCAACAGTTGCTCTTTTCAAAATCAATGGTACAATCTGTAAACATTACCTAGCAGCTATCCTGCATTACATTCAATAGACATTAATTCCATACATGCTCATCCTCTAAATATTCTTGAACAGTGTAATACGCTTTACTTGTTAGAATTTTTTTTTACAGATATTTTAAATTTTGGTAGTGGCAAACTAAGAATACACTGCTACTTTCTTACACTATTTCCTAATTTCACTTTTACTGCTACTACTTTAATATCCTTTGGTAGTTTATTATATAAATAGGCACCTTCAAACATTATATTCTTTTTGCCATAATTAGTTCGCGGTTTGTGAAGTTTGATGTCGTTAGCATTTCTTAGTCTGATTTATTGTATACTTTGTTTTTTTTGTAAATGTAATGTTAGTATGAATGTCTTTGCTTAATATTTTACGTACCAAAAGTCAGCTATTATATACATAGGTTTGATAAATATTTAGGAGCCCTATTTCATTATATATTTTTTTGTTGAAGTACGGAAATCATATTTGAATAGGACTTTTATTAATTTATTTTGTGCTGTTTGTAAAACGACTAAATTGCTCTTCGCAGCCGAACCCCATACCTTAATCAAATAATCAATATGTGGCTTAACAAGGGAGTTATATGTGATATATAGTACTTTGCGTGGTAAACAGCGTACAATGTTTCTAATAACTCCTATTAAAGATGTTAGTTTAGATTTGATTTTATAAATATGTGGTTTCCATGTCATTCTGCTATCAAGAATCAATAAATATTATTCTAAATATTATTCTTGACCCACTTGTGTGAAATTATATAGTTTGAATTATGTAGTTTGATTTAGATGCGTTGACTGTGAGCAAATTGGATTCAAACCAAAGATTCAACCGCTTTAAATCCTCTTGAGCTTCGTTTAATATAGATTCTAAATATATAAGAAAGCGAAATGGTCCCAAGATTGACCCTTGTGGAACTCCATAAGTAATGTTTTGGGGGTTACTTTGTGTTTCTCTTACTTTTACTATCTGTAATCTGTTGGTGAGATATGATTCCAAAACTTTAAAAGCATTTTCTGTAATTCCTATTTCACTTAGTTTTTTTTAAAGTAATTCGTGGCTCACAGTATCGAATGCCTTTTTTAAATCAATAAACACACCCAGAGCAACCTGTTTCTTATCAATACAAAATTTAATTTTTGTCAAAATTTCTATAGTTGCCGATAAAGTGTTTTATTTTTTGGCCGAAATCCATATTGTTTATTATAAAAGAAATATTGACTATTTAAAAAAGATTCAAGACGTATATATATGATTTTCTCAAAGATTTTCGACAATACAGGGAGAACTGATATTGGTCGGTAGTTTCCCGGTTCCGTTCCTACTACCAGATTCATATATTGGCGTTACTTAATACATGCTGTAAGTTCACTTAAAATTAAATATTTTATAGATTTTAGTGATTTTGCGCTAATTCGATAACAACCTGAGCTAACATTACAGCTTAGATTATCTATGATTATGGCAACTTCTGCTTTGTTTGTTGGTTCAAATCGGCACAGTGTCTTGATTGGTCGAATGGAATGTTGTAGTGTGGAATGGCCGTTTTGCGGCTACTCGACACTAAAATTGTCGTATGAACAGAGCTATACTTCAAGCGACTTTCTTTCCAATGCCAATGCACGTATGATTCAGTTTAATATTCAAATGTCGGTGAGATTAAAGTGAAAAGAAATAACACGTCCACTTTGCGGAACACCCAACGGTGGAATGATATCAAGAGGTAAATAAGAGTTTTTGTCAGTTTCTTTGCTTATAAAGATCTAGACAGAGAGAGAAAAAGAGAGAGATTTTTTCATTAGTTCTCTGCTAGGAAGTTTTTGGGTTTTTTTGAGTAGTTGGGTTTTTTTTTCAATAGTTTGGATTCAATAGTTAGAGTCCACGTCAGGCTTGGTTTAAAATGACCGGTTAAAGGAAAAAAAACATGCTTGCCCAGATCTTAAATAAAAATTGTTTATTGGGAGTACTCAAGTAGAGACAAGAATACATCCAAGTTGTTTGAAGAATTTATCAATTTAAAACATATTTTAATATAACATAGACTTACTTCTTCTCTACATTCTTCTAACGACTTTCCAAAATGCGCTGTGACATGACTCATGACTTCCGCAGTACTCCTGACCCTCGGCAGGGTCGCTAGCGCTAGGACCGCCAAAAATACGACAACGTAGCAACGAACCGCCATTTCAACGACAAAATACACAATGGCCTAAATCAAGAGATCTCCATATTATATGTAAGGAATATATTTTTTAAAAATTCCGTAATTTATGTAATTATTTGACATTTCCATTCAATTTGTTGATCTTTATCTCAAAGGCGGAGAGTTTAAAATTAACAATAGCAACTTTAATATAACTCTGGCCTGTAATAAGGTTAGCTTCTTACTTATTATTCGTAATGATTAGTCATTTTCTAATAGCAAGTCATACTGTTGACTGTTCAGGAGGTCGATTATTTCTTAAGTATATGTTGGAGATAAATGATAGTTGCGTGCGTGGGTTACTTGGTGTACTGTAGGTGTAGGATCGATCTTTATTTAGTACTACATTTTTTATAATTAACAAAAATTCAGGCCGTCGCGGCACAGGAGTGTAAGGAGTTCCTCGCTCTGGTCACCAGGAAGAACGGCGTAGAGTTCCACAACTCAGCAGGCAATGCCTCGAAAATTTTGCGGAAAACGGGGAACGGTCTTAGTCTTTAGATTTTTTAATATATGAATATTTTCATTCATTCATTTTCTTCTTTCATTTTCATTGAGCGATTGAAATTTACACATACATTTGGTTAATATATGTATCTAGTATATTTTTTATGTTTAATCTAACGTATGCTGTTCTTTAAAGTAGTGCTACCTATAAATCATTAAACAGTAAATTGACTCTACCTTCATAATTATAATAACTTACTTTTTTGACTATTAAAACACTATAAAATTCTTTAAGTCGTAAGAAATAGATAAATTGTATTTCCAATCAATTAAAAAAGCAACGGATGTAATGTAGTTAATTGAATATTCATTTTATGTTTCGATCATAAATTTAGATACAACTTTTATTACGAGCTATAGCTTGGCTATTGATTTAATGTCTAATAGTATATACATACATATCATTTGAAACTATTATAGAATTAATAGTATGTTTATGTACATTTTTTGAGTAAACTGATATCTAATAATAATATATATAATATACATCTAGATTAGATTTAAAATAGATATGTATCTATATTGTACATGAATGCCAAAAAATATTGAGTCCATTTTCAGATTTGGACTCGGATTTCGGATTGGCCCTGTTCGTGGATGTATAATATAACCAATACATAATAGAACCAAAAGCATGATTTCTCTATTTTATCTGTTTTCTGTGCGTTTGTTCATTTGAATCTCAAAAATGCCTTTACCGATAAAATTGCAGTTTTCGCTTTTGTACATGGCATATGCTATGCCTGTTTTATTGCATTGGCTGAAACTTTGAGATGAGATGTTTTCAAAATTATATTTTATTGATATTAAAAAAGGTTAGTAAATTAACAATTATGTTGTACATACAAGCGAAGCCGCAGGTGGATGACTAGTTAGTAATATATTGAACAAAAAACAATGGTTTTAAAAATCCAAGTTACAATCCATGGGTTCCTAGTCACGTATTCGATCCCACGGACCATTACTTCGCAAATCACTTTCCCATGCAGTGATACATGGTGGTCGGCAAACTGACGATAGGGGACGCTAATGGTTTAATTTTTGTGCAAATATGCGTGATTTACATTGTAAGTACTGTTTATGTTGTATTTTTTTAACATCACGCTAAAATGAGGCCAGTCGCGGCGTTAAGGCACATGCGTGTGGTTGGATATGCACTAGGTTCCTATGATCATGAGCGTACAAGGCAGGCAAAGGAAATCTAGTCGTAAGACACTCCGTTCTCCACACAATGTCTCTTTTGTAACTTTACGTGTTGAGTAGCGGGCTTCAACGCACTTTATATTAATTTTGGAGCTGGGAAATAAAAAATAACTGATTCCCTCAAGGAAAAATTGAACCTACAACTGTGGCGTTTACAATTAAATTATATAATTTTATTACACTACATATACTTATATGTACTTTATACGATATTGCAAGGCTGAAATTGATAACGTAATTTTCTTGACGAATTGCTCATACTGAACAACTATTTCTTTCAAAAAGTTCTATCATTTATCATCTAGGCAACGATTCGTCACGCTGTAATGAGTCAGGTACTGACAGCCGCCTGGGGTCGAGAAAAATGATACAAGTTTTGACACGTGAAGGATTATTTTTAATATGTGCTGTATAATAAGGTGTTTTTTATAACTTTTAAGTATTTTATTGGAAAAATCTGATGTAAGGTACTAATCTAATCTTTACTATAAACGCGTTTTTAGTTTTTAAACTTGCGTGGGTAACGGTTGTCGTCCGGTTTACTAATAACAAAACAAAGCGCAGCTTAACACGTAATGTCTTGAAAAATTGGGTAGTGCGTGGGTAATGGAATGTCTCGACACTAGGTTCCTTTGCCTAACCTGCTTTATGCGGGATACAGCGTGAAAACCAAAAAAAATAGATAAATAATAGCAAAGTGGAGTCTCAGCTGCTCTACAAATCCCAACAATAAATAAACATTGCCAGAGGTAAATATATCCCATGCGTGTCAATCTTCATACAAGAACCCACACCTGAGCACCATTACTTGGGAAACAATAAAACCGAACGCGACAAACATACAACTTTGGAAAAATATAAAAATTTACATATAAATAGATCGCGATTTTGGGCGGAAAATATTTATCTCTCCCCAGACACCTCTACGTGAGGCGAATGAAGCGAGTGTTGTGCTGATGATGGTATACGCTGAGATTACTTGGAAAAATCTTATGAGAACGAAAATATGTCGCTATATCCTCGTTGGCGAAAGAATATGGGAGCTGATATTGAGGGTTGCGGCGTAAAAAGACAACGTCTAATTATAAATAGTGGTTTTGGATTACATCTCCGCTTGGAGATTTTCTTGAAATATTTTAATTTTGCCCGCTGTACCAGGCGTATGTACCTTTGGCAATGAGGGCCGGCAAACAGCTCGCTGAGGGTTTTAATGTCAGGTTCCCTCTGCTTTAGGTAAGCGGGAAAACGCTAGAACCTGCTTTTTTTCCTATTATTATATGTCTAAAATCGTGTAGAAACACAAAGTGCCTTTTACTAGCGTACCATTCATCAACATCATTTCTGACCATAGATATAATACATGAAAGTTAGAGAATGAAAGTTTATATTACTAATTAAATAATTACGTAATCCTGTTCACCCCATAAATTGACCCACGGAGATGGGGGGAACAGGATCGTTGCTAGCTGCTAGCTCTGCATGTGCTATTGATTGTTTTTAATTTTTAAAAACTATTTTTTACGACCCATACAAAGTTTATATTTGGTACCGAGGTAGACTTTTATGGATACGTACATATACAGTGTACACAGTAAATTATTGACGATACAAAAATATTATAATTATTTGTTGAATACAACATATAAATATATGTACATTTGTTCTATCGACGTTTGTAAAATTTTCATCAAAACAGGTGAAAAGTACAATAAACAAAATAAACAAGGTGTGACGTGCGAGGGCGCTGCGGAGGCTCTCAGTGCCTTTAATGATTTCCCCAAAGTAACTGCATTCATCTATCAAACTGTCAGCGCAGTCTGCACGGTGGAAACGGAAACACCCTAACTTCATACTAAGTAGCTAAAAATGGAAATTTTCTTTAAAGTATTGCTCCAATACAAAAAAAGGCTTAAAATTATATATTAAGTTACTTACTCGTATGTATGAGTGAATGCACATAGCTAATGAGCTATGATACGTCAAATTTATTGTTAGAAGTGAAGAGTACAACAGACAAAACAATATATAAAACTTTGGTATTAAATGGCGACGACAAGTTGTGCTGGAGGACTGTGGGAGTACCTACTGCGAGTGATCATCGTCACTGGTCACGGTTACACACGTCACGGTTACAGGAGCACAAAGTATTATTATATACAAGGACATGAAATCGCTCTGGTGTCAAGATAAGCCGCGGTGTTGAGTTTCACTACTCAACACGTAACGCCTCCAGAACTCTACGGAAAATTGAGTGCGGAGTGTCTTGTAAAGACTAGGTTCCCTTTGCCTATTCTTCTGTGTGCGTATGCGTATACAGCGTGACACTAATTCATAATTTCTATGCATCTTACCTGCCAATAGTGTGAAGATGGGCGCTGGTAGCGAGCTTGACGAGAGGCCGGTGCGGAGGGCGACTCGGCCGTGTTGGAGGACTGTACGTGTACTCTGAGGGGTCGCCCTCACTGGCACCGGTCAACCAGGACCAGTGCTCTGTCATTTTAACTTTTTTAATTATAGTTTTTATTCAAAATAAATTGTTTTTTTAGTTTAAAGTTAGTTTCAAGTTCTCATATTAGTATTTTTTTATTCTTTGAAAGTTTTAGAGCATTTTTAAATCACTAGATTTCATTTTATTTCTTACGCTTAAAGTTGCTTAAAGAGTTTGCTCCGTTAAAAGTACTTTATCATAATCAATACAATAAACAACGAATATAATAAACTGCCCACTGGGCACTGGAATAAATATTTTTAGTTTTGCGTGAGAGTACCTTTCTCATCGTTTTTCAGTGTGAATTCAAATTCAAATTCAAAATATTCTTTATTCAAATAGGCAATTATTATAAGCACTTTTAAATCGTCGAATGAACATATGAACAAAAAGCTACCACCGGTTCGGAAGGCAGTTCTGCTGAGAAGAGCCGGCAAGAAACTCAACAAGTTGCAACAAACTCAGTTGCTCTTTTCAAAATCAATGGTACAACCTATAAGCATTAGCTGGCATCTATCCTGCATTACATTCAATAGACATTAATTCCATACATGCTTATCCTCTAAATATATTTCTATTATATATTATAATTATATTATTATATAACTCTATTAAAAATACAACTGTAAAAATATAAGAAATAGTAGCTAGAAAGGAAGATTTTTGTTTTAATAAAAATATGTAAAATATGAAAGTTAGATATTTGTGGCGTAGAGCATAGCGTTTGACTGCAACGCCAGACATATCGCGATGTTGAGTTAGACCACTCTTCACGCAATGTCTTGGAAGTTGATCAGTGTACCATGGTGGTACCATGTCTCCTCATACGCATACCTTGCTACATGCGAAAAACAGCATGAAGTTAAAAAATACTGATAAACATTTTATCATATTTCACAGTAAAATATCTCACGATAATTTTGAACCCCTCGGAGAATAACATTATTACCCTCTTCCACTTTGATTCTACGTCGATTGTGCTTCATCTCTTTTATATTGTAAATGTTAGACAGAGATGAAATGATGCATTCATTCATAGAGGTGGTGTGACGGTAATAAATCTTAGGCCCCTTACAGTAAGACATAGGTTTTCACGTGGTATTGTTTAATTTTTACATATTTTTTGTATAATTTTCAATACTCTTTTTTTATATTGTTTTGCAGTGCATTCAATGCGCTAATCTCAAGAACTAAAAGTTCGAATTGAAAAAATAATGTATGAAAGTCTGTCTATCTATGCGGTTACGTCCGTACGTAAATTGATTACATTTCATAAGTGTTGGCGGATACACAGACTACCACTCCGCCATAAGGGTGAAAAATGACGTTATCTAATCTACATATATGTACACGTTTATAAACGTAAATCTGTATACATTAGTGGGATTCACAAAGCATCTCATGGGGTGCTTATTGTACCACAAACTGAATGCTTAAACCGTAGGCGAGTTTTGAGATTAACGATTGTTCATTGTTACAATTTAATTAGACCTAATATAACACAAGATAAATACATTGAGCTTACGTAAAATATATTTGCGGCGTTAAGTTCTGCTGTTCCATACGTAATGTTTCGAAAATTAAGCTGAAAGAATCGCTACGTTTGTCCTGATGCGGGATACAGCGGGAAGTTACGCGGGAATTACTGTTACACTTTTTATTCCGTTTTTTTGTCTTCAATTAGATTTTTACACCGTATGAGATTAAATTTGAAAATAAGCATTATGTCCATCACAGTTTTTTTATTATTTAAACCAATAATTCCTGAGTTTAAACAAATTCTTCAACTTTATACTATTAGTATATACATATAACCTTGTTTAGACAGTAACAATAGAATATTAGTAATTTAATAAGAAAATTGACGTTTGAGCAATAAAGCATAATTCCTCATTTCAAAACGACGTCTAAGTTAATTTAAGAACATTATTGTAGAGTAAGGGCGGTGCCCCTTAGCTGTTGCCGACATTTATAACTGATGAATTTACAAACACTTCTATTATATTCTCGTTACGGACAGACTTACGGAAAGCGAGTTATTTCTATCTTTCAAAATCTGAAAACATAGTCAAAATAATTATTTTACTTATATCCCAATAAGTTTATATAGATTTCTCAAACACAAGTTTGTGAACGACGACTACTAAAAATATAGAATTAGGTACTATTCATTACTTCTTTCTGTGAGGAATTAAAATTTTTACTCAAATCTTGACATATATAAATTAAATACTGTTATTTAATTATATACATAAAAGTTCACATTTAATAGTAAACCTTTAACAAATCTGGTAACAGGTGTCAAAACAGCGTCGACAGAGAGTGAAGCCCTCTCAGTTAACGCGAGTACCATCAGCGTCCCTCGCCACTGTGCACTCTGCAGGTGTCTCGACTGTTTGCAGTTTACCGACACTTGCCTGGTTGAGGGATGGACCTGCTGCTGAGTAGTAATTATTTAATTAATGTTCTTCTTCTTTTAGGGAACTTTTGAATTTGTAGAATGTTTAAAACTGTGTAACTAATAAAATTATGTTAGATTATATCTGTCTAATACGTAATACATTTATAACATACCCTTCTCCTGATAGAAAATATTAGCAATGACTTAGGAAGATGAAAATTGTATATCATAGAGTGAAATGCAGAAATTCTTCATAAAATAAATATTATATGTTACAAATATTTTTAATTAAAAAAATAATATATTAGTACCAAGGTCGGAAAATTTATATATATTTTTTAAAAAACGAGATATTTTGCTTTCAAATATGATCTTCAATTCATTTCCTCACAATTTATAAATATAAAAATAAATCCTGCTTAAAATACTGAGTGTACTCTGTATTTGTCCAAGCGTGCGTCGTGGCAGCAACACTAACCGCGGCGTTGAGCGGAATAGAGAACAGAGAATCCTAACACTATATTGAAGGTTCCTCTGCATACTCTGCTAACCGTGTATACCGTGAAGCTAACAAATATCGTAAATAACGATAAGACCCTATCAATTTTCTTTCCATAGCGGCAAATAATTCTTGCATTGTATTTCGATTGCTGTAATAATAGTCGTTTATTTGATCTATTTCTGTAGATTGTGGCACACACCTCCACCCCTCCCGTACAAATGCTCATATCTAGTTAGTAAATTATNTAGGCCTCTCCAATGGCACGCCACTGAGCTCGATCTTCAGCTATCTATATCTAGTTAGTAAATTATTATTATTGAAAATTGTCCTCTCATATTGCGTTTTCATTGATCATATTATATCTACGACTGGTGTCCCGACCGCGTGGACTATACAATTATCTTTTTGTTTGGATTTCATTAGATTTAGGACTTAATTAGATTATTAATGAAAGCTGCGTTAATATTCATTGGGTCGTTTTGACTCTGAATCGGTAGAAAGCGACATAATTCTATACTATGTAGTAAGTAATAGTAGTGGTAAAAAAATATAATATATATTATGACAATTGGTATTAAGATATTTTTCTTCACTTATCAAATTCAAGATAGACGGCTAGTATATTTTAATAAAAATCCAAAAGTATGTACGTCAAAAACATATCTACTTGACAACTCTTATAATGTCTAACATTTGCCACTTCTACAGTCCCTCAGTATTAAATCAATACTGCAATTAATCCATACGTAGCGTTCAGTTCACTATGAAACAACCGTAAACAGTATCCCCGTGTAAGGGACCCTCCCTACATTTGGCAAGTGATTTACTGCCACTAGAATATATTATGATCTACAAAGATAAAGCTTTAAGTAATTAAAAAGATTAACTCTAGGAAGCTTAAAGCTTTCCTATTTCCGTTATAGAGCTTGTTAGAAACATTTTTATACAAAATTCATGTCTCTAGCACTTTACTTTATTATTAGTCCTTAAACAAAAGTAGAGCTATCCTTTTGTCTAGATTTATTTAGCAGTTTGGTATGTCTGTACGTCTGTAGGTGCGTACTACGTAGTGCGTATGCCTTTTTGCTAACTTTTATACACTTTTAATTCTGTCCAAATTGAACTTGATTGTTTTGACAATTCATCCTACTACTCTTCAATCTAAATAAAATATTATCTTGTACATCATAAGACTGGTTTTCCAATAACACTGCTACTTTCCAAACATATAAAACCAAAAGAAGTGTTGCTGCAATCAAAATTAAGTTCTATTATCAGTAAATAAAATTTAAAATCATTTAGATAAGATAAGAAGGGGTGAGGCCCCTAATTCAGTGTTTGGAGCAGATAAAATTAAAAAATGCATTTGCATACGTTTTAACGGTTGTTATTTTCAAGTGAGTAAATGTACGTGGTAAGGTAACATAACTATAAAGTTGGAATATTTTATTTTATTTTTATTCTTTTTAACTTAACACTGTATACCACACAAAGCAGGGTATACAGAAGGAGCCTAGAGAACCTAGTGTTAAGAATCTCCGTTTAGACTTCCCCACATTCCGTCGAACTCTCCACTCCACGGCTGACCTAAGATGTTATAAACTTAATATGTATTTGATGTATCCATCAGGACGATAGCGTATTTTTGCGAACACGAGGTTTGTGGGTTCGAATCCCACTCGGGGGGCTGAGTTGTTTTTATTTTCTTGCTCTGGTAACAAGACAACCGCGGCCTAGTTTCTAAAATTTGACGGAAGGTAACGAGGAGTCTCAATAGTGGGGTCCGTCTGAGGTACCTTCTGCATGTACGTACGATACAACGTGAAGCTATTTTTTTAATTAACAGAATGTTTTCCCGACTTGCTTTATTTAAGTTAAGAGATTTGTATATAGAAATGATAGAAACATACCTACCTACATAAAATCTGAGATACATAATGAATAGGTTCAAAAATAATGGACTTATTGGTTAGATTATTAGGACCGCTTCTAGTGTAACAGCGTGTGACTACTAGCGCGACGCTCTGAGTTCATTTCTATTCGGAGAATGAAACTTATAAAGCCGGACGTTGGGTTCCCCCACTCAACAATTCATCTCAAATATCAGGTGGTGTACGGGGAACGGACTCTAGGTTCCCTCTGCCTACCCCTGTGTTACGCGGGATATAGCGTGGAACTAAAAACAATTGTAGGACTTAAGGAGTCTAGTCTCACTAATAGCTTTTAAGACACGACTCTAATCCTACATTCTTTAAATTCAATAAAGTACAATAAAATTTAATAAAAATTAATTGAGTCCAAGGAAAACCCGTGAAACGTATGAAATATACGCCTATATTGAACCTTATGACTAAAAACTTAAGGCTTAAAACAATTCAAATATATTTGCAGTCAAAGAGTTACACAAAGGATTGTAAGCATTGACCCAATAACAATAGAGCATGTTTTACATTATTCGCAAATTCGATACAAACACATTTAATTTTTCCAAAGGGATTCCCTTACAAGGGATTCTAAATCTTATAATCAAAGGTGTATAGTAAATTTTTGCATGTCACTAATTTGCAATGCAATAACCGTCTGCAACGTGAGTCATAGTAAAGTCCGACCCACACGGCGCCGAGTGAGGTGTAGGCCACAGTGAGAGGAGGAGAGATTTATATATTTTATTTTGTTATTTAATATGTTCATTTTTGTACCATATCACGATATGTTATATAGTTTATGAATGTAAGCGATGTTAAGTTACGCCTAATACATCATGTCTCTAGAATAGCTGGCAGGCAGAGAACAAAGTGATTTATCAAAAGTTTCTGTCTATCACTCTCATGACATGATTGTAAGCAAATATAATATAATACTGCAGATCTATGTAAAGCAGAGGTGAATTTTATCTGTTTTTTCTTTATTTTCAATATTTTTTGTAATCTTTGTCGCTTTTGATATTGAATTAATATTTTCTTTATATTAGTAAAAACGCAGTACAGCACCAACCCCCGCGTACAGTGCCGGCGGTTTATGTGAAATCGATGCACTGTTTGTAAACACTCTGCATCCCTTACGTCTGTCAAATCACGGGAAAACCGCCCTTGTTGGCTTAGATATAGAAACGTGAATGATAAGTTACATTTTATATAGAAAAGACTAATCTTTTTAGTGCGAAAAGTACGCTACTAGCGATAGTGATATGATTTTTAATGTTAGTATTAGCGATCATAGTGTCTCTATCATATTCAATGTTATTTTATTTAAAAGATAATTTTAAAATTAAGCCGGAGTTATTTATATTATAATTGGACAGCTTATTATATTCTCGGTGCGGAATAAAATGCGACTTTATATAAGTCGAATTTTATTTAGCATTAATTTTTATGTTCAAAAGAAACATTATGACTAGAGCAAAAACTTAATCACTAGTCAGTTTGATTTATAGATAGTTTTACAGCTAAAACTGGATTTTATAATCATTTTTTTGTATGAAGAACATTCATCAATACATTTTAGATTATTATTACTGTATATTTACGTATTTAAACACCAATATCACTGACACTTATAGACACATACATGTTATATGTAGAGCCACATTTTTAACATATTATTAACACTTTTACACGTATTTTATACGAATATTTGTATATTTTAAACTGTTTTATTAAATATTTAGTAATTTAGCCCGACACGGTGGCGCGTCTGGGCGGCCACGTTGAACTAACCTAACCTTGCAGCCGGGGTGCTCGCTGCTCTACAATACGCTAAGTAGTCTTGAAACTTACATTTGTTAGCATTTCAAGTCATTGTAACTTTTGTTGTTTTTATATTTTTGTATATACATATTTATTATTTATAAATATATATACGAGTTAGTTGAAAATATATTAGTTTTATTAATAAAATAAGTAATTCAGTGAGTGATTTATTGCTTTATTTAGTTCTATGTTATTTTAAGCAGATAAGATTGTTTTTGTAATATATAGACATTGTTATGTATACAAACGAATTAAAATATATTAAATTACACTTTTGAAAAGATCATGAATACATTTAGCTATTGTGTACATGTAAATTTATTTTATATGCTTTATGTAGATATGTTTTATCAGGATCCAAGGTCTGGTAATCATAACTCCAGGACTCCAGGCAAGTAAAATATAGAATACAAACTGACACAATAATACAAAATATAAACCATCACCAGCAATAAGTAAGCAAGTATCAAGAACCCTCGCCCAGCACACAGAGCCACCCCGTGTCCGACGCCCCTCGTTCATTCAGTACGTCTCTACGTGGTCGCTGTGCTCGTACTACAGTCGCTACAGTACAGTACGCACGCGACGCCGTAGCTCTGACCTTGTGCTTTAGGAATTATAGCTTAGCTTATTATAATATATTAGTATACTATATATATGAAAAATTCTGTTATATATTAGGTCAAAACGCAAAAATCGGAAAAGATACGTTTTTCTTCCAAAACAATAGCCATAGCATAGATATATAATTAAAACTAATAAATATTCTCTCTACCAGAGATTAAAATAATTTAAATTTAATACTTTAATATATCTATTATAGAGATTGGGCGTAAAATCATCACGTTTATGACTACAGCCACACGCTGTCCGAATGTTCTTCTTATATTTTTATATTAATATTTAAATATATTTTTTAAAGAAAATTGCGTTATTCGATGCTCTCCAAATATCTCCACATCTAATCAGGATGAGGGTGTAAATATATCCTATTATTGGAACCCCCGACAACCCCTAAACATTACATATAAGCTTTAGCTGCAAGTGCGCCGCGCCCTACCGCCACGCGTCCAATGCAACTTTTATTGCTTTTCTATAATGAATTATTGATTTTCATAACACTCAATTTTTTTTAGTTTTACTAGAACTTTTACTTTTTTAGTGCACGTGTTGCACTTGAAAATTTAATTTACATTTAAAAGCAGACTACTTTTAATCGCTTTTCATCAATTTAGATGAACGGATACCAATTACCTTTGATATATGTACAAACAAACAGTCATCCTTAAACCATATATATAAAATGTAGGGAAGCATTAAAAAGGATTTTTGGATATTCCGATAGAAACGAGAAAAATGATAAAGAAAAGCACGTAAGTGTAGCCTCCAGAATTCGGCAGAAAGTGGGAACCGGAGTGTCTTAACATTAGGTTCCCTCTGCCTACTCTGCTGTGTGCGGGATGCAGCGTGAAAGCGATTCAGAAAAATGATATTTTATATTGTAATGTCGACAATGACAATTATTATTATTTTATCTTTATGTTCCTACTACTTGTTTCAAATTCTTGTTCTCTTATCATAATTTATAGAATAAACAAGTTAGTGTTACGTATAAGGGTCAAGGGTCATATATCAAGTCAAGTCATATATCATATATCAAGGGTCCAAGGTCAACTTAGGTAGACCCGCGTCTGAGTAATGGAGAGCGGAGTGACTTCACAATAAGTTCTTTCAACCCACTCGACAAAATCCATGAAATATGCGTAATATATCATAAACGTAATCAACCTCAATATCTCTATTATCCACACTCTCGCGATATTAGATGTTCATTTTGTATCTCCACTGAGAACACGTACAGCCATTAAAATGACATTACGCCTTTGTTATAACGACGAATGTAGTTATTGCGGACCAATAAATTTAATTTATATGTAAAATATTATATTATATTAATATGAATAATATAGAGACGTAGTGACTCAGTGGGATGCGCCCGACTGTAAACGCTACGGTTATGAGTTCGATTTCTTGTCGGAAATTTGATTGAGTTTTTGTTAAAGTCAGTGTTGTTAAAGAAAATTATTAAGTTCAAACAAATTTAAATTGTTCTATCTGGCAACGAAATAATGTCGCAACTCGCAAGTATTAGTATACAAGGAAGTACAAAACGGAGTGTCTTGACTCCGCCTATTTAACATAAAAACACCTTTTTACAATTTTTCATGGTTGGCTTTTTATCCACAATGTCAAAGACATTTTAATATTACATGCATATTTATAACTAGTGGACCCGAACGCGGCTACGCCAGCTTGAACTATACGAATATTTATTAAATATATTTATGAAGTTTTTTCAGTTTTTAATATAGAAATGCGTTAAGCGAGCTCATTTTCAGTGACGTTTTCTAAAAACAAACTTTACAAATCGTTGCTTGGCAACAGTCGCATAGCGACGGTTGTTATTAAGATGGCGGAATAAATTGCATGTCAAATTAATAAGTATTTTAATATATTGGTATATATCGAAAATATTACAAAAGTATCCTATGTTCATCCCAAGACCCTCAAGTATATCTATATGATTATTTTATCACAATTGAATTAGCGGTTTGGCCCTGATTGCGTAAAAGACAGACAAATAGACAGACAGAGATACTTTCGTTACGTTACTACTACTTTAAAATTTCAGGCCAGAATAATTCAAATTTAAGTTTTACATAATAGTTTATTTTAATTATTATTATCACTATTTCAGCATTTTGTAAATATTCCTACACGCGTCGCGCAACAGATGCCCGTACTGCGTCTCCGTGGCAGCAACGTGCGCTGCGAGCGCGGCGCGCTTATCTGCTGTCCTATGCTAACAATGCCTCGTTGTTACTTTGGACTTTACTTTGTTTTTATAAAATACTAGCAATGTAAGCGCGGCTTCTCTCGCTTAACTTATTTATTATTTATTTAGCTTTACCTGGCGTCAAGCCCGGCGTTAAGTTTCGCCAGTCAACACGCAATGTCTCGAAAAATTCGGCGGAATGTGGAGAACAGACTGTCTTAATACTAGGTTCACTTTGCCTCCCCTGCTGTGTGTCGGATACAGCGTGTAGCTGATTTAGATTCATTTATACTATTAATAGGATTGCTTGAAATTATGCTTACAGTTTGAAATTTACATAAAATATTTATTTTTATAAGACCAATGTAAGGCTAATAAAAAAGATTCGATTAAACCATTTTACGTTTCTTCCGACAAATCAAAAAAACAATAAAATTATAAGCAAATAAGTACAAAATGCAACTCACTGTCACCCCAAAGCGACTGTCACGCCAGTGGCAGTGACACCCGGCGCTGTCACTCCTCGACGTGACGCCGCATACATTAGAGAGGACCGACGCGAACTAATTGCGCAAGCTTACCTGAAACAAAAAGGTTCTATCACAATATGTTGATAGGGGACTAGGATTGTATATATTAATGTTTAATGTTGTTGAGACCGTTGTAGCACTTAACAAATGTCTCGAATGTTGGTCAGAAAGTGGAGAATAGATAGTGTAGAAATACTCCCTTTACTCACTTGGTGTACCTATATAAGATACGAGATAGATGTAAACATTTTTGTTTTTACGCTGTATCCCGCACATAACTGGGTAAGCAGAAGAAACCTGGAAACCTAGTCACTCGTCACTCACTTACCGCCGAATTCTGGAGGTGTTGTATATTGAGTGGCGGAACTCAACGCCGCGCCCTGCCTCGACACAAAGTGAAAAAAATATGAAATATTTCATTTTCTAAAGTAGGAATCGGATCCACCACCTTTCACAACCCTAATCAGCCATATTCATTGACCATAAAAGTCAAGTTTGACGGAAATAGTATTTAATATAAAAATTCCAAAGGTTAGATTGCAACATACAGTGCGTTAACCTTGCATCAGCTAAAAATATAAAGTAAGTAGTAATAAACAGCCGCGCCCACTCGCGGAGAGGGAAACACGCCGTTTGCAGCTGACGTGATTGGCCAGGCCAGCTCTAAGTTGGTATTTGGTTATGTGGAAAGGTGGATTCTTAATGATGATTTAACAGAAATATTTTTTATTTTATTAAGAATCCACTATTACCTTCGAGGGTAGTGAAAAAAGGCATTTGACTGTAAATGCTGTTGTGCCTTCTATTACCCGTTTGGATTGTAATATCTTCAATTTTGGCGGTATTATTTTTTTTTCAACCTGTTGTCTGTATGCAGTCTATCTGCCATGCAGAAACTGTTACGCTGTTACGCTATCTCAAATACACAAATAAAAATTTTTAAACATTATTTTTATATCGTGGGATCTGTAAGAAGGCAATAATGCCTAGACAGGCATTTTTCTAGTAAAACTGAAGAAGTGTATTTAAAAAACTCAGTTTGTTTTATTATTTTCCATTATAAAACTTACAATTTTATTACACATAATATATGTTTGTGCAACATTCTGACCTCCTTTCGTTTAAAATCGGCGGAACTAATTTTAAGACGAGATGAATCTCCATTCGCGCTTGTACACTGCCGCGAACATCACGACACGAACTACCTCGATTATGAACGTTACCGTTCACTGCGCAGACCACTTCTATTAGTAACTGGTTTTAATAACCTATTTTAACTTGTAAAAAGAGGAAAAGTTAAAAATTGTCAGTGCGATGGTTGCGAGTTTGTTTCCAACTGAGGGGAACATATTATTTTACAAAATGCGGTGTTGAGTTCCGCCACTAATCAAATGCAAACTTGAAATACTAACTTTGGCAATACCTGCTCGCTGTAATAGAAACAGACGCAGCATTGAGTTCTGCCACTCAACACGCACTGTATTGTCAAATATACGGCTTGGTGCAGCGTTTAATTCCGCCATTCGAAGAATATATATTTTTTACCAATCACATTTAACTTTAAAGTTCAGAAAATTGAACTGTTCTCAAAACTGCCATAAAAATGTCATGAGCTAAGAGAGTACGACGTCAGCACTTTTGTCAAAACACTTCCTATTCAATTTGTCGCAGTCTCTAAGTAATATGCTCGCAAACATCTTGCTTATACTCAAGAAATAGGTAGTCTTGTGTGAAAAATGGCTAAAATTTCTATATATTTGACAATTTGTCAATTATTTATAGAACCAGTTCCTTCTCTTAAATGATTGACAGGAAAGTATTTTGAAGAAAAAAACCTCTGTTCTATTCTGTGTTCCTAAATCGAGGCAATATCTTAATTAAAATATTCCGCGTATAAATGTAAAGATCGAAGACAAATTAAAAATTAAAATAATCGCAAAAGTTATATTTGAGCTTTATTTCTATAATTAGTAAATAAAAAATGAACATTTTTTTATAGAAAAGACATACTTCATGTCACTTCTAAACAATATCATCGGCGTCAAACTCTTAAAAAATCGTATCTCACGTCGACAGATGCCCGGGAACATGGCGGAAATATGGCAGAGCGAATAATAAAAGCGGAGAGAGCGTGTTATCTTAATAGAATATCGCGGCCCTCGCACTTTGCATAAAGAAGTGAGCAGCGAAATTGGATTCCTCTAGAATTTGCTTTGTCACTGAAGGCTGAAGGGTTGGACGAGTGTTTACTACGGCAATGGTGGCTGGTGTGTATTTAAAGTAGATAAATTAAAAAATTAATTAAAATTAAGTAAATCATTGACATATTTGTACATAAATAATAAACATAAATAAGAAAAGATCAAGCTATCATTTTTGTTAAATAATGTGACTACATATTTTACAACTCCAAGTTTTTCACATATAACATAACATAACGGATAAGCATTAACAATAGGGCTAAGACACTGTTCTCCACTTTACACCCAATCTTCGAGACTTTGAGCGGTGAAACTCACCGCCGATTCTACCAGACACAGAAATTGAAAATAACTTAAATATTATAGTTTTCCAGCCAATTGGGATTAAGATGAAAAGAACTTAATAACTGAATCCGCATCCGCATTCTGTGCTTACTTTCGTATTCTCTACATATTTGCCTTTAATTTAGCATTCACCAACTATAAACACACATAAAACGTTAAAGTAAATTGCCCAAGTTTAATATTGGCCCTGTCGTGAGTGAGGTAGTGTTAGGGAATTTGACAACTCGAGTGTCATAAGTCACACCTGCAGTCCGCTACTAATTGTTACTTGGAACTTCAAGCGAACCGGCTCGATGGACCAAGGAGTTCGATTTCTTTACATTAATTTGTATGTATGTGCGTTACAAGTTCATAATTATCATTTGAAATTTAGTTGAAATAAGTCATTGTCAGGGTTTTTCCCTTAATTATTATACCGCTTAGTGAAGAATGTCTCTGTAGTTATAAATTTAGATTCGAGACTATTGATACGCAAGTACCTCTCGTACTTCTGTACAACAATGTATTTGTTAGAGGACCAAATTTCACTCCGCTTAGTCTGATTGGATTTTAAATAAAATACTTTATTTAATATAATATAATCATGATTATATTAAAAAATATATACATTCTTAATATATGCCATACGAGTATATTATTATACAGGTACAGATAATATTTACTGTTCCTAGCCAAAAAACACTTTTCCCTCTGATCATATATCACTTAGAAAATTAATAATAGCAGTGGACTCCTGTGGTCGCGTCGTAGGGCGGAGGGCGGAGGGCGGAGGGCGGAGGGCGGAGGGCGGAGGGCAGTAAGAGCTATGTATACAGTATCCGGCCGCGGGAGTGTTTGGTTGCGGTCAGCTACTTGCGTTCAGTTGACAAATCAAATTGAACGCCTTTGATGTTTAGCGCAAGAGGGTATAAATATGTACTCACTTACGACGCAGTGGTGACCAACTGTGTATCGTAGGTAAGGATTTGAATCCCCTACAAGGGAAAATACATATCAATATTTTATACATACTAACAAATGCAGATGATGAGCTAGACAGATTGTGGGTTTGATTCTCACTAAATGAAATATTTAATGTTTTAATTTTTCCTCCGTTTCCCTCCGTCACTCAATACGCAATGTCTCCAGAATTCGACAGAAAATGGGGAGTGGAATGTCTTAACACTATGCTCCCTATGACTGTACCACTGAGCACCATGTTGTATTATGTATATTAAGACATTTTACGAAATATCAGCAAATGAAAAAAAATAAATCGTATACAAAACTAACCGACTCTCTCTCTCTCTTTTATTGAAAAACAAATAACAGCCGCTCGTCGGTCTGTTTGTGGCCGGTCGGAGGGCGCGAGTTATGTATCGAATATCCGGTATAGCCACGTGGGGTCAGATGCGCATTTACTATGAGATCGCTGCTTGAGAACGAGTGCCAAAATTTTAAAAATAGTATATTTTTAATAAAACATTAATAATAGATATTTATTATTTGTTAAATATATCATGAGCCCGATGTTAGCCCTAATGTAGTTTTTTTATTTTTAGATTTATGCAGTCTAATTTTTAGTTTTTTTTTTAATAGTTATTTGATATTTTTTTTTAGTCATGATTTATAAGTTTTATTATAAAGCAGATTCAAAATGACCAATACTATCCTCGAGCAATAAATGTGACAGAAACCTAACAGTTTAAAATTATTATTCATTCGTAGTAACTTTAAATGATCGATGAAAACGTATTCAACGCTTCCAACTTTACATACAAAATGTTGACTTGTTGTGTTAAAATGAATTGAATGTCGTGAAAGTCAATCAATCTATTCAAATTCTACAACAACAGCGAGACAAGCATACATACGCAGACTAATACACTCATTACCCTCCTTCACATCGCACAGTCGGATAATAAAGTCAGTGGCATTATTTCAAACGCAGCACATGTTCTCCCGTGACAGATTTAACCCGCGCTTGTTTATTACACACAGTAAGCTGTATTTATAGACTTGCGTGTTCTGTGCGCTGTGCGCTGTGCAGTGGGCTCGCTGGACCGACGCACAGATGCAAATGGACTTGCATTCCAAAAGATTATTGTGAAATATATAAATATTGCGCGATTGTTGTTGAGTCGATTCTTATTTGGAGAAATGAATTAGTTTCATTTTCCTAGCTCTGGAAATAATGAAAAAACGTGATGTTGATTTCCACTAATCAACAAGGAATGTCTCGAAAATTATAACTGAAAAAAAAAATAGGCTGCTGAGTGTATTACAACTGTTCTTTTTGCTACTCCTGCTGTGCTGGGAGAAGCGATAAATTGTTTTTTTTTTGATATTATAAAACAAGTAACGTTCAATTTTAAATCTTCAAGCTATTTTGGCGCAGTGGGACAACGGGACGTTCGATTATTGTGAATTCGATTCCCTCTCGGGGGAATGATTTAATTATTTTTTTCTTCCCCGCTCTAATAAGATGAAAGGGAGCATGAAGCTGAAATTGTTTAATTTGGGAATAAATATTATAAAAAATATAATTTATTCTGTGTTTCATGAAATATCGATTAAAGATATTTCTTTAAAACGATCACTGTGTATTTGCTTAATACACGTGAGATGTCTAAATGTTTACTGTTCTTATTTACTACCGCGCCTGTTACTGTCACTGGTCTTTATTACAGTTATCTTTGATGTGGATAATGCAACTGGATTTCATATGTTTAGAGAATTTGGGTACGTTTTTTTTGTAAGTATATTTTTTTCTTCACGCTGTATCACGCAATTTGTCGCGTTTACAGCCACATGCTTGTGCCACTACGCCACGACTGGCCTCCAAAAATTTATTTTATAAATAATCTTAATACAGATCAAGACCAAAGAAATGTCTAAGATTTACATGCAGTTGCCGAAATGAATTGAAATAAAATTTACTTCAATAATAGTACAAGACAAACTTTTCAACGTTCAATACTAAGCTCACGCAATAAGAACCAAGAGATAGTACCAGAAATGTTCGCTTATAAGCGACGTACTTTGTAGTCGACGCTGATAATCAAAGTTGAAGCTTGGGAAAATTATTCTTTAAATTTAATCAACAGATTTATTGCGCCGCGGTTTGCCTCGTCACCAGAGACCCCCCATATAGAAACGAGCCCACATCCGTCGCTTTTCCTGTCAGAGTTTGTACCGATGAACAACGACGGATAAGATGGACTTATATTCATATGCTATCATAATTTGTTAGATCATAATTATTATGAACATACATTTTATAACTCAACTTTAAAGTAAAATGAACTATCCCAGCGTCAGTAGCAACATTGAGGAATTTATAGCGCTCGAGCCAAGATACGGTGTGAATGGTTCGTTACCGATGCAAATATCTGTGTAGTGCTGCGCTCCTGTCAATTATTGTAAGTAGCAGGAGATATGGAGACTGTACACAGTGGTTGTTATTTATATAAATATTAATTTACAAAGGAAAATCTTTGTACTTTCATATAAAAAAAACGGTGGACGAAGGGATTTGAAGTTTTGATAAAGTTTATATAGAGAGTTCAGAAATGCATATTTTTTTAGTAATGTTCTAGAAATACACATAAACACATACACAATTAGAGCAACGTCAAATTGTCCACTTGTAAGTATATATAAATATCCCATCGAAAACTAAAATGTGAAATGAGAGCCAAGTTACAGTTTAAGTAGAATCAATCATAGAAAGGAATGGGAAATATATGTGATAAGATTCAAGCCCTGTGCTCCAACTATTTATTAATATGGAACTTTTAAATATAGTTCTGTTTTTTATATTTTAAAATACTAATTTTACTAGTTATTTTTTTAGCTCTACTGTATCGTCCGCATAAAACAGAGTAGCCAGAGGGAGTCCCATGGACCGCCCAATTTTTACTCAAGCACTATTATTGATAGTAAATAATGTTAAAAATATATTCATAAATATAATATATTACCTTAAAGTTCCGTTATTTCAATATTTCTTAGCACTCTCCACTAACAAAATATATGAATACACTAGTTGTTGTCATAGTTCACGAAATCACATGTTATTACTAAAAATGTTATTTGCATAACACAAATGAGCTTGACTAACATATTATTTAGATTATTTTCTTGCAATATTTTGTATTACTATGAAAAGTCAGGTGACTCTACGTACATATTTTTAAAGTAAAATACAATAATTGAATGAAATTATCATTATAATTATAATCCGTTTATTCTGAAGACAATCATACAGGTAAACAAACCGCCCGATACAAAACACGACAAGTACACTTATTTGCCGATTTATTAATTTACTTCACATTAAAATATAAGAAGGATAAAACACTAAAATTAACTTAAACTTAAATAAAATTTAAGTTTAAGTAAAAAAACTTAACTTAAATAAAATTTAAGTTTAAGTAAAAAAACTTAACTTAAATAAAAAAACTTGCCTAAACAAATATTTTAAAAAATCGCGTATTTTACGTGTACGGGGGCGGGCGCGTTAGGGCGGGGGTGGCCTCTCTGTCGCAAGGCTCGGAGCCGACTGATGGTAAAAGCTCGTGTAGGGCGGCGAAAGCTTGTGAATGAGGAACGTGGATGAATGAGAAGAAATAAGCTTCATACTTATAATCATTTCATACGAAATAACTGTAGTTACTAAGTGTTATAGGGTAACTGGCAGTGGTCGTGCCTAGTTGTATTATGTAGAGTGTCCTACTTATTAACTTACGAAATTAGTATGGATTGAAATCTTAAATCGATTTACAGTTTTAAATACAGTTTTTTAGGTGTACGCTGAGGCATATAACGGAGCAGGCAGAGACATTTAAGTCGTCAGTTTTTGCCCATTTTATCTTAATATAGCGTATTGGGTACTGACACGACAACGCGCTCTTTCTTCATATGAAAGCAAAGAATTAAGAAAAGAGCAATAACTCTATGTTGCAAGACTAATTCACACACAACAAGAATTCACATACAAGAGCGAAACGGAAAAGAAACGGCAAGACAAGAAACAATAAATCAATAGTTCCTGAGATTAGAACGTTCAACCAAAATATTTTAGCTTTATCAAATTTAATATACATTGATTAAAAAACCAACTGTATTTGCAAGAAATATAATTTAACGTAAGTAGTGTTAAACAACACGTAGGGCCTAGTCTTCAAGTGAACGTAAGCTGCTGGTGCTGGTGTAGTAGTAGCGGTATATTCACTATATTAATTATCTATAATTTGTATATTATTCAGTGCTTAAGTTGAATACTGTATCCCGCATATAGCGAGATCGACAAAGGCACGACCATCACGCTTACAATCAGATGATGTGCTGCTGGGCCACGATGAATTTTAGAAATAATAACACCAAGATGTCACTGTACAAGAAACGGTTCATTGTATCCATAGCGACGCGGTTGACGTCGAGATAAGTACTAGCGGTAGAAGGATTTATATGCGCGTGCGCCGGACGACGGACGACGGACGACGGACGACGGACGACGGACGTGAGATATACTGTTGGTACTGTCTAAGTGAACTGGCTGGTGATTCGAAAGCGCGCGCTCAACACGCAAAATCTCAAAGATCTGTTGGGTTAGTATCTGCGGTACGAGTGTCTTGACTTTATGAGAGAGATTCGGCATAATATTTATTAGATACTTATTATTAAACAATGTAGCAAAATATGAAACATGCAGAACAATAAATCACATCGACATGGTAAAGTTCAATTGAACCACTAGCCAGCCAGCCAGCTTCGTCAGCTACAAGCTACAAGCATTCATAGCATTGTCCTTTAATTCGCAGTGTCATTTTACATGCGCGGCGCGCACTGTCGCTCATGTCAAGATATGCTTCATATTGAAGCTAGTGCTCGTAAATAACTACTTTTCTGTGGACTTTGAGTCGTAAAATTTTAAATAGGTGTCGTATTTACCGGTCTCGTTGAAATTTCCAGAAATCCTCTCTCAGTACTCCCGTTAACTAACAAACCTATGTAGGTAAGATTTTTTTTAAATCCAGTAGTTTCGGCCGTATGTTCTCTGTCTAAATACTCAGTAGTAGGAGAATTTTCTATATAATGAATTCTTATATGCTTTAGGAATATGTTTTATTTATTTGAACTCTTTTAACATATATAAAGGAAGGAAGGAAGCAAGATAGGCAAAGAGCACCAAGTGTAAAAAAAACTCTGTTTATCACTTTCCCCTTGGCTTTCAGTAATTGCAACATTTTTTTCATTTACTAAGAAAATTTATAATTTCTTGACCGCGACAGCATCTGCTACAAATACATATATTTAAATGTCGATATTAAGACACAAACATTGTAATATATTTCTCGTACGCTCTAGTAACGAGGCAGAGCGCGATGTTAAGTTCCGCCACTTAACACGCAATGTCTCCTGACTTTGGAACTGACTGCGGAAACTGAGGAACGGAAGCTCTGAACAAAAGACACAACGATCCGATTTAGCCAAAGTATCCCGTCTTTTCTTTCACTGTGTTCGTATCCCGTATTAATCGGGGTAGGCAAAGGGAACCTAGTGTAAGGATATGTCCATAAAACGAAAAAGTATAAAAAATATAATACCAATAAATTTGGACAATTTCAACGAAATACCAATCTCCACACAAAGGCACCTCATCTAAGATAAGAAGGAGTGCGAACATTCATATGCTAAGCAGTAGCGGGTTCAATCCCGCGTCGCGTCGATTGAATTACGCCCGCCCATTGTGGGCGCGCTTTTATAATTTACATGAATACATTTTTCATAAGATTTCCTCGATACAAGAGTGAGAGACACCTGTGAGAGGCGCGAGGAGCGTCTCGCGACGAATATGGATGAATGCCACAATAGACGCTGGGAAATAGCAATTTTATATTAACACTAGTGGACCCGAACGCGGCTACGCCTGCTTGAACTATAAAACTATTTATTAAATATAATTATGAAATTATTTTCAGTTTTCAATAGAATTAGTAACAAAATATAATCCTAAATAATCAAAAAGAATAATAAGTAGAGACATTTTATTAGAAAAAATATCTTAAGTTATTGAAATGAACCAACAAAAGAAGTATAAGTAACTAAAGGATATTTTTAATATTAGAAAACGTACCTAAAGTTTTCCGTGCGTGCGTACATACTCGTAGATATCGATTCTATTATATAACTAAATATTTTTCTATATATTATTATTAAATAGGATATTTTTTGCGAGCAATATCAAAAAAAATAAGAAGAGGACTAAGGAAAAATAAGAAGTGTATTTTAAATAAATTATAAACAGCAAATAATACATAAAAAATAACAATAGTTCGTAAATGTATGAAAATTTATAAAACCGTCAACGTCATCTGCCCGTTCGCGTAGGTCATACTATGCCGCCCGAAGGCTAGGTCATTTCGAATCAGTGACATATCCTTTATTATTTATTGGAATGTTATACAGTAAACTATAATTTCAATCTAGATAAAATGCTGAAAGTGACTTTTATATTTATTTTCATAAGGATGAATATCAAAATATAAGTTCATTTTGGGTGACGTTTTCTTAAAACAACAAACATACTTTGCAAACCGTTTCTTAGCAACGACGGTTGTTATTAACATGGCAGAATAAATTGCATGTCAAATTACAAAGTATTTTAATTTATTAGTACATATGTGTAATATTATGTTATATAGCCTATGGCACTTCTGAAAAATACAGCTTTCATACGAATCAAAAACATAGTAAATTGGACCAGTAGACCGAGAGATCTTAGCGTTCAAACAAACAAACAAACAAACTCTTCCGCTTTATTATATTAGTATAGATAGAAACGATGTATGCGATCGTCGTGTCAATGTCTGACTAGAATCGCGATACACCACACCACACCATTCACTACATTTGGGAAAAAAGATTAAAGTTCAAATTTATTATCATTGAACCCATAATCATCACTTACAAATCCAATTTACTGTAGCACTGCGGTGCTTAGTAACATGTTAATCACTAAGTCTCCGCCTCTCCGCGCACAGTGCGCCCGAGTCACCATCGAAGCTGTACCTGTACCTGCCGAGATACAGTGGAGCGACTGCTACCGCCCGCCGATACTGTCCAGCGTTTAGGGCTTGCGATGCGGTAACGAATAACTAATGTTTAGTTAAAGTTTTCAACTAAGATAGGCTTTTTTAAACCCACCATTCAGGTAATAGTGTTTTTTGCGCTTTTCACGTAACTTTTCTGTTCAAAATTCAACGCATTGCCTCGTTAACAGTTAAACTCTTGGTTATTTCCAAATATCCATACAAATATATAACATGTAGATATTATAATATTTGCTATTCAAATCCAATTTAAATACGAAACGGATCCGATACGTCAATTACAAGCCGGAACGTGCGCACAATTTAAACTACTAGACCACTTTAGCGACCCATCTGGATCTACTGAAATTTATTTCACTTTCCTTTAAAACAATACAAAAGTTACTTTAATTATGAGGAAATAAGGTATGAATTTGTAAAACAATATTGTATTTAGTAGTGAAAATCTGTGTATATTATGTTTAAAAGTGGGCAATTTGAGGTTCTGGGTTCGATGCGTAGGATTTTCTTGTCGATTTAAAAAGTACTTTATTTTGTTTTATGTTTTTTGCTAGAAGATGTCTTTTAGATGCTATTTTCCTTTAATGTGGTGAACTAAATTATGACCGTTGTTACGCAATAGCACTGTCTGGATATAGACGCGGTAGTTGGGGATTCCATTTCCAGTTGAGAGACAATAGTCATGAGGCCAAATGCGAAATTAAGTCAGGTGCCACTCAATACTCAATGTTCCGAAAAATAAACAGAAGGTAAGGAACAAAGTGTCTTAAATCTTAGAATCCCTCTGTCAATCTTGCTATTAGCGGGATACAGCGTTTAAAAAAAAGTCGGGATCATTTGGACTAGTGGCACTCCCACTCGCAGGAATGATTATTTCAACACGCATATCTCTAATTCATGAGAAAAAATATTATTTTACCAATATCTCGGAATATCTTGACAATATCTCCGAAAAAATTGACAATAAGCTCTCTTTACCCACTACGCTAAATGGGTAAGTGGCTGAAGATATCAATAAATATATGAATAACTGGAAAGAAGTCATCTCAAAAGTTACAACTATCTACAGTTACTGGCACTCGCGGCTCGCCCATAAATCTGTGAGCTCTGACGTTCAAGCGCTTCCTATAAGCGTTAACAATCACCTATTGCTAGCGGTAGACGATTAACTTAAGAAATAAGTTTCTATATTATTTGGTAAGAAAATTGATATGAAATAACTTTGTTGTTATTTTAGTTTTATATTGACAAATATTATTAACTATACTCATAGTTTAACTGCCATGCGACTGAAAAGGCGACAGGTTGTGAGTTGGATTTCCACACAAGGAAGTTATATATTTCTGATATACGATAACGAGGCAAAACGCGGCGTTGAGTTCCGCCACTCAACACGCAATCCCTCTGCAACTCGACAAATAGTGTTGGACGAACCAACGAATCAGACACAAAATCCAGCTTTTACAATGACTTTATTTACACTTGTACTACACAATTCAATTCTATATACACTCTTAGATACAATATTTAAATACTAACTTCTAACAACGAGTTATCTTGACAAAATCTTAGAACGTAATGGGCCCGGGTGCCTTTTTTTCGGTTTTGAGGTTTATGCTGTTAGCCTTATTGGCCTTTACAGCGACACAAGGTGGAGAGGGAAGAGAGTGCTCTGTCCCTGAGAATATGCAGGCACTGTGTGGCTGCCTGTGACTGGCCCGGGTGCCGTGTCGTCTGTACTTTCATTGGAAACCAGAACAGACGCAGCACACTAGCGTCACCCAATACAATCGGTAATGGAAACAATATCAAATGACGTTCCCGCAATGACAGCGACACCTATTATGTAAATTATGCTAACAATAGTAGGAAAAAAAAGACAAATTTCAACGTCTCGTCTTTTTTTTCTTTTTTTTTGGTGACTATCACTATGCGGGAAAACGCGTGAAGCTGTTTATGAGTATACACTTTTTCTACTTCCATCCAATCCTACAATAGCACTTATTTTCCTCCCGCATAGTCAAAGACACGCGCCGATATCCAAGTAATGGGTTTCCTATTCAAAACACGCCCGCCAAGATGTTTAGAGTCTGCAGCGGGAGGGGCCCGGTGCTTGATAATAGCTTAATCAAATCCCCTATCAGTGATAATGGATAAATGGAAATTGAGCTTAACGCCGCGCCGCGCCGTCTGGAAGATATTACGTAAGCCGGATTGAGATTTCGCTATCGTCTTTAACGGTCATTTATTTTTTATCCAATTTTGTTGCTGAAATTATGTGCTTCCTGAAAATATGGTGTCGGTAGAACATTATCTTTATTACTTTGGTTTTATTTTTATGATATTAATATTAGCTGATGGCACTATTTGCCTCGTTAGCGAGGAAATGTATAGAATTCTGTCCCTCGAGTCAGAACCGAACACAGGACCGTCGCGTATATTGTAAGATACTTTACTACAACGGCCTATATACTGGATACAGCGTGAAGTTACAAAATGTACGTATATAATTTTAAAGTTCCCATCCAAGAAACAAAGCAATGGAATGGCGTTTGATGAAAGTAAAAATTATGATAATTTTTATAGCACACGCGATATAGTGGGCACGCCACCAGCACATAAATATGTGTTGACAGCGCACAGTTCTCTTGAGGCTCATATTACAGGTATTTAATGTTTTTATATAAGAATAGGCAATCGTGGTGTAGTAGTATCTGACACGCGCGGTAGCCACAAGTTCAATTCTTACTCAGTGATATTTTTTATTTTTTTATTTATAGCATATTTAATTTTTTGTCGTATCCCGGATCTGGTAAAACGAAGTATAACTTAAGTTCCGCAACCTAGCACGTGAAGTTTTTGCAATGCGCAAAATTGAAAAAATGAGAATAACATAAGGAAAATAAATGTCAACGTACAAAATCTGCAAATCTAAGACTTACTAAGCGCTAATGAATACAACAGTTAGTCCTAAGTAGGTAACAGTGGGTGGCGAGGCGGTGGTACTTCACGATGTAAGTACTCTCGGGCGCACCGCGCTCTATGGCGAAATAAAACCATAGATCCGCTTTAAAGACACCCATAAAATGTATGTAAATACAAAGGGAGGATCAACATAGATTGTAATGCTTCCTAAGAGCCTGTACTCCCAGACACATATTCAAAAGAAAATAATGTTGAAAGCTCATACATTTGTTTTGTATTTCTTTTCTTACACGCCTCTTAACGGATATGAGGGTAGGCAGAGGAAATCTAGCGACGACAGAAGACACAGGCAGAAGACAGTCCGTTTCCTCATTTTGCCCGATTTCCGAGACTAGTACTGAGCCTACCCTGCTATATGCGAGAGGTAGCGTGAAACTAAATAAAAAATATAGCGTAGTCAAAAATTCGAGCAAGTGATTAGAATCTTATAAAATGAAATATTAAAGTGTTTCGTAGCACAGTTGGAATGTCTCTAACACGCATGTGCACGCAGGAGTGCGCATTTATTCTTTACATCCCGTATACATATGTACACGTATATATTTGAAGCAATAATAGCGTTTTTTTTGTAAAATAAGTTTATTTACGTCATTGTTGCTCTACAAGAGCTGTATAATTTAGCTAGGCTACAGACTACCATTATATCAGCCAGCTCGATGTACTCTCTAACTCAATACAATTGATTGTTTTTTTCACTTAACGTTGTCTATGTATCATTGTTTATGTAAAACTATACATATACATAAAATAAATTAACATTTGTAGCAGCATCACAGTGTCGGTAACTGCGACCGTAGTAAGTTCATTTCTATTTCGGGGGAGGGAATTACGCGCCCTGGTAACAAGCGCGGCGTTGAATATCGCAACACATAGTGTCCCGGATATTGAGCGGTGCGTGGGGAGCGAAGTGTCTGGACACTAGGATTTCTCTCCTATGCAAAAGAAGCGTAATTCTATTTTATTATAAAAAATACAAACCATTCATAAAATAACACAAATATTTACCTAATGGTTTCGTAAATAATTTCAATAATGCGTTCTCCAAGTCATCCATCTTCATCGCTCACCGCTCACAGTCACAGCGGGTCGCGGGTTCCTTGCCCGTGCCGGGGGTATATTAATTACTGGGCTGTCAGACTAACGGCCACCGATATTGTGGCATTGAAGAGATTGTATTGCGTGTTTTCATACTTGGAATAAATGTTTTTTTTACAAAAGTTTTCGTAATTAAGTATATATACAGCTTTCGACAGAGAGTATACTCGTATCTAAATAAATTATTATCGCTGACAACATTATTTGCGTGTACTTTAAGATGCGAAATAGAAAGTCCCGTTCTTTTTCCGTTTCTGAGAAAAAAATACATACAATACTCATCACATACAATATGATATAAATAATAATGAGTACATAAAGTTTCCAGCTATTAGTAGGAAGAAGCCATTTTAACACGCAGGCTTTATCAACACGTCGTTGTAGCTACAGATGACGGCTGGCTCCAGGCGTTAGGCTCTAAGTGCACCTTTTAGCACTTGTCCTCAATTATGCTAATGGAAATCTGTTCAATTTGTACAAATTGTTACGAATAACTCAAGACCAAAAGGAACTCTTTTACATTGTAAATAATTGATAACTTACCAATTATCATGTTAGCTTTTACTGAGAACAAGTAATCTATATCTTGTAATATGTAACACTGAAGAGTGTTTCTGGTTGAAAACGCTTATATCAAGAGCGACTGGTTTTCAATTGTAAAATATATTGTTGTTCCTGTAGAGTCAACTTATCGAGGAGAATATAGGCTATATTAAATCACAGTATCACACTATTCACACTATTAAAGAAATAACAGTAAAATATTTTGTAATTTTAAAGGTAATAAAGTCCGCGTAAACGAAGTTACAAGTGTTAGCTAACAATTGTGTTATTTAAATTAAAGTTCATTTTAAATATTTATTTATTATTTTTATTACAATTAAATTAACAACGCAACGCTTAAAACAAAATACAGTAAGTATAAGTGCCTACCTACAATATGCAAGTAAGTCCACCAGGGCAAGGCTTTGCCCTGAATACTACCCCGCCTATATGTCATAGCGGTTAGTCGTTATCAGCGGCGTCCGACCATTACGGATTAAAAAAACCACTACGCGGGGCATTTAGACCCATACACTAGAAACCAGACGTACGTCCCACTTGCCCGAATAGGCAAAAATAGATTTAGGTGAAGTATAGATTGTGTAAAAATAAGGGTGATTTTAGTTTGTGGTCGAAGACTGGGGGTAGTTTCAACCGTTTTAATTCAGTGGGTACGTCCAGCGAATTAGTAATGAAATTAAGTGGCCGCTGGGGACGCGTGTTCAGTTCTCGGCAGGAGCGCACTGCGGAAGGCGGGATGTTTCCGTAAATTAATTTTATGGATACAGGTTGAATTTTATTAGGTGTACAATTTGTACTGCTATTGTTTCGCTTGTTATTTTGTATATTATTGAGTATATTCAAATATGTTCGGGGAACATTTTTAACGTTTATGTAGTTAGTTATAAGGTGTGCTGTGTGTGTGATGTACTGTACTTCAAATATTGCATTATATTACAAGCAAACTGACAAAGTCATAAATTATTATTTATCTAGTAAATCTAGGCAGAAGCAATGTAGAAAATGCAATAAATTGAGCCCAGAAGCCTTTATAGTGACAGATAAATCAAAAATACATTTACTGCGCTTTTCAACTAAAAAAAAAGATATCCTCCAGTGAGAGCAATCAGACGTGTATTTTACAAAGTCAACATCGAGTGCATTTCTGAGTCAACGGACAGGTTCCGCAGCAGGCATTCCGGCGCAGAACTAGAACCCGCCAGCAAACGTGATAAGCTCCTCGCCATCAGAACTAAATCACAGCCTTGTTACCGTTAATTAAGACATAAAGTAGGAAGACTACCGGCCCTAGAGTACTCCCTTGCATCATCACAATGAGCTCCAGTGTGCCTCGTGATATAAAACGTGACAAGGACAAAGCGATCACTCAATAAAATAGGTTTTATTTCCACAATACAACAGAGCAATGTCCCGCAGCAAGTGATTTCAACTTCGCGCAGCTTTCTTTAATGCTCACGGAGTCGAATGCTTCATTGGATTTTGCAGGTTTTGTTTGATGTGAAGTTATCTGTAAGCTGATAGATGTAGAGTAGAGTTTAAATTCTGTTTAAGAGGTTTATCAGTCCGTCTGTGATTGTGCCACTTTATCTGTTGAACGTCAATTAGCGTTACTAAAGGACCGGTCTGGCCCGCGTCGCCGCGAGGCAGGCTGTCCATCGTTACAGCGCACCTCTTTCCCACAGATACGTAAATATGCTTATCTCGTTATAATATTTCAAAAAATATCGGGTTTTCAACGCTTCTCTTAATTTCCTATCCGGCAACTAATGACGGCGTTAAGCAGTAATGTTATTTAATAAATTAAGTACGGAGCTATACGAGACACCATTTGTATCTTAGTCGTTGTCATTTATCACTTAAATTAAATGAATATAAAATGCAGCGACGATTTGTTGTCATTGATAATAAACATATGTACGTGTTTAACATTTTTAAGCCTCATTTAGAGAGCATCGTCTAGAATATAAGATAGAAAAAGACTTGTGTCAATTGTAATATTATAATTTAAATCTGAACGATATTATAGTTTCCTGCTTAAAACTAGAAAATTACTGCAAATAACATAATAATTTTAATAAAGAGTGTCTTAAAACTGCGTTCATAGTTTTCCTCTGCTTACCCTGCTATGTACAGAATACAGCGTAAAGCTAAAAAAAATATCAATAAGCATAACCAAGTATATTACGAACCCACAATCACTTTATACAGTCCAATAATCGCCAACTGCACTGCAATTGCATCTTAATAATAAAAACCTATCAAAATCCCATTCCTACAAACCTTCCATCATCATAAACCCAATAAAAGTGGCATTTACAAAAGACTTTCATTAAATGCCATTAAGACGTAGCAGATCTATTATTTGGGAAGACTTTTTCAATTATGCTTGGTAACATGTTATTAGGAGTACATTTATATGTTCATTTAATTTTATTAACGACCGCTGGACGCTGGACGTCTCGTTAGTGCAAAAAACTGCACCTGCAATACTTAACGGTACCATTACTGCCTGCTGCGGCGTGTCGCCGCGGAGCGAGCCCTCTGTAGCGGTCTTCAAGGTACTAAGAGTATACTCTATGAGTGTAATGTACTCCATGACTTTGTTGTGGAATATTTAAAAAACAAATCGAAAGATAAAAAGAAAAATACAATATATATATAAAATGAATAATTCTGGAAACAGTGAAATAATAATACAGTTTTACTGTTACATTTTGCCATTCTCTACTACAAACTTGTTACGAACAATTTAAATGGCAAAGATACTTTGAGTTGAGCTCCGCTCCTCAGAGACTGTGCGACTTGAATTTAAATTGTTATGCCATAAAATAAAATCCCTTCTAACAGCAGTTGCCAATTTAGTATTGATTCCTACCGAGTCGTAGCTTAATGTATTGTTATCTGATTGAGGTAGCACTGGTCTAGTTCGAGTTCAAGGATTGCACCTATAGAGTAGTGGCCAGTCGTGGCCAGTCGTGGCCATTCGTGGCCATTCGTGGCTCAGGAGTACAGCATGTGTAAGAGTAACTATCTTATTATATAACTTAAATAGGGTATTATAATATATAACGTAGTTCTAAAAAATTACGTCATGTAGCTGCCAGGACATTCCTGAAAACAAAATATGTAGTTTCTGAATTTCTACTACATTCACGCTAAACGGTAGCGACTGTAGTAAATAAGAGTAAGAGAGGAGACGAGTACGTTACATTGGAGAGTGCGGTCACGTTCCGCAACATCTTGTGCCTCTTTGTTTTGAGCGATCATTGGGTGGGGGGGGTTGCTACCAATGTATAGGAGACCGCTGAAACTTATACTTGTTTGTTTGTTATTATAATACATACGTCTGTGCGTAGTGTCTCTGCGTAAACACTGAAACCGGACCTCGTACGTTCTCTTGATAATAAGTAAAGTATTACACTAATAACGCATTCGATGTAAAATACTTGGAAAGCTGTATTAAGTAGTAATTTCTCCAGAATCTCGCTGCAAACCTGCTCGATGTCGATCAGTTCGCCGTACAGTACGCTATTATAGACATTGGATAGCCTATACCTATAATTTAATTAAATCGATACGTAACTGAGAATTAAATAGTAGAATTTATATAGACTTATACTATAGTTCTAAGTGTAGCTTCACGCTCTCTCACGCATATAGTAGAGTAAGCAATAAGGTTGTAAGTTGAATAGTTTAAATATTTTAAAACATTTAACACTCATAAGAAATAGATAAAATAAAAGACCTTGGAATTTTTCATCTGACAAATATACTGACCAGATCCTTGGAGCCGCTATTGGTCCTTGGAGGATAACAATTTTTGAACAATACACAATGAAAAAAGAATCTTGTTTTTAAAAGTAAAAAGGGATTTTACTTTTGATTATTATTTTATTTCTAATATATATATATATTTTATTCATAAAATACACTGAAACATTTACATTAAAATGTCATTATTAAAACACAACTAAGTAAATTAGAGTCATCCGTCACGAGCCAACACACCCCGACGACCATTTGTAACCATTTATTAACGAGAACGTTACTTTCCAAATACATCTTTTTACATTTGTTTGGTATATTTTCACTCATTTGAACCGTTTTCTGTATTTAGCTTCGTAAGCGAAGAATACCTATGTCTACTATAGTCGTATAAAATACCCTAAACATTTATTAATTTCTAAGAAAATAAAACAGATTCTCTCACTTTTTACCCTAACTTAACCGCACCTAGTCTAGCAGTTTTATATTTCAAAGGATGAATTTTAAGTTTAAAAAGACGATTTTGATGTTTAACCACAATACGTCGACGTCCTATTTATTTCACGTAATAAAACATACGACAAGGCCCTGTTACAGTAAAACACTGTACAAAGTTCCCTTAGTTGGCGAATTACAAACGGTCTCCCCAAATTCTTGGCTATCAGCTCCTGTGGCTTACTTCAAATAGGGTAATGTACCAAAGTGCATCAGATATACTCAGAAACCGCCTCCGGGCGNCGATGCCAAGCGGACATTGAGACGTCCGGGCGGTACCGCGGTCGGATTGGTTTTCTCGTAGGGTAATGTACCAAATTGCATCAGATATACTCAGAAACCGCCTCCGGGCGACTCCCCACTCCCGGGCGCTAAATCCTACGATAGCATCTGTATTCTGTACCGCCTTTAACATGTACGCCGTGCTTTAAACTTATGGAGGGTCATTGACGAACTTTCTTAAATGCTTATACATATTATATTACATTTTAGATTCAACGTTTTGTTTATACAAAGTAGAATGTTTATATTTTTGGTTTTAAAATTTAATTTTTGAGGCTATCGGTGCCTGAGAATCAGATAAAATGATGGATGTGGGTTCGATCACAACTGGGGGTAAGAAATTATTTAAAATAATTACGCCCCTCAACACATAAGCTTCTTCTCCGTGTTTTTCCTGTTGTTCTCGTTCTAGCATCTTTCGACTCCTGATTTTTTCACAATCTTATATAGCCTGTCAATGACGGTTATAACCTTGTCCATGCTTACGCCGAAGCAAAGGTCTATCATACGAAGACCAAAATACACGTAGGTTATGCGAGTTACCTTTGCTTTAGCCGAGCGAGGCGTCTGCTAGATGCCTCAGTCCTCTTGTTCTTCCGTTCTTCTTGGCAGAGTTTTTGGAGAATCTACTGCGCTGGTTTACAATTCCATTTTTTTAGGGCGTTCACATTTTTATATTCCTTGTTTTAAAGTCGAGTTTATTACTCGATTATCAATTATTATAAAAATATTAATATACCGATAAAGAATAAAGAATAAAGAATAAAGATAAATCCATTTTTTTAGTATATCAGTTACGCGCGTGATAATTGCTAGTATTTCTAAAATCTATAATATTTAATATGATTAGTTCGTAATATAAATTTACACGATAAGGCCTGTCGCTATAAACTTACATTACGTTAACGCCTGTCGAAAGTTATTGATTGCTTATTAATTTAATAAAAGCGCGATCTTATCCGCCCTGTAATCTCTCGAACGGGCTATTTTATTATTAGTAAATCTACCAATAATAAAATAACCACGTGAGAAAATATTACAGCGGCTTCCTTTGATATATTATTATTATAAGACTTAGTCCATATAATTATATAAGAATTTTAGAGTTTTGTACATATTATATGCTCATATTTAAATCCAGCCGTGGTGCACAGGCACAAAGGTGTGTGTAAACGCGACAGATTGTGGATTCGATTCCCAGTCGATAAAAAAATTGTAGAAACAAAGCTATTTTTGATTTTGCAATTTCATAAATTGATACATGGGTGGGCCATTAAGTTATGCGAATTTTTAAAAATCATGGATAAAAAACTACAAGGCTTAGGAAAGATAATCTTTATTGATAATAAAGTGTTGTTCCCATGTGTTTACATGGGATTTTTTTTTCAAAAAAAACATCACAGAGATGTGTACCATCCAAACGAACACACTCCTCGAATCTGAAGCTCAAATTTGCAAAAACTCGCTGGCACATCCCTCATAGGATAGCGGACATTTCCTCGCGAAAGTTGTTCTTGAGCTGGGCAATTGTCGTCGGTTTATTGGCATAAACGCGGCTCGTCAGGTACCCCCAGAGAAAAAAATCCAGTGGCGTGAGATATGGGCTCCGAGGAGGCCACGGAATGTCCCCTCGACGCAATATCAGTTTTTCAATAAACATTTCGTTTACAACTGCTAAGGACTCATTGGATGTATGAGATGTTGCACCGTCTTCTTGAAACCAGGTCCTGCTGCTGTAGGCTTCAAAATTATGCAGTTGTGGGAAGAAAAACTCTGTATACAGATGAGAATTTACTATTACGGTTTGGCCGTACGGACGTCGCGACTTCGCTTACAGTTTCTTCCATTCTTATTGACCTTGGACGCCGCGAGGGTTTTAGACTCAGTGTTCGACCCGTAGACTCAAACTTGTTGACCTACAATCTGATAACACTTCCACTAGGACATTTATTTAAATCATGTAAATTAAACTCAGAGCGAAATAGACGCCGAATCGCCATTTTTGTAAAAAGCTTTTACACAGTACAGAACTGCTCACCGGTGAAATGCTCCATGGCGACAAAATTTTCGAGAACCAAGCTACCTATCCCCACTACCCGCGACCCTCTTCCGCGTCCTTCTCACGATCAATCCGATTTTGAAATTCGCACGCCTTTCTGGCCCATCCTGTATAATATGTTTATGTTAGATCTTTAATAACAAAACTTTATTTTGAAAAGATTTCGTTTTGTCTCTACTTTTAGTGATTATTGCAGTAAGATTCTGTAAGCTACAGAAATTCAATGAAACACGATTGTCTTATTAGTATGTAGCATGTAAAGATAAAGACGGCAAACAACCTAATAAATAACTTTTTATGTTACAATATCTTTTCAACATTTAAAAGTTATGTCAATAAAAATGTATTACATCCAGATATTAATTTACATTAAAATCAAAAGATCTCAACTACTTTAATAAACATATTTCTGTGATAAAATACAAATATACAAAATTTATTGTTTTTATATCGCGGAATTAATATTTTTTTTCTAATTTTAAACCGTAGGAGGTATTGCTTATAGTTTTATCTCTAAAATAATCGCTAAATCTAAGTTATTACTTAAATTTAAAATTTAGGTAATGACTTGGATGTAGAAAAATGAATGATGAAAAGGGATGAGATGTAAAATTAATTTTCCGTAATTTTTCACATAATCCTCGAGAATGTGGGTGTTGAGTGGCGGAATTGATTTTGTTTTATTATCGGAAAATATTTTATTCCCCCCACCGGGAATCGAACACACAAACGTCGCGGTTACAGTAACACGGCCGCGACGGCCTCGATAAAATATAAAATAACACCAAATGTTAACATTCTATAAAAGTTTTTATAGAAACAAGATACGATTTTGCCACTGTACAGCTTTTTATAAGACAATGTTGAACTTCTGAGGACTTGTAGACGATATTTAATATGTAGTATTCTGTTTCGAGATGTGGAAACCTGTTTTTATTCTAAATCCTACAATATCGAGTTGGATTTTATTATGAGAGGCCACGTGGCGTAGTAGGACAGAGATCGACGACGGGTATGGGTTTGATTCCCATTGGGAGGAATGAATTATTCTCATCTGGAGACTCAACTCACATTCACTCTGCCGGCTTTGCATTCCGCATGTGGTGAAAACAAATACTTTACTTTTGTCGGTACACTATTTTTGTACCAAATCGATGCATAAGCGTGAATACAAAATAAAAGTAATAGATATAGTTATAAATATTGTAATAAGCCACCAAGCAACATAAACAAGCAAGTTCTTGTATTTTTGTAATAACAAGTTCTTTGGTCGCAGTTAGTGTATCTTACATAACATATACCTAGTCATGTTAGAATATGCCATGAGTGATTTATTTGTTACCTCTGAAGAGTCCTCCTATCCAGTCCTGGCTCCATCATCAGACTGGCCCGGTGATATCGGATTGTTGTATAGTTACATACCAAGTTTCATGATAATAAATCTATTACTAATAAGTAATTTTATTCAGTTCACGCTAATCTCAAAGACGACTAACTAATTTGAATGAAAATTGATTATATAACACTTAATATAGAGACAAAGCCGCAGTCGTAGCTAGTATACATACATATATAACAAGCTTCATCTAAGCTTGCAGTTCCGGGTAGCTGGTCGTCATGGCAACGCGAGACGAGACCCGAATGCCGAGATGTGCCCGACACATTCCTGAGTTAAAGTCCGTTTTTAGCTGACAAATATATATTTTTTGTTATTTCGATTTAATATTTAAAATATTATTATATATGACATATGAGATGACAAAATATTATGATTTTTAGGGAATTATTGTATTTCTATTATGTATTGTTACATCACGAGAGAAATTGAAAATTTACTAAAAAACCATCATTGCCATAAAGCAGTTTTAGTTAACCACCAAAAACTACTTTTTGTTGGTTAACTGTTACAATTGTTATAATAATATGAAAAAGTGTTCTTGTATATATTTAATTATTATTTTTATTCTCACGAATCTGCCATAATTTTAGTAATAATTGTTGTAAGAATTTAGTGTAAAACACTCCAACACAGATATTTGGCCTTTATGATCACATAAAGGCCAAATATCTGTGATGGAGTGGTGGCCAAATATCTGTGATAGAGTGTATAATAGACAAATTATCACACAATAGTGGAATTTGTATTTTCAGACCAAAGAAACAAGAAAAATAAAAATAATAATTACCAAAATTAAAGCTCGAACCCCAAACCATCGCGTCTACAGCCCATACATACCCGCACACTGCGCCGCCGTAAGTACTCATTTAACTTGTCTTCTCGAGGAATAACATATCTGAGCGTCGTCGCGTCGTGACGGTGGAATATTTCAGTAATAAGACGCGGCGGCGCGACTCTCCGTCGTCACTCATATCCGTCTTACAATAAAAGTTCATATAAAAATTTACTTGCAAACTTGCACTTAATATTAATAGAATTTCTTTTTAGAATAGAGTGTAGAAACGTCTGACTGTAATCGCAACAGTTCGTAGGTTCAATTCTCACTTTAGATGGTGATAAAGGAAAACACGGCGGAGAGATCTCTCACGGTGACACCCTCTGCCTACCATATTCTATGCAGGGTTGGCAGAGAGAATGCCATGTTAAGGCGTAGATATGTCACCTCAACCTTCCTTCGCGCTTCGTCTACCACAGAATGAAAATAATCATTCCTTCGAATGGGGATTGAACCAGCTCCCACCGCGCTTACAATCAGGATACAGTCAGGATTTATATTAGTATACACTTTCAAAATTTTTCATTTTCTCTGCAGTTTTCCAGAACATATTTCGGAGTTCTAAGGGCAGGCTTGTCTGGAGCTAGAGTATATTGCTTTCTTGGATTTTTTTGTTTTACTATTATAATATGTATGATAATTTGTCTATTACTTCATGAGTTCATGAAGTAATAGGCAAATTACTTTAATTTCTTTTCCAGGAGCTTTTGAGTTCTAAACATAAAATTGTTGTTCTTTATTTTACTTCACTTATGACAGTTGCAGATTCAATCTAATATTTAGTTCGCTTCTCGTCTTCTTGTTCGTTCGCTATCGCTTCCAAAAAGTAATTAAATTGTTTATATATAAGTGTGTATTGTTTATATATAACTCAGTACACACGTATACTTGAGTCAACTGTAAACTACGATAACTAGGAAAGCTTATTCTACTATTCAGGGCTTATATTTGAAGGATATATATGTCTTTAATTAAGGTGATTTGGATTTCATAAGATAGCATTATTCAATGGGCGGGAATCGGAAGTGGAATATAGCGTGAAACTGCCAAAAAAGTAGAGAATGCGATATTTTAACATTACGTGCTTTTTGATTGCTATAATCAGGATACAAGCTTCAGCTTCATTAAAAAAATATACAGTTTAAAATCTCATTTCAAACTGCAAATAACAAAAGCGACAATAAATTCATACATGTATATAATTCACCAATTTCATCTGCAAATTCCCACTTCCCACGCCTCGCTCATCGTTAATACTTAATTGTTTAAGCGATGACTTGTATTTTATGGCCTCAGTTCGGTTAGTAGCGGGCATAACTGTTAAAACTAAAAGTTAAAACTAAAAGTGCTAGCTAACCCCCTAACTATGAACCCCCCCCCCCCCCCCCCNGCTTTACCTCATACCCTCGAATAGGAGTCGGACGCTGCTGTCGGCCATAATCATTTATATTAATTTTTAGTGGAATAATTAACAAACGTTAATTTTAATCGCCAGCGCGTTAATATTAAGAATCAATTTAATTAATAGCCCATCTCAGTTACGTATTATATTATTATAATGTTATGTTAATTTACGTTTCTCTACTGAGTTCCTACCTTGCGTTTGTAATTTGTTTCTTTAGATCGCTCTCAGAATGGTTAATTAACATTAATTGATGTTGTATTAGTACTATTGTTTTTATATTTATTTGATATCAGATTAATGATTATTGATTCTTATAGGATGGCTTACATTTGGTATTAAAATAAAATGGTAATAAAATGCTAAGTTTTGGTGATGTTATTAGAATTTAGGCAGGTTTTGTACTTTTTTAGCTTCACGCTGTATCGCGCACGTAGCAGGGTAAGGAGAGGGAACTACGATACTATTAGGACACTACGTTCCCCACGCACCGCCCCACTTCCGAGACACTGTGTGTTCGACGCGGATCCCTGCACTATGTTTTGTCTACTAGTGAAATAAAATTAAAATAATTTTCTCTAGAGTGGGAATCGAACCCACAATAAGAGAGCCTCTATCGTCACAACTAACAGAACGCTATTCTAAGCGATATACAAGCAGGTACGTATATGTATGGACCACAATAAAATTTATTCATAATATATGACATTAGATCATTTATGTCATCAGTAGACAGCGGTCACTCTGTTCTCTCTGTTAAGTTACTCTTCTCTTATCACGTTAGTACAAAACCGTTATTGTATGTGCTATCAAAGGAAATGTTAAAGAGAGCCTTATTGAGTGGGAGATGAGTAGGTACATCGGCGTGGTGGCTGTATGTCGTATAATATAGCTTACAACCGCAGTCGATAATAATCCAAATCAACACAAAAAGAATTTCTTAATTCACACCTAATAGTTCCTGACGTTAGTGCGTTGAACCAAACAAACTCGTCAGCTTTATAATAATAGTACGGACAGTTAACGAACAAATCTATTAAAACTTTTTGAATGATGTAACACTGTTTGCAAGTGTTCTTACGACTCATAAACATTTTTATTTACGACTTACACTTGTTTTATTTCAGCAGCTTATTATTTTTTGATTTCAATACTTTCAATATAAAATATAATTATGTTGTCCATTAATGTTTATCATTTTCTGGTCATTATGGAAACATTGCGTGCTGAGTGACGAATTGTAATACTTAAACTTCTACATAATTATACTTTTTTAGAAGCGTATAAAAATGTTAACGTAGCGGGATTTGAACCTGCGCCTCTACCGTCCGAGACATTGGACTCACCGAACGATTTCCAAGAAGCGCGATTTCAAATACCGCTACTCTCAATTTTTTATATGTTTCTATATATATTTTTTTCTTAAGTGTGGAATAACTCTTTAAAATCCTATATATTTATTATTCAAATAAACAAATGTGGGTATATATATATTTTTAATTTACGAATACATTCAAAAATTAAGAGAAACCATCGAAACATGTAAATTTTATTCAAATCGATCGTAAATAACTAAACGAACTTCAGATAATATTCCAGTTGTGCGCGCTCGCTGCTTATAATGACTGAGCTTTAAAACTGTTGGTTAAAATAAATCTTTAACTTAGTTAATATACAAACTAGTTTGAACTACATTTTAAAATGGACTTGGAAATTTGTTGATTTAAATACCTATTAAAATATTTAAAATTATTTATTTAAATGTATCAGCTTCACGCTGTATCCCGCATATAGTGGGAAAGACAGATGGAATCTAGTGTTAAGACAATCCGTTCTCCACTTTCCGTCGAATTTTCCATGCATTAATGTCCAGGTTGGATATTACTGGACAGGTTTATTGTATTACAATATTATATTATCATAGGAGATGGACGCAGGGACTATTTTTTTCATCAAAAAAACATTTTATATTGGAAAATCAGACTACAGGAAGTATGGCAAAAGAACGTAAAGCACGATTGTTTTACATAAATTGACTTAGAGAATACATTTAAAATAAAATAAATTACATAGATAAAAAAAATACGCTTTTATCGTGCTCTAAAAAGTGCAAAAGCAACACTAGCCACCAAAAGGTCGGAAGTATAAATTATATAAGCCTAAGCTTGAATAATTTCCTACTAACCTCTGAAGAGTTCTGCTATTCAGGTTTTGGCTCCATCATCAGAACAGTTCCGTGATACAATATTATTGGATCAAATTCTGTTTTTTTAGTATTCATACAATGTTACAAGCGTTACAAAACGCGTTACTTAATGAAAGCGTATAAAAATGTAGGTACATCTCTAATCTTTTCCGGAAAGTAACTGTTATAGGTGACTTAATTTCCTTCAACCTATTAATTTCCCTCCCTAGACACACATTACATAAATAAGTAACATCGTGAGAATCTTTAAGTCTTATTTAAAACATTCCACACGAGATGATGCGATAAAGCGTTATCTTTAACACTTTAATTTTCAAAAAGAATTTAGTTTAATGTATAAAAAATTAATACGTGAAGAAACTTTCTATTAGCACTTAGATTACGTCTCCAAGCAATTAACTACTGTAGAGTAAGTACTGTGACACCTCCGCTTCTGCCTCCACAGTCCACACCCTATGTGGACGTCTCCATAATCGGCCTCTATTAGAGTAGATTGCCGTAAGATTGTTATCTATTGATCGTCTTATCGTATTTATCTTACTTGACGTTTCGTCTCGCTTGTTCATTTGTATGCTTGGTTCTAATAAAATAAACTGATATTCAATTAAGTATGCTCATAGACGCCGTCGTGGCGCAGTGGCTGAGTGTCTGACCGTGAACGCAGCCGTTATGAGTTCTATTCTCATTTGGGACAATAAATTATGCCCACTTTCTCGCTCTAGCAAAAAGACACGACAACAACCAAAGCCATTGAAGGCAACCGTCGCCTTATACTACGTTCCCTCGATAAACCAGCGGTATTAAATTCAGTTCCTATTAAGGAAGGTAAAAACAGTTTCATAACATAATTAATTAATGATATATGCTTTATTTATAATATAAACTATTGATATCTTGCTGCATATTTCACCTATTTTAGAAAACATATAGCCAATGGAAGATAAAGAATTAGGCTAAGCACGAGTCGGGCTCGCCTAGTAAGGTGCCCGTACCATATTTAATATTGATATTATCTTTAGCTTGATACCTCCAGCCGATCTTACGTAAAATAATGTTGACAGACTGACATCCACACACGGACAAGAAAGTTCCACCTTCCGTTTGCGATACAGTACCTTTGCCTAAAAACCTCCAAAGTATAACATTTTGATAATCACACGGTCGAGGCATTAAAGTATCTATCCAAAACACTTCAACTTAAACTTGAAATATAGCGAAAGCTCTACAAATCAACGGATGTTGCTCACACATTTTAAAATCACATAAAAGCAAGTATCACATAAGCTCACATCGTAAAATATATAATTAGTTCCATTAGGCTTTTAATTTTATGAACAGTTTGTGAGGTCTCTTATCGTCTCTCTAATATTTATAGAGGCTAGGTTATATTCGGCAGCGATATCTTTTATTTAAGTTTAAGTCCACATTAAAGTTCTCTACGGTTGTTTACGAGCGTGCGATTAGAAGTCGCTTCGAATCTCATTTTTATAGATCTTTCTAAACTCAATTCAATTCAAAATCTTTTCCGTTTTAATATCTATTGAATAAATATTTTCTAGTGCATTGGATATTTGCTTTCGTGGGGTTTGAATTCATTATATCGTACAATTCAGTTTATTACATTTAATATTCTATTCATAAAGGTGCAGTGGAATGTTCTCTGCACATATGATGGATGTAAATTCAATGTTACTGGGGAAAGGATCTTTGTAACTCAACAAGGTGCGTTACAAGATGCTTATATCAAATATTTTTATATAATTTATTAATTATATAAAAATATTTCACTTTTTTAACTTTACGCTATCCCTCAAATCGTAGAGTAGGCAGAGGGAACTTAGTGTTGATACACTGTGCCCCGCTTTTTGCTCAACTCTAGAGACATTGCGCAGAGCAACTCATGCTCTGCCGAGTACTGCTAAGAAATTAAAATAATATATTACCCCGAGCGGGAATCGAATTTAGAACGGTCGCCCATACAGCCACCCGCGACGACCTCTGAACATAAAATTACTAAAATATTTAGACAATTTAGATGAATTCACCATTTTAGATAAATATAATGTAGGCAGACGACGTGATGGAGATGACTGTACCTCCGGTTGGGGCGTGCAGGTATTTGAGAACGCTTACACTGAGGTACTTGTACCCAAACTGAGTAATACTTTACTCAATAATTTTGAGGTAGGTACTATTCTCTTTTTGTTATTTTGAAAGTGATCTCTAAAAAAAGTTTGAAATTTTCCTTTTTTTTTACAGTTTTAAACTTTGAACTGTTATTAGAAGCTGAGCCTCGTTATAGAAATGTAATTTTGTAGAATTGTTATTTATATATTTTTTATAAATAATTAATTTAAAATGTAGATAAAAGAAAATAACATTTCCTATATAAAAAAACGAAATTAAATAAAAGAGCGATCGTGGCGCTAGTCAGTTGTAGAGTCGATGTACACTGGGCTAACGAAAATAACTCTATGTTTATTTTCTAGTAACAAGCAAAGAATGGCGTTAAATTACGTCATTCCACTAGCAATGTCTTGAAAATTAGACAAAAAATAGGGAACGCAACGCCTAAAAGTAAATATCTCTTGCCTGCCCTGTACGGGTATCAGTCAACAACATCAAAAACTCCTGTCAACTTATATACAAGCCCGTACCAACTCACATAATATCATCACGTAAGTACGACGTACATATATCATTATACGCAGATGGAAGATAATGGAACCCGCGCTAACCCTGACCCACTCGAGGGCGATACTATCGCGTGCTTCTTTTATTTTCGTTTTATATAAAGATATCTTCCATTTTAATATGGAAAATGCAAAGAGATAAATATAATAATTTTTTGTCTTCACCAACTGCGCCTCCTTGCGAGTTATTTGTACCCACATATGGCGAGACGGGCGGAGGAACCCGGTGTTAGGACACTTCAAGTCCCACTCAGAGGAATTCATTATTATAATTAATCTTCGATTTGGTAACAAGACAGATTGCAACGTTAAGTTCCGCGACTCAGTACGCATCGCCAAAATCTCGAAAATTGGGTGTATGGCGGCCATGCTTACTATTTCCACTTCTAAATCTCTTAACATATTAAATTTAGAATAAAAAATAACTTCCTCTCAAAAATATATTAAAACACGATAGAAAATATTTATTATAATTTGAAGCATCTGCCGTACGCTAGACCACGTGAAATATTTCAGTTTCTAGTACAGTGCGGGCGACGAGTCGTGGCTGCGCCGAAGTTAGCTTAGATGGTTAAGCTGATTTTGTTGTAGAAAGTTTTCTACTTTTTATTATTTCCTTCCCGAGTGTACAATGCACAAACTTCAGAACACCTAAGTCCAGGGCAGCCACAACTCGTCAACCGTACTGTAGGTATGCGTAGGTGTCGTGTTATTTGACACTCGCCTCACGTACTTCACAAAATTTGCGTACTTCGCGTTGAGACGTGCATTTGAATTTATTAAATTAGAAAATAATATTAATTTGGAAATTTAATTATATACCTATTTAGAAGTTTCAAGCTTTTCCCCACATAGCAGAGCAGTCAGAGGGACCCTAGTGTTAGCTAGTGTTAGACCCGCGCTTAGCCTCCGCACCAAACCGAAGAAAATGGAAATATAAATTTAAATAAATATTTATTTTCCTCGTGCTCACAACTAGTACCGTTAACTATATAAGACAGTTATATATGTAATGTACTATAATGTATATGTAATGTACTATATGTTATGAAAAAAAAAAAAGATTGTCGGTAGGGGTCTCATCCTACCCCTCTAGTATAAGCTCTACATATAAGTACAGTTTAAATTGTCCCAAAATTAAGTACGCCACATTAAAAGAACTTTGATAAAATAAAAAAAGGCACGGGCCACTACGCGCGTGGATGTAGCTTTTTTAAATAAATAAAAAAAAAAGTTGCGTTAACAGTCGCTCCGCCACCCCTGACATAGTTCTATTGTATTGGCCTCGCTTCTTGCCTTCATTATGATTTTAGATCCAAAGGAAATATGTGTTGATTGCTAGTAACCAATAGGTTTCAGAAACGCGGTGAAATTAATACAAAATGCGGCACATTCAAGGTATGAAACAAAAGTACTCTTATAACGACTCTATTATTTTTCATACGTACAGAACAAAAATACACAAAATAAATATGTTTAACAAAAACATTTAACATATACATCATATGGCACAGTCTTCTCTACACTGTTCACCTTTCGGGGGTGTTTATTTACGCGTACTCCCCCCGCGGGTCGCCACGTGTCGCCACGTGGCCGAGTCGTAAAGTAAGCTGTGCCGGCGTCTTATGAACTCGGCTGTAGCTCGCTTTATGACTTATGAACTGTTTATAGTTTGACGTTTAATACCGATGCCCTGTTACTTCTATACAAGTTATAACATGCGTGGGATTGATTTTTTTATGGTTTTAGCTTCACACTGTATCCTAACATACACATAGCGGGGTTGATTGGCGCAACTCAACGCTGCACTTTGCCTTGCTTTCCCAGTTTGCCTGTATCTATTGGTAACCAGAAATATTTTTTATATAAAAATATTATAAGAATCAATTCATTCATATAGAGTATCTAATAGCTAACACTAATAAGAAACGTTATTATTTTAAAAGCCTAATTTTAAACTCAATTAAATCCAAAATCCGCTAAAACTATTAATAACTTACTTTTAAGTTCCTTCAACTGGTTATAGACGTAAGGTAAATATTTCGAAATAACCTAGCAAATTTATCTCAGAGCCTCGAGACGTGTATACCGTAGGGGGCGTGGCGCTATCTTAATGAAATCCAGAATTAAACGCTGTAATGCTCAGTGCTATGGTAAAGCATTATTAATGATTGAAATCTCATTAAAGAATTACATAATATAGAATATTAACGCCGTTGTAGTGCAGATAGTGTGTGTGGTCGTGGATTCGATTTCCAATTAACGTTTTTTGTAACCAACCGCTTTAACTGGCACAGCAACGTACAACTCTTTATCAAATATTTACAAAGAAGTCAAAATATTGAAAATATACATCACTTCTTTGTAAACAAGATTGAGTTCCGCCACTCTACGCGCAATGTCTCCGACTTGGGCGGAGAGTCAGCAGTAATGTATAATATTCCCATACGAGCTGCATTCTTTCTTGCCAAATGATAATTCTAAGCAATTATCTTTGGGTAGCGGAATTTCGTAAAAATCCCTACAGATATGCTAACAACATAAATAAATTGTTACAAACGTATAAGAATTTTGACGTAGCTCGATGAGAACGTATGGCTTAGTTGGTCAGAGCGCTTGGACGGTTTCCAAGAGGCGCGGGTTCAAATCGCGACGGGTTCAATTATTTTAAAAAAAAGTATATATTTCGATATTTTAGTCAAATTGGTAAATACGTAAGCTCATTATGTAAGTTATGCACCCATACACGTACTAGGTATATGAAGTTTTATGTATAATGTTCCCATACGAGCTATTATGAAGGCCTGGGAACCTCCCGGCCGCGGTGCTACTCGTATGAGCTCTCACTGCTCTCATACATGTAAGAGTCTCGCATTGAGTAGTTTTTGCTTAATTATTTAGTTTCCTTCACATGACTATATCGTCTTACGAATGATTAGAAATGTAATATAATTTGAATGGCGTAAATTTCAAACCGCGCCTCTTGGAAATCGTTCAGGAGGATTATTAATTTCATTTCTGCGTTACGAAATCAAAACGACGACAAAACGCAGAGTTCCGCTCCAATGTCTTGAAAATTTGTGTTTTTTGCTAACAATAAGAAAATGCCACGGTCCTATAAGCAAATCAAAATACCAAGAATTCCTCTCTCTCTCTGGAATTTAAAACGATACCGACAATCTCTACAGAATTTGGAAAACTTTGGCTTTCTTTACTTTTTAAGATAAATATTTTTTTTAATTTGCTATAATTTATTTAATTATGAAATACGCTTAAATTTTAATTTTAAAACTTTAATAACTTGAAAATCTTTAAGATAATTGTGTAATAACTTAACTTTCTGCCCAATTAGTAACAGTAATAACTTGAAATTATGCAAACTACATATACTCTTATATTCGTAAAATACTATGCGTCGGTCGCATTTTTACTGACGTGAGCTTTGAGAAATAAAATAAAATATCGGGTTTTCGAGAAATTCTGATAATGCTTCTCTACGCGAAATTTTTTATCTATCTTTCTAAGTTCAGTATTTACAATGACTCTGTAATGAACGAGTTTTATATATCTACGTATAGGTTATATAGGTTATATATTTAAAAAAAAAAAATCAAAAACTAAATTTGGAACAGCGATCAATAGTAAACTCGATGGTTGCGTGTTTGATTCCCANTATAAAATCTTTGTATAATTATTTTTCACTCTTTAGTTCGTTGTTAGAAGTCGGTTTTTGTTTTTGTTAAAAATTAATTTATACTGACGTGAGCTTTGAGAAATAAAATAAAATATCGGGTTTTCGAGAAATTCTGATAATGCTTCTCTACGCGAAATTTTTATCTATCTTTCTAAGTTCAGTATTTACAATGACTCAGTAATGAACGAGTTTTATATATCTACGTATAGGTTATATGGGTTATATATAAAAAAATAATAATCAGAAACTAAATTTGGAACAGCAATCAATAGTAAACTCGATGGTCGCGTGTTTGATTCCCATTCGGGATTTTTTTTGTATAATTTCGCCGCTCTGGGAAGACAATATACGGTGTTGTATTTCGCACATACTCATTATACTCAATATCTTAGTGGTAGAGTTTAAATGCGTTATGCAAATACGGCATTAGTCAGTCAGTCAGTCAGTAAGAGGAAGAAAAGCTTCTAAAAAAGATTGACGTTCGATTCTAATTTAGAAAGTAAGTAAAAAAACACACATATTAAGCTTCATTAGAAGCTGATTATGACATAATAACATCTTATATGCATTAAATATTGACACGCCATCGACAACATGGCGCCCGTAAAGTCGCTATAGAGTAGAGTAGAGGTGTGAACTCGCATCACTTTTATGGCACGCTGTTTAGAAACTATACTGTTTATTATCTATTACTTTACATCTTGTATCGTAACGCCTGCTCTCTGTCGTGAGGAGGTTACAATTTCTGATTTAAATTTAATAAAAATATATACTTCCCTCATATAGCAACATATATGAGCCAGAAAAAATGTTGTGCTAGGAACCTCCGTTCTTCACCTTCAGGTAATTTATTACAGATATTACGTGTTGATTGTGGGATCTCAATTCCACACTTCGTCTTATTTTTACCACAGCCAGGAAATGTAAATAAAGCATACCCTTGAGTGAGAATAGAACTCACAACCGTTGGGTTTACAGTCAAGACATTTATATGATCTTTACAAATATATTTAATAACAACGAAAGTTTAAAAAGATTTTTACATTTATACAACTTTAAAATATATACAAAGTGAATGTTTGTCACATCAATAACTTGTACAAACAGACGTCCGAAGAAACCAATTTGTATTACATACACAATAAATCCAGTTTCCCACTTCCCGGAATCAAACTGACGACCTATAATGAGGGAAACGGCAAAAACTAACCGACCGACGAGATTTCATATACAGATAGCATTTTATTGTAATTACTCCCGCTTTTATGTTTTTGTTGGTCGGTATTCGTGAAACACGATTTATTCTTTACTCTTTAAGGCGAGTGAGTGGATGAGATATTTCAAATTAATTGCTTATATATGTGTATAGCTTCACGTTATATCCCGCAAGGCAGCCAGAGGGAACCTTATGTTGAGACACTCCGTTCCCATTGCGCCTTAAGTGGTGGATTTCACCGCCCCACTTTGTGTAAGAATAGCGAGGAAATGAAAATTCCAGGCCGTTCCCTTAATTGGATATCGAACCTTTGAGTAGAGAGATGCACGGAACTAACAAAAACAATATAAGCACAGTAAAATATAAAATGGAATTGCTACGCAAGTAAAATATAGATAGACTAAGCGTGTTAGTCGCAGGTTCAAATCTCGTTCAGGATACGCACAGCAAGTCGCAAATGAGCTCCACTCATATTCACAATCATCCAAAACTATTGTGTTACTGATGGTCGTGGACTTTAGTCATATAACACAAGTTTTCAAAATTACGAACAGCCATGTGTTAGACAATCAGATAAAAGTCCCGCTGTCGTCTAAGTTTCTAGAAATATATTCAAGGAAAACTTAAACTCACTTTCAATAAATTAACTTGATTAAAACTAACTAAGCTAGAAACTGACAGCTTGAAACGTAAGCTCGTGATGTATGGAGCTTGTGACTGAGGTACGCTATACAGTATAGAGGATACTCGAGGATTAACAGCCACACGCTGGTGCCCCAGACCAGCGTGTGGCTGTTAATGACACAATACCTCCTTAAGTCCTGCTACATGCGGGATTGAACGTGAACGTATACCTATATCCTGAACTGATGCCGCATATAGCAGACAGAGGCTATCCAAGGTGGATTTAATAAGTGTAAATGAACCGAGAGTGTCGAACTAACGGTACGGGCCCTCGCATGCCGACCACAGGCAACAGTGGACGATGTATGAATGTATGTATGTACGATAGCTTCTTGCTCGTTAAAGAGAGTACGTGACGACCCTGGCTGGCGTCGTAATTGTACTGTATAAGTTAATTATTATTAGATATATGAGTACAGTACGGCACAGTATTATAGCTTCTGACTTTAATCACGACGGTTGTGAATTCGATTCCTATATGAGAGATTAAAGTATTCTAATATCCTCGTTTTGTTAATGTGGCAAAGCACAATGTTAAGTTTCGCCACTCAACAAATGTCTCGTCAAACAAATTGGGAGAATTATGGAGAATAGAGTGTCTTAGCACTAGGTTCCATGTGAGTACCCTTGTGAGTGTTATACGTGGAAAAAATGTGAAGCTACCAAAAACATAATAAAACTTAATTATCCTACCAGCACTCAAAAAGTACAACAATAAGTTTATTTACCTTTATGCTACTCCCAAATTAAATTTGCTCCAAATGATGTCCAATTAGGTTACCAATATATATATATATATATATATATATATACCTCTATGGTCTTTAAATATATTCTAAACTAAAAGATTTTAGCTATTAAGCTAACTTTTCGAGTATTTGCATAAATGTCAATAATATTTCAAACATCGTTAGGGATGACAAAGCGGTCCGCCCACGACGCCTGCTTCCAACTTAAAATATTACTAAAATAAAATACTTTAATTAAAATAATAAGAAGCCAAGAGATAATAATTATGTATTATCGTTTTTATTACCTTAGTTTTACATAAATTTTAAGAAAAATATGTATAATCCAAACATGTCAAAGCATTGTTATAACAGGATGAAGAGACAAGTTCTATGTATGAAGATTTCTTTGTACACAGAACTGGTTGAATCAACGTCACTTCCGGTCCCCATTTTCCACCAAATTGTGAAGGCATAGTGCAATGAGAGCGGAACTCAACGCCGTGTTTACCTTGTTACCAGAGCGAAGAAATGAAAGGAATGCATTTTTGAAATTAAACCCACAACGTATTTGTTCCAGCACTAGGCGCATTGGTATGTAAGATGGAAAACTATCTCTGGACACAGGAATGATGTCCATACAGGGTGAAAGAAAATGTTACTAACGTAGGGAAAGCAAACATGTACGAGGAGTAACGATATCTATAGGGACAAAAAGTGTAATATAAAATTTATTATATTATTGCCTGTACCACTATCATAATGGCGATATAATTAAATAATTCTTAAGTTTCTTAATGATTTCTTCGATCATCATCATCATCATCTATTCCTTATCTCATTCCCAACCGTCAACTAATCATTGAATACCGTTAACTTTAAAATGTAGTTTTATTGAGATTCAAAACTCGGGAGGACATAATAATTTATAATTTTTTACAAGCACAGCTGCATTACATTGCATTTATGCTCGGAGTCAAGCTGCAGCAAGCAGCGCAGCACCCGGTTGTGGACGCGATGGTTTCCTTCGCCTATCCTACTGCGTGCGGGATACAGAGTGAAGCTAAGATAAAATATTTTAAAAGTCACTCTTGTAATCCTCTCTTTATATATCATATACCTACTAGGCGATATATTCATTTCATTTAAAACTCTATATTTTCAATATAACATTTACTTCCATTAACTCCCGCCCCGCTCCCCGTGGCACGCAACTAATAATCTAAGTTGATTTACTTCACAATCTGAAGGGCAAAAGGGTTATATAAAGGTTTCTTTATGTAGATTAGAATGTTTATTCTAATACAAAGTTACTACAAGTATGGTACAATTATATATTCATATTATTTTCAAACAAAACGGAGAGCAGAGGGTGGAGTGTATTACTAAACTTAGTACCTCGTAACATGAATAAATAGCAAAAACAATATTTTTAGGTCTGCACTGACATGGTTAGAAAATTTAAAGATATTCAAATATTATGAAAAAAATTGAAAATTTCTTTCAGGTACTATAATTGATTATTTACTTGTTATTCATTTGCGTGAATTACAAAAGGCAAAATCTTAGTTTTCCTTGTTCGCGTATGACTTTTGAGAAATTCTCCTTCGGTGGTCACATTCCTTAGTAATTTCAAATATAGTTTGTCTACCTAGTATTAATAATTTAGAATATAAAGCGAGCTCCTGTAGTAGGGTACAGGGACTAGCACTCGCTGTATTGATATATACTCCTAAAGGTAATCAAGTTAAAGCTTGGTTAAAATAAATATTAATAATATGACCGTGTAACGTGTTCGGACGTCTAGGGCTCTAGGTTCAAGAAATATTCGAAATTAAACCTTTATAAGGTGTAGACGGTTACTTTTTACAAAATGTATAAAAATTTAAAAACTTAATGACAATAATAGCTCAGTGGACAAAGCGATTGGAATTCTTTATATTATATTTTCTTTATTCCGAACAGTAAGGAAAAAACAAAAAGCGTAGTGTCAAGAACGTTCTTCGCTTTATTCCAAATTATAAGCATTATGCTGCGAAGCGTAACTCTGCACAGCATTTACCTGCCCAGACCAAAGAAATGAAAATATTGCAGGTGTTCCCCCCCGGAGGAGATGGAACCCACGAGCATTGCGTTTATTTCAAACTCAATGGCACAATGGTTCAATGGTTGACACGTTTATATAAAAACCGAAGCATTATTATTGAAAATAATTATGAGATTTGTCACATTTATTAAAAACAGAACATAAATATACAAAAAAAAAGAACCAAAATGTAAACCAATTCGTTTATTAACAGAACATACGATGACCCCGACGTGATTTGAACACGCAACCTTCTGATCTGGAGTCAGACGCGCTACCGTTGCGCCACGGAGTCGTACGAAATTACTGTTGAAATTATAAATAATATATATATGTATTTTCAACAATAAATTATATATATATATATATATATACTTTCAAGTAACTAAGTCAAATGGAATATGGAGATATGGGATAAGGAGATTTATATTCGATCAAAATTCTTATTAAGATTATATAGTTTTAGATTTTTATTGAAACTTAAGAGGTTTATTAATTTCTGAAATACTCATGAAAAAAATATAATATTCTCTAATAAATATAAATACTCACACAATTTTTCGTTTATCAGGATAATATAAGAATATAACTATTGAGCTGGTCTAGTGATCCATCACCAGAACAGCGTTCCAGCGCAAGGGTACTACCACGACGCGAGGACACCCTGATAGCTGTCATAAATTCATAGAGTTCGGGCTTGTGAGATTAATTTTGTTATTTTGTAGATCGCCTTTCGGTGATTGACGTGACATTAGTTGCGTTTCTAATGTTAAGTTAAAACTAAATACTTGTTAATGAATCCCAAACTTCACACTGTACTGTATCTCGCGTATAGGAGATCACACCTACGACCATTTGTGCCACTGGACCTTTTATATTATATTAAGATATTCATATTCAAATGAAACATTTTTCGTTTGCAAGGTTACGAAGTCCCCTCTCGCCATATTTCACTCACAATAAAATCGTCCATTCTCCATTTTTCAACTCCGTTCGCCGTTTAGGGGCAGAGATCCGTAATCCTTGTTTAAAAGAAAACTCATTTATCTAGGGGCGGGGGAAGTAGCTGCTTGCAAACACTTTGATTTCGATAACGTGACGTTGCTAGTTTCATTCTTTTTTGGAGCATTAGTGCAGTAGCCCAGTAGCGATATCTGCTTGGGATTTGCGGTTTTGCTTAAGTTGTATCACGCACTAATCCGACAGTCTAGTGCGTCACGGTGGCCTCGATTACTTAATAGTTAAATATTCGGCACTGATAGGTTTCGGGATGAAAAAAATAAAATCAAAAAGCGTTCAATTTGGAACTTCATTTGTTATAAAATATATCCGCTTTAATGCATGTCTTATAAAATACTAAAAATATATAAAGCTAAGCTTAAGCACTCCTCGTGCAGTGGTACACACAGCCTTTGACTTTGGTTATGGATTCAGTTCCCACTTGTGAATTATTTTTATTTCTCTATTCTGGGGCAACATACGGCGACACACCATGCAATGTCTTGAAAATTGGGCAGTGTGTGGGGAACGGAGTGCCTTAACACTTAATTTCCTCTGCCTGTCATGCTTTATGAAGTATAGCGTAAAATATATATGAAGATAAACAAAAAGCAGTCGAACAAAATAGTCTACCTTCATTTACTTTTATAATCGATGTCATGTTACTTTACCTGTACAGCAAAAACAAACAAAAAACTGTATTTTCAAGCGTATGGAGTGTAGAGTATAGAACATTATTTCAAAAGGATGATAAGTTATATGTAATATGAGCTACATGAAAAAAATCCTACGTATTTAACTCCGCAATAACTCGTGGTATTCTTTATGTTGTCGTAAAATATCAGATTTCGTCCTAGAGACCCCTGGCGCAGGCCTGAGAGAAGCCGCCCCCAGCCCGCATCCGAAACCGCACTGTGCGCTTGCGTCATTTGAAACTAGACTAGTAGATCCCTACAGATATGCTTGACGGTGTTTCCCACATATAGCAAAATAGGCTAAGACAACCTAATAGGCGTTCCGTTCAACATACCCGCCCAATTTTGGAGAAATTGCGTGTAGATTGCCATTGCTGGTTACCAAAGCGCGAGAATCGAAATTATCATTCCTCAAATCAGAGTTGCTGCGCAACGTTGGCCTTAAAATTAGATTTGTATTGTTTGTGTTTTTAAAATTTTAGCCTTTTTATCAAAACCTTATTATTTAGAAAACATATAATAATTGAACGCAGCTGGACATTTTATACGTTTTCTAAATAAATAGTTTTTCTTTCCTAAGTGTGTAATAACACTTCATAAATATCAAAACCACCTTGTTACTCGAAACTTTCCTCCTTAATCACTCCCTCTATTAGTTATACTGCATTAAAAATGCATCGAAAAGTGTGAAACATCTAAGCCTATATTCTTGTACCTCGTCGTAAAGATAAAAAATCCAAAGCTACTATCTCTTAATTTTAAACTAGAAACATTTAAATAAAAAAGATGTCACTTATCGCTCTACAAACTGTATACAGCCAGGTCCGCCGTGACAGGTCCGCCGTGACAGTCGTCTCTATGTAAATTGAATTAGAGCAATTAAACGACTCGGTGTTATGTCACGTTTGGAGTGGGAAAGATATCCTCCTGGTGGATATTAAATGTGTATAAGTAGTGCTAGATTAAATAATCCTTTAGGCCTGTCGTGCGACTCTGAACTAGACAAGTTGTAATTTCGATTCCCACTCGAGGAAATGAAATATTTATTAGCATCTCTTAGTTCTCCTCAACCTACTCAACACACAATTGCTCCAGATTTCGGCAGAAAGTGGGATTTAGACACATGACAACACATAACAGATGTACTGTACCTTGGTACAGTGTAATGCTAAAAAAACATTTTATACTTTTTTCCCGACTGATTGAGTATGATATCAATCTAGTGACACACAGATACTTCGTTCTTATTTTTTCACTCAGTTTTTGAGACATTATGAATTGAGTGATGGAACTAAACGCCGTTGGTGGGGATTGAACTGACAACCATCGCGTTTACAGCCAGAATTAAGTATACAAAATTTTCCTATATAAATCCTTAATAGTTTAATACTATTATATATTCAACTAAGCATATAAATTACTTTAAAATTCTATCCTATGGAAATGGAATTCTATCTATTCTATCCTATGGAATCCTTATATCAAATTTTAAAACAAGATTGGTAACTAACCTTTCAAGTTACATTTTCCTAATAAAGAATAATAAAAATTTTAAAAAATACATTTAAATACTTATATAAATATATGTTACATTAGACTAATATAACTTTAAAATATGAGCTTATGTAAGATGTCTATTTAAATGGGGACGGTAGTAAAGTCACTCTTCGTATAAATCCTTTTGCGAGGCTCAAACCTTATAACGTCTACGATTTATTACCTTAAACCAGAGAAATCATTTCTTTTATTTATGGCACCTTGTGCGCATAAAAAAGGGCAAAAAGAACTTAGTGTTATAATACTAAGTAACCCCGATTTTTAAGACGTAGCAGTAAATGAATGAAAAGTACAAATCTTAAAACAAAATACAAAGTGCAGCCGCAATGTTGAAGGCAGGCCGGTTTTGCACGTAAAATATAAATATTGAATGAAATACATATATATAAAGTAATATTAAAAAAATATAAAAGTTATTAATAAATATAGACAAAGTTAAACGTAAAAAGTAACAACAAATTAACAATTAGTTAACGTGGTCAGTTCTCTTCAGTTAGAGACAATATAAAAAATTAACGTATTTGGATTTGAACCCTCCATTCTTAATTTTCACTTATGCTGTAGTTTCAAACTTAAATATAAAATGTCGTTAGTTCAGCCATAAAAAAGCGCCGTATGATTTGGTACATTAGGATTGGAGTATCCAATAATAAAGAATAAAACTGTCAAATACATTTACTTTGAATAATGTCGCCTCGCCAGATTTTTTTCTTACATGTACTAAAATAATCTTTATATATAAAAGAATAGGAGTAAAATTTCTATGTTTATTGTACAAAATTTATGATCGTATGGTAACTGCCTTCAGGGGTGAAATGTGTGAATTTAGAGAAACTGTAGGGGAACTTCATGATCCTCGCAGGGAGCGCAATCTTAAGCTACTCAAGTATTTTCCTTATGGGTTTTGTGTGTTAGGAAAATGTGCTAAGCTCTGTTTATTTCGGTGAGCCACTTGTATTTATCTTATGGCGTGTTATTATATCTTTATAAAAATTCCCAGAGTACAGAGACAGAAGGGACCTGGTGTTAAGATACTCCATTCTCCATTATACGCTTAATTTTCGAGACATTGCGTGTTGAGTGGCGGAATTCAAACTAAAAAAAAAGAATGTCTTAATATTTAGTTCCCTCTTCCTGTATGTGAAGTTACTTTTGTTTGGTTTTTAATTCAAGAATTTTACTTTGAGATATTGTTATAAGACCAAGTGCAACGTTGAGTTTTTATTTAATGTTATGCAGAAATGAAAAATATGATTTATTTACACTTGCAGTATGAGCGTCTACTCCGTTAGCGCAATCCGCAGCTGCGGTCAGGCCAAATCTTACAGACCGACATTAATACTTATTCAATTATAGCTTTCCAATACAATTCCTATTTATAAATTGAAACTTTAGAGTGAAATACGAGCTAAAAGTGAATAAATAGCTCTCAGGTTTTTGATGTCTACAACATTTTGGCAGACTCCATGACTGACACGCTAAAGTCTCGAAACAAGGGATGTTACGGATGTCTTATTTTAGATGTGGATACGGATATAAGAATATTATATAGAGTACTTGTATATATAATACAATATTGTTATAATGCGCACTATTACAGTAATGGATATTAGGTTTTTGAGAAAATATATACAAAAGTCTGTACTGACAGCTATATTTAACATTTTTGTAACAGTGTCAGTCTGTCTGTTTCGTATCTGACTCTATTTTGTGATGTTTTTTTTGGTTTTTTTAAAAACAATAGTTTTAAATAAATACCTGTGGTAAGAAGTCTCGTTAAGATGTTGTTATATCCGAAACTATCTAAAACTTTTATTATTATTTGGGTAACTAAATAACAAAACGCTAGAATGAGTTATTAACTCGTTATCGGGAGTTGACGATTATTTCTTGATTACGGATATTTGATATTTTATATTACGATTACGAATCTTAGTCGTGTGCTGCCGTCGCATTACTAAATAGGAATATTATCAAACAGTGAATGGTGGTCGCCATCTCGGTGGACATCGGAATGTACGTTTAGTTATGGTACGAGTATATCAGAACTAGTATACGATACCGCCGTAATATTGCCAGGCAATAACTGGCCACCAGCTGCAAATGCTACAGGGATTTAGCTATTTGCAATGTTATTAATGTATTTCTATTATAAAATGTGTGCGCTACAATAAAATGCTTCTGCAGGAGAAGCGTAAAGACAGAGACTATAGACGCAGCATCTCAATGGTAGCGCCGCTGTGTGGTATGAATGCCCTCTCGAAGCGGAATCTCGAGCTAACCGCGTTTGTTTAGAACACGTTTGGAACACTATACCTCTGTACTCTATATATGCTGAGATATATAACTTAGCTTAACACTAGTGAAATATTTTTTTCTGTTCTTTTTATCATTAATAAATATAAATGTGTGAATCTATATAAATACAATTTTTTTTTAAGATTTGACCAGTCACAAAATTGAGAAGTAAACAAAAAATAGAAAACTGGTGTAAACGATATATTACTTCATATATTTTACGTCTACTTGGTATCTAAACGACCACCAGCTCACATACTGTACCAGCTGCACCAGTGGTTACTGATTTAGTATACAATAATAAATATTCCAGAATGAGTGGTTAGTCCAGTCAAAGTTGACGAACATGAAGCATCGTAGGTATGTATCATATTTTCAACGCTCTGACCTCCTGACTGCGCCTGAGGCGGCACGTGGAAGCGGAACTAGAATTACTATTCCAAGTCATTGAAGCCAGTTTTGATAATGATAAATATCATAATATGATAATAATTTTTGATATTTAAAAAATATATATAGTATTTACAGCATTCATGTCTAAAAAAATATAGAACGCAAGCTATTTGTATACCGTCAATGTCACAGATAATGAAAGCGAATCTTGCGTTAAAGGACCAAATTCAGAAAATTATGTATTTATTATAATACGCTTTTTGCCAAATAACAATGAACCGTAAGAAACATAATATTAAGACACTCCATCTGCACCGTCGCCCAATATTTGAAATATTGCATGTGGAATGGTGAAAACGAACGCTGCACTTTGTCAATCTGAGCGGAGAAATGACATTTAAATATAATCTTTAAGCTTTTGTAATTACAAATAAGTTCGAATTGGCTAATGGTAGAGTCGAGCTCGTATAAGGCATATTGTCTGGGACACCAAGACTCTCGATCGTCGTTAGCTTTATGTCTCACATTCGTTGTCTAATTTAAGGTAATAGTATGTACTGGTATATATTAAGGTATTGTGAAATATTAACTTAGCTTTAACGGAAATTTATATTATATTTTATTATATTACTATTGGTTTTTTTTTTAATTCTAGAAGGTACTAATTTTCATAATCGTCGTATTCATTCATCACGGCTCTAAAATTATATAAGAAATTCTTTTTTATTTTACTTTATAATACAAAACACAATCAACGATAAAATAAAATAATACTATTGAAAAAAATATGAAATCATCGAGTTAGTTCTTTTGACTTTAGCAAAACTCAACATTTCTTTAATTCCCAAAAAAAACAAAAGCTGAAAATCTCATTACTAGGATTCTAACTTACTTTTAGAAATGCAAAAAGCACTAGAAAAGAAGACAAAAATGTCGTAATTAAAAAAAAACTTATTAAGTTTAATCCAGTTAAGTACAAAAGTAATAAATATTTATTAACTAAATCTACCTGTCATGTCGTAGTACTTCAGCTCGCACCCACGGCGCCGCACCCCACTCGTCTTCTTCAGCTTTAGGCTTCAGAAGCCCAGAGAGCCAAGTGTAGGATTTACTTCGCTTCATACTGATCACATCACTTTTTAACCTTTAACTTTACTAGGTTGTGACGTCACAAGACACTCAACAGAACGTCTACGTTTTGGACTTTAAAGTAACACGCTCACATTTTTCCATGGTATTGTCTGTAAATGGCACTTGATGGACTGGTTTGATGACTGCTTAGAAGTCAGCACTGATTCATTATGTATGGAGAGCTTTATATCATAAGCATCTAAATATGAGACTTTGAGATTGAGATCTACATACATTAACGCACTTCAAAACTATATTTTATGAACTTGTGTGAAAGTTAGGAACGTGTTATACACTAGGTTCCCTCTGCCTACCCCGCTGTGTGCGGGATATGGCGTGAAGCTAATTTATTTATTTTTATATATGTTATTAGAATCTATATATATCATATTTGGGTTTGAAAGTTTTAATAGGTATACTTAATTGATTTTTAGATTGAAGAGTTGTATTTAATAGATATGTTTTTATTTATCTTTAACATTCATTTTTATGCAGAATCTGCCACGATTAGTTTAATCAGATAAAAAATTATAAATTTATTGTAGAACCCATGACCCATAACTCCTTTATTTATTGTACAAATACCACAACGGTGCTAATTCCAACAGTGACTTAAACTTTCTATGTCTCTACTTGTATGTCACAGCTATGGTCCGATTTTAAAGCAATACTTATTTCGAATAAGTATAGTTATTTAGTTTCTAAAATAATATATTACGCGTTTCATAAACCAATTTGTGATCTCATCGTGTGTAATTGACGTTAGGCAGCGTCAGGAGGGGCGTGAGTTCGATGCTTCATTTCCATGCTACTAAAAGTTAAATAGCTACGGTATAATATGATTGTGAAAACACCATGGAAATGGATTTAGTCATTTCAATGTTATTTTTACTTATTTTAAAAGGTTCTCGATGTATTTTCATCTGCATTTACCTACTTACAGCAATAATATATATTTTTTGCAAATATTCCAAATTTAAAATTAATCTTACTACTAAGTCAGAAGCCACGGCTTCGATTCCCGCTCCATCAAACATTTATAATATGAGCCATATATACCTCAAATATGATAGAGTGCTTGGCGTCTGCGTACGAAGCTATTAGCTAAAAAATATATATTTTTAGAAATTTGTTTATTTATATGTTACTGAAGGAAACAAATACGATATTTATAAATATTATATATTTTTTAATAAAGAACCCTAAAACTAACGGTCTAACATAACCTCCTCTGACCTGATGCCCAACAATAGACGTGCTGATGACGACATTATACGGCCACGGCAAATATACCTTGGAAATCATCCAACAATACAACGCAAAGGCATTTTTAATTTGACCGCGCTATAGTTTTGAAGTGTGTTTGAAGTATTTGACGTTTGATTATGAAAATAAGTATTACTATTATTAAATATCTGTTTTAAAGAAAGCGATTTTACACTGTATTTTGTTTGTATAGGGTCAATATTCGCTTGCACTCGTGTCAAATGTACCTGTAACAAAAAGCACTTCGTTAATAAATTATTTGGTATGTACGCATTCTTGGAACTAATAAATGTAAAGACATATGAGTAACTCGTATTCTCGGGACTGCGAGGTGATTGCGGGTTCAAACCTTCCTTACGGAAATAATAAATAGTAAGATGACAATAGCGCAGAGTTGAGTTCCGCTACTCGACATGCAATGGTTCCCCGCGCCTACCTCACGTGGTTGAATCCGCAGACATCCATGAATATATGTGGTACAGTCACACCATGGTTTTCATCACAATGGTGGCCAACAAAAAGTTGTGTTGACACAAGTCACAAGGTAAGCGCCAGGGGTGATCCTCGATGATGCGGTGACTTATAACGAAACCTAGCCGAAACCTCAATAAATGCATCCAATATAATACTTTTCGATTCGAAAGTTCCTGAGATTATTACTTTCAGCCAAACAAACTCTTTAGCTTTAGAACTTTAATTCGGATACATTCATAGTATTTATGTAAATACAAAGCAATACTGTGCTCCAGTAATTACTAAACAACCTCACAGCTCAATCGACGCACAAGCACTCGTAATTAGTTGTCAGACGTGGTCACGACTTCACTCCGGTTTGAGGGTAAGTACTGGTTCCGACCTCCGCCCATTATGGAGATGCGGAGATAAAGTGCCTCGGAAACCACTTAAGTCCAGTTCTGAGTAAAAAATTATCGAAATTAGTCCGGATTTTGAAACTACAATGTAACATTTTTGGTTTTGTTTCTTTTATGGATTTCTTTTATGGATTACGATGGTACCTATATATTGATCTTTGATGATGATTATTATTTATTTAAACAAATGTATGCCATTTATTTAAATGTTCAATATTACTTAAAGTTGCTCTACATTAGGTACTCTATCAACTATTATCACGCCGTTTATGTATCTATCGTGGAGCAGTGTACATGTCTGTTATAGTGGATAAAATACGGCGTTGAGTTCCTTCACTCAATAAGCATGTCTTAAACACTCCTCACAACGTTATTCTACAATTCGGCCAAAGCCGCAGGTAAAATCAATAGACACTAATAATAACAGCGGGTAGGTACGCCGCGCCGGGCTACCGCGCTACGCTACGCCTGTACGTCGACATCTCATTTTAATTTTCCACTTGACTTGCCGATATCAGCTGCTGCCGACGCCACACCTTAGTCACCGACTAAATTACCAACAAACCGCAAGTCAGCTTTCGATCCTGTGTCTATGGGAAATATTATATAGAAAGTCGAGCAGCAGCACAGTGTGTCTGCATCTGCAGACGCTACGGTTGTTGGTTTCGATTCTCAATCAGGAAGTATATATTTTCATTTCCCAGCTCTAGTAGACAAAGCACGGCGTTGAGTCGCGCCAGCTAACTCGCAATGTCTTGAATATTGGGCGGAAAGTGGAGAACGGGGACACTAGGCCTACCCGCGGGGCATAGCGTGAACTTACTTTTTTATGATTTTCTATTATAATACTTCTTTAGAAGATAATAATATTATTATGTCTATTATACGTAAGAAATGATTCATTTATATTGAAGTAACAATATTTTTTACAAAAAACATATTCTACGATAATGTTGTTTGAGTATTAATTGCCACATAATGTTATTATTACCTTACACATTAGTGTACTGTGTCTGTGTCCGTTTACTTCGTTTTATATCCCATTTGATTAGGTTAATGATAGCGTACAGGTTATTTGACTTTTTTATTTAACAATTTGTATGCACGCGTTAAAGCGTAACAAACAAGTCTACACACTTTCGCACTTTCAATATTAAAGGATATAAATAAAATGCTAATAATACTAATAAATAAACATGGCCGGGCCTGGCTCTACCATCGACTACATCATTTACAATATTTAAACAAGAAGTAAAGTATTTTATCTTTTAATATTTTAATGGCATACGAATATTTAAAGATTTCATGTAATCTGAATGCAGCAAATGTTTCCTCGTGACAGAACATATTATTAGGTAGGTTTTGTGCCCATCAACGCGTAGTGGAATACCTGACTGTAAGACACTCTACCTACATGCAAAGGTACGTAGATTCAATCTCGCTTGAATAATTTTTGGAAGTCGATATATTTTTTTGTAATTTCATATATTTCCGCTTCATGGCCTTGAACATAGCTTTATCGGTGTTCTAAGTATTTATAATTTCGTAACTGTTTATATTTGTCGACGGTCTTCATGTTACCCGATGTAATGTGAGGCGTGACGTGTGGAGTGACAAGTTAAATATTAAACACGCTTATCATTGTTATTACTATAAATGCGACAACTTGTAGGTTTCACGACATGTATAATATGAAGACACTTTGTTCTCCACGCACCGCCCTATTTTCAAGACATTGCAGGTTGAATGACAGAACTTAACACCGCGTTATGTCTCATTCTAGAGCAAACAAAAATAAATAAATAAATCATTCCCCATTCCAATCAATTGAAGCCACACTCGTTACGTTTACAATCAGACTCGGTCAGTCGTCACTGAGTCACGACGGTCAGCTGTCAACTTCAAAGACGGCATATTAAATAGCACATCACTATTTGTTCCCAGTCGGAGCAGGCATTTGTAAAGTATGAGTACTGCGAGTGTAACAGCCCTGTCCCAGGCCGAGGGAAACTCAAATACAAATTATTATTATCTTTACATTCATTTCATATCAATATTTAAAAATGAATGCTTTTACGTGAGATATATGTACTTATGTATCTGTGTGACTGACACTGGCTGTACACGAGTAGGTACTTGCACATCATTAACCAATGTATATAAGAGATGAAGGATAGTCCAATATTAGTATACGATACTAAAATAAATATTATATTTAACTTTTACTAATTAATACAGGCAGGCAGCATATCATATAGATAGATATCATCAGTAAATAAAAATAATCACAAAATTGATATAAAACCAATATATTATTTATAGATGTATCACTTTAATGACAGAGTGAAGTGTTCCTTAGACTTATGCAAAAAGTCTCTAAATGAACTAAATAAGAGGAGTAAAAGAATCGGCTCATCCTATCATCTTCCGGTACTTTTTTAAACAATACATATTAAGGTTATAAATCCAACGTCACGCTTTGTACTAGAGCAGGTAAACAACAACACCTTATATATAATGATGCCCCCCAGTGGGCATTGAACCTGCAGCCATCGCGTGAACCCTGCAGCACGACAAAATAAAGAGACCGACCTAAATGCTCTCGTAGGCGTCCTTCAATTTGTATTATGCACTAAACTATCGTAACCGGTCCCAATGTCACTCCACGCACCTCCCCGACCTGGAGCTGACGAGTGCCGAGTCCTACTATACGAGTATTATATTGTAAATACATATGAAAAATGAAATATAATACCTAAGAACAGTGTAAAATGACCGACGCATCAGACCTACATATTTCATAACTTATTTACTCCTCACTTAGTTTGTGAAATGTGAAGTGCTATCTTATAAAATTTAAATGTAATATCAAGAACGCGCGTATTATAGCCGTGTGCAGTATGGCGGTAGGACGTCCTTTAACTTTCCGGCAATGTTCTAAATTATAACTGATTTTAAATGAGAGCACTTCACTTAAGTAGACCACATCCCGTTGTCAAGCTCGTCTAGGAATATTTGCAACGAGACGGTATGTCGCTTTTATTATTGAGCTTGCAATAATATGGACTAATAAAAATAATTCATATTTATTAGTTGTGCAAATACTGCAATTAAATGAAAAAAATATTTTGTTTATTAATTTTGGTAAACAATTCTTCCCTTCCTTTACAAATTTTAACATTTCCAATATTTATATTAATTGAGAAAAAAAACTGGTATTTCCCACGAACAAGCAAAATTTCAACCAATCATATTTACATACAAAAACTGTAAAATGTTTTCGCCTACTTTAGTATTCTATCATATTAATATAACAGAGCTCGAATCCTAAAACGTTATAGGTAATATCTCTGCTGCAACTAGTGGACCAGTGTAATATACGCCTGGAACACGTGTGGTGGTTTACTTTATGAAGTTCAAGTTTAAGGATTCAAATTATTACTTACATACTTGTGTTTAAAATGTGCAAAATATTAAAACTTTATTAAAACCGACAAGAAATTAACATTTTCTCTAAAATAAATTTTAAATTCTATCTTTGTTTTGATATTTACTTATGAATTCTCTTTCTCACATTCCACTCAAAGTTTAAGTTCCGGAGAACACGCACTTCACGCATGTTAATTTTATAATTGGATAGTTCTTACGAAAATACGTACTAACATAAAAATATGAAGTAGATAATTAACAGTGAATAAAATAAAATATTTAAATTAGTTGTAAAAGTTTTATAATAAAAATGAAAATCTCAGTCAGATCAGTCGAAGCGACGCTTAGTTATTGCAAGTAGGTACTAATCTTAGTGTCATTGCACACAAGCTTCGACCATTGAAATGACATAATTTCAATGATAGAGGAAACATATTTTACCATAAGTCTCGGGGGCGTAGAATATATTTTTCTTCGTTTTATAGAGATGTAAATATTTTTGCCTTATCCTATCGAATGTTCATTTTATTAAGCCACCAACTTCCACTACATCCAAGAAAACAAAAGGCAATGGCGTCACAAGACAGTAAGAAACCACTAAAGACCCCGGATGTGGTGGAACTGGACGACGTGCTGGGCAAGCTGGGTGCATTTGGGAGACACCAGCTCCTCACTATGGCCATGTTGGCGCTAGTCTACGCCACGAACTCTATGTACAATGTCAATTATGTGTTCGCTGTTGAAGATGTTAACTATAGGTTGGTATAAACCGCTTTACGCCTTTTCCGAATAGCGAGGACCATAGTGTTAAGCCTCTTACATTTTTCGCCCAATTTTTCAGACCTTACTTGTAGAATTTGACTGAGGTGGAACTCATCACCATACTTTGTCAACCACTGGAGAGCAGATAATTGACAATGATTTAAATATATATGCTAAATAGCTTTTGTAAAATAAAACATATCATCCTCCCGAATGGGAACACATCACCATCACCATCACCCACACAACGACGCCACCGCTATGTCAAATATACATACGTGTAGGTACTTAGTTCGTATATGTCATTTTAACAAACTGTTTATTCATAGATACAAGTTGACTGCTCAAAACATGATATCAAGGTTTAAATATAGGTTCTTTAAACATAACGGAACGACATTAAACATAAGTGCTGGATTGTGGATTTGACTTCAGCTCGGGGCCTCGGGTATATAATATATTCATATCCTCACTCTGGCAACAAGACAAATCGCGTCGTAGAGTTCCATCATCATCCTTAACTGGTGGGTAGGGCGTGAAGCTAAATACCTTATTTTTTCATCTTGTTGCTTTTATAAAATTAAAACATACCTGAAGTAGGTTGTTAAAGCTATATTATATACCTATTTGTTATTTATTCTCAACAGATGTAAAATACCAGGATGTGAATCTGCTACTAACGCCTATAACGTGCCGTGGCTGAAGCTTTTAGAGGACGACAGAGTGAGGCAGTGCTACCGACACCCCCCCACCGACGCGGCGTGCCTCGCCTTGAATACCAGCGTCATGGAGGAATGCAAGGAGTGGGTATACGAAGTACCTAACAGTTTTGTGGCAGAAGTAAGACCATTTATCCAGTATGCCATATGTTACAAGGAAAGAATTTAGTGATAACTCACTATATTTTTTACTTGATGTCAATATAGATTTCTAATTCAAGACATTGCGAGTGGAATGGCTCAACTGAAGCCGCGCTCTGTCTTTCAGACCGAACAAATGTAATTAATATAGGTATGTAACTTCACTTCGCCGGGTTGGAATCCAATCTACAACCATTAAGTTTACAGTCAGATGCTGTCCTACTGTACTTCGATATGCCTATTGGTCCTTATTTTCATTGATCCTTAATACAATAAATATTAAATCATTTTTATTAGTATACTTAAATATATTTTGAATTTAAATACGTGCTGCTAAAGCAAAAAAAACAAGTAAATAGCTTAGTAGAGCACCTACTTGTAGATCGTTATCTAGTCGTGCCGGTCGCGCGCCAGCTCTACGGGAGTACTCGTACACGTAATGTTGTAAATATTACCGATTTCAAACACATTTTTATATTTAATTAATGATAAATTGTTATAATTACATACTTTTAAGTGTTAGTTAATACTTTTTTTAGCCACGCACTGCCGAATATTCCAGACATTGCGTGTCGAGTGGCGTAACTTAACCTCACGCTTTATCAAAGTAAAGAATTGCAACAACAGAGTTCCAATATAAGCAGAGATAGTGCAGTACACGAGTATGTACGTAGCTGACTACGTGCCACGATTACGAACTTATTTTTCTTATTCTTTTAAAATAAAAATTTTAAATTAGTTTACAAAATAACTAAAATACTTCTACGTTCACTTCCACACAATACAAAGTCGTTATCCTAAACCAATTGCAGGAATAACGAATAATTGACCTATCTTTCGTAAATTCAGGCCTATTAGTATCATCTCCAGAATAGATAAGAGCTAATTTAATGACAGTAGTACCTGAAGCCAGGGTGACCGTCCACCGTTCACGGTCCGCGACGCTGGGAGCCACTATCGGCCATCTGTTCGTGACTACTGGACAGATAAAACGATATCCTTTTATGTTTATATTCTGATAGCAAATTAGAATTACAATTTGTATCGGTAAGGCGCGATGGTAAGAATGCGGCGAGTTGGTAGAAAACGTATATTGAAGTAATATTTGTCAAAGTGCGGCGTAGAGTTTCGCCACACTGCGAGTCTTAGAACTGGTTTCTTTTTGTCTACTCTGCTGCTTTATGAGTTCAGTTCCAGCACAACATCAACACATTGTGTCAATTATATTTTCTATTGACTCTTCCATTTAAATCCAAGTGACCAGTCTCGTTGAACAAGTTTTTAACTAATTAGATGAAAGCATATGTCACCATACAGGTATTAGTTAACGAAGTGCAGTATATATAGACACATTTACATATAAACCTCTCGAACGTGATATAATCGTTTGAATTCAACTTCCACTTCAATTATTACGATTTTATACCCGACGACCATCCACAAATTCCAAATACGATCTACACTTTATACCGATAACTCTGCGATACATAATAACCATGCATTCCTCCTTTAAATAATTTATTTACATGCACGTTTTTTCTAAAAACAATAATAATAAATCATATTTATTTTGTTTTACTTAAAAAACAACGAAATGTTTAAAGTCGTTCTTAAAAATGGATATATGTTATCTGTACGTCTAATGATTTACACTGTTTTTATGAAAAAAACCATTTGATGTCTATATTTGTCTTAATATGTTTATGTTTACAATTATAATAAATATATTTCTACAACCGATGTGGATTTAGGCTATAAATAAATTTTTAAAAAGGTTGAAAATGTTTAATTAAGCAAAGTATAACATAGTAACAAGAGTTAAATGCTATTGAAGTTCACGCAAACAAAAACTAAGGGTTGTTTTTATTTGAAAGAAACATACCCCGATTTTTATGTTAAAAGCGCTCAAATGGGTATATTTAAAGAAAGATATATTACTTTGGGTATATTATTAGTCCATTACGTTCATAAAAGTTATTAAAATAACAGTGGTAATAAAAAATGCTTCACTACGACATGTCTTTTTATTATAAGAATATTTATACCATTATCATATTATGTATAATATCATATATTGTCTAAAAAAGACCAAAAGACAAACTTTTTCCTTTAACTATATAAAAAAACATAGATATCATATCCACATTTATATAGAGATACAATTATAGACATATACAAATACTTGAGTACTTAAAAAATATAAAGACATATCCAGGAAATCTATTAAACACTGACAGACTGATAATTTTGATCATTTTTGTAAAATTTTGATAAATTCAAAATAATTTGAAAAACTAATATAATTTATTTATTATTTAATTTGTTTCATTAAATAAAACAATATAGGACAGTAGAATATAATTTTGTAATAAATACACAAGTACATTTTTACTCGGTAATTCTATCAAGCAATAGTAATTAAATATCAATGTTATTTTATATAAGTTTATAAGAAAATTCAATATCTTACAGCATCACTCAGCTATTTTTTATTTTAAGAGTAGTGTTCATTTTTAAACAAACATTGTTATGCAATATCTTAATATGAAAATAAAAAAATATAAATTTATTTATAAAAAGATTTTTATAACTCCTGGATTAAAATAAACTCATTTTCTGTTCCTTTCCTTCATTTTGCAACTATTATATGTTTTTACTACAGTCAGTTGTTATGTTTGAAGGCTTCTACTTCTTCTGCCTCCAAGTCTTCCAATCCATTTCTACGTAATACTGTATCACATATGCTGTCACTTGCAATATTTGTTATTTATTTACAATGCCGCACCCAGTGTTCCCATTCATGAACATTTTTTTTTATATAGAATGAGAATTTTGGTGAAATATTCTTCTAAAGTTTCTGCAAGCATCTACATCTAGAAGTCATCCAATATCCACTTTTCAGCATACCTAGTCACCTATAAAATGATAATTACTATTATTACATGTGTAATGATATATACTATGGTAGTTGATAAACTATTAAGCACCAATGATATATTAGTACTTATTAAATATGTATTTTTACAAAGCAAATACATTTTTTCTATGATAGTATTACACAATGAAGTAAATAATATTTAATTGTGTGCTCATTCTAATTGAAATTCCTTCAAAAGATGAGTCCACTGAAAATATACTTAAATCTATACACATATGAAAAATAAATACTCAGTGATTTTGCTTTTGCACTTTAATTAGCAGTTACTATTTATTATATATAGATTAATACTTAACTCACCTAGTATTTTTAAGTTACGGTCATTAATTTCTCTTTAGATTGTTGGGCTTTATGTGACAAATTCTACTTATTTCTTCGTATCACCTCCATAACATTTTTAGACATTGAATAGTTTTAATTTTCCTTTAAATTTCGCGAATCGACGCGTATTTCGTTATTATTTAAGGTCTAATTTATATTAGTTTTCCTCAAAACACAATACAAAACCATTTTATTGCCGTTTTCACGAGAAAAATAACAAATCAATCTCTAACAAGTTACTCTTTAGCTATTGACTAAATTCACAATTCCTTTCCAATTTTAGCTGTCATTATAGCTGTCAAAATCGCGTCAAGAGTACCAAATATCACAAAATTGTCAATCCTAACGAATTTTTCCAATGATTTTTAGTTAAGGCAATCGACAGGCAGATGGCGCTACTGGACTTGCTTTCAAGAGTACCAAATGACGTTTATTCTTGATTGATAGTTGGATATTGCCGTCAAGAGTAGGGCCCCTGATCGAATACTTTTATGACAAGATCTATTTAAATTTACTGACATTACCACTTTGCAAGTAAACCCTTTAAAAGAAATAAATAATTGTTTTCAAAGTCTTTAGATTCTAAATTCTATTAATAAAAAGAACAGATAGTTATATCGGATAAAATCAGCAGTATCCAATAAAAGGAGAGTACCGAGTTCGGTGCAATTTGTTCGTAGCTGCGCCCGGCGCGATGCGACGCGGTCAGGTAGTTGCATGTTCCTTGCGCCGTACGTAGTTCACGTGAGGTCGAGATACCGTGGAGACTATGTTCTAGTTTGTATTTGATTTTTATTTGAGATTTTTATTTTTTATTTTTCTCACCTATGGCGTGGAGGACAGATGGAAACTAGTATTAAGCCACTCCCGCACTCTGTTCCACAAGTATCGCCCAATTTTAGATATTTGACGTGTACGTGGTGTTATATTACTGTGATGTACACATGGCGACCCTGTCTTGGCAAAAGGAGCACAGGCCGCCCTCCAACCAGGTGGACCGACGACCTTGAGAAGACAGCGGGAATCCGCTAGATTCAAACGGCGCAGGAACGGACGAAGTGGCGAGAATTAGGGGAGGCCTATGTGACCAGCAGTGGACGTTGAAAGGCTGATGGATGGATGGATGGATGGACACATATAGTAGAGAGCTATACACAACAACTCTGGTCCACTGTACCATGATGAAGTCCGTTATTTTTGAAATAAATAACGGACTTGAATTCGTATTAAAGACAATTTTAATCAATCAATTTGTATTTTTTTTCTGTGTCACTTAAAAAAATATAATTATGAAAATTTTAAAAAATCCATACTGATTGGAAACTATACGGTGTAGAACGCTGAAATGTAGCGTGTAGGTTCCTTGGGGAGTCTAGGGGTGAAGTTGACACAAATGAAGTTGCGGGCTATAACTAGTTTTATATAATTATAAATTCATATTTTTAGTTCATACGATTTAAGTTGTATGTTAAGTTGTTATAATATTTTTGTTTTAGTTCAACTTGGCGTGTCAAGAATGGAAAGTGACGTTGGTTGGTACCACGCACTTATTTGGAAGTTTGGTCGGACAACTGATACAGGGACAGATCTCGGACAGGTTAGCTACGAGGGTAACTATATCTTACACAGGGAAATATATTTATTGCTTGCTACTTTAGGAATTGATGTTTTTAAAAAAGAAAGCATTTTTTTTACTTTTGTTATTATTTTTTGGCTTTATAGCTGCATGCTCCCGCAAATAGAAGAGTAAACAGTAGGTTCCCTACATTCCAGCAAATTCTGGAGGCATTGTGTATTGACTCGTGAAACTTAACGCCGCGCTTTGCAACTTAAAGCTTAATAAAGGAAAAAAAGCTATAGAGTTTTTCGAACTTGTACGAAATAAATAATACTTAGTACATAAATTCATTAGTTATTTGTATTTGCCAGGTATGGTAGAAAGACGGCGGCGGTACTCGCAGGTAGCGCCGGTGCTATCCTCGGTCTCGGGAAAAGCTTCGCCAGCTCGTACTGGCTGTTCGTGGCGCTGGAAGGACTGGAGGCGGCCATCGGGGATGCGCTGTCGCCTATGTTTATGTTAAGTGCGTTATTAAACACAGATGAGTAGACAGGGAAAAACATAATTGCGTATATGACTCATGGTAAAAGTACGTTCTAACCTTACCTTTGGGTAGCGCCCGTGTGAAATATATTACCCCTGTCTAGGTAAGAGAAGAAATAGGTAATATATTTTTATGGAATTTGAATATTTTTTACATTAGTAGAAATTAGAATACGTTTTACACTTATTTGAACAAACTTCAAATGATAACAATAAATCTTTTTCATATATTACGAACAGGTATCGAAATAGTAGAGAAAAAACGTGCTGTTTTGTACCAGATGATCCTCTTGAACTTTTACACGGTGGGTCAGATCGCGATGCCGTGTATAGCGCGGGCCTCACCGCACTGGCGGACCTTCCTGCGCCTGCTCTACGCGCCCACCCTCTTGGTACTCTCCTACGCATTGTTCCTCGACGAGAGCGTGCGCTGGCTGCTCAGCAAGGGTCAGAAAAGTCGCGCTTTAAAACTCATACGCAAGATAGCTGCCCGAAATAAAGTGCACATCGACGACGAAGTCCTAGACAAACTTAATTACACTGAAAGCACAGACGAAGTGAGCGACAAGAAGCTTTTACTGCAGACCTTCAAGTCACGTATCATGGTCCAAAGATTCTTGATTTGCGTGGTGTGGTGGTTCACCATCACGCTGATCAACTACGGCATGATGATCAGTTCAGTGCTCATTGGTGGCGACAAGTACCTGAGCTTCGCATTATTGGTGGTCATGGACATCCCTGCTAACTTGCTGTACTGGCTCGCGCTCGACAAGTGCGCGCGTAAAATGCCGCTTATAGTTTCTTTCGTGGTGGGCGGTCTGTTCTGTGTTACACAACCCTTCCTGCCCAAAGGTTAGTTATGGAAATTATCGCTTGTTGGAATGATTAAAATAACATTTGTAATAAAAAATGACTATGTCTCGGCAGCCCTAGCTGACATGTCGGCGTTAAGTTACTTAAAGAATATGTTTTATACAACAGAATGTAACTATTTTGACGAAAGTGATGTATTGTTCTCCTCTCTCGCAGAGTACGCGTGGTTGGGTCTAGTCTTGCTGATGGCATTCGAGCTGCTGGCGACGTTCTCATACAATATTGTATATATGTTCACGTCAGAACTGTTCCCGACGTATACGCGGCACTCCCTACATGCACTCTGCGCGGCGGCCGGCCGGCTCGGGGCACTGCTCGCGCCGCAGGTGCCGCTTCTTGTGAGTAACAACGATGTCTGACAATATCTACACTAATTATGTACAGGCGACTTCACTTATACACTATTGGTTTTAATATTCAGAATGTAATTTCTATGAAAGTAACAATGTATTTACATTAAATCATGTTTCATATAAAAAATGAGTTTCTAGAAAATACAGATTGTATTTCATCATTTAAGTTCAATAACAAAACACAACTCTCTCAGCTGTACTCGTGGTCTACTCTACATTCACCCCACAGATGGCCTACTGGGCCGGACTACCGGCGCTGGTGTTCGGGCTGGCGTCACTACTGTCGGGAGGGTTAGCGCTCTTCGTACCGGAGACTGCGAACACCGCTCTCCCTGATACTCTAGAACAGGCGGAAGCTCTCGGGAAACGACGGCAGGCCGATAGCGTCAAAGATGTAAACTCCTGACTGCAAATGTATTAAAAGTGCCTTAGTACTTGCTATTGTTACTATTAGTATTGATTTTTTTAAGCTCGTTTTTCACGTTGTGTCCTGCTTGGTGTAAAGATAGTCCGCTCCCGCTTTCCGCTGGATTCTCGAGACTTTCTCGTGTTGAGTGGCGGAACTCAACACCGCACTATCGCCTCCTTACTAGATCAATTAGATAAATGAAAATATTAAATAATTTATTGCCGAAAGTAATAAGGTGAAGTAGTAAGTAAAGCAAGAATCGAACCCACAACCATCACGTGAATGCGATTGCAGTTACTTTAATAAGAAGTATTTTTAAAAATTATTATAAATATTATCTGCCAACGCAAAATTGTTGAATATTATTGAAGAGATTTGAACTCGAATATTGTTTTATTTATTACATATTAAAATTTTACTTATAAGATGCAGAAACCAAAGGTTGTTAGGACTATGAGGTCCACTTCTTACAATCGTTTATTATTAAGCGTCGTACAATGTACACGCTTTATCAATTTATGTTAAAGATTATTCATAGATAATATATAATGTACATTATGAATAATACGTCCTACGAATAAAATATAAATCACCAATAAAAATGTTTTGAATTTCTTTTCAAATTTATTCCTATTTATTTTTAAGCCGACTTTACACTTGTCAATTACTTACTTGTAAATTCCTCCAGAATGCTTGAAAACTACTGAACCAATGTTTATTAAACTTGTTCCCTAATTTGGAATAAGCCACATTTAAATCAAATTGAACATCTCGATATTAATTTTAGATTTAGAAAACAATGTGACTGTGTGATGTGGACTAACATACAAATATACCTACAAACCGTTCTTAGAAGCCTATTTGAAGAAACCTATGTAAGATGTTACATTCATTCATTTCAAATATAATCTAGTTCCAACAAAACCACGTACATCCAAGTCAAACTGGGAATATGGTATTCTTCTTCTGCTTTTTCGGTTAAATTAGTATTTTAATAATATTTCGACCATACATACTTCATCGCTAATAAGAGATCACCTAAATTTGCATACTTTTTTTTAGCTTTCTGCTATGTCCTGTGCATAGCAGGGTCGGCAGAACAACCTAATGTCAAGACGCTTCTCGACGCACCACGTGTGTGTGGAGTGGTGAAACTCGAAGTAGCGCTTTGCCTTGTATGTAACTTACAACTAATATAGTACAGTACACTATCTATATTAACTGCATATACCTACGTTATTTTTCTAGAGAAAAACGATTCTTTCTATATAATTACATTTCATATCAGGTACCTAATTTTAAATAGACGATATAGACTGACTCGAGAACCCTTCTAATTAATATTGAACATAAAAAAACTAATTAACCTGCCACTTATAAACCAGAATCAAAAATCTACTTTATTCTGAAGATATCCAATAAAAAGTAAAGAATTTCGTCAATTAATAGGATTAGCTCTAATGGACGGTGTGTCGGAGCACAAAAGTAATCGTTATTAGCTATTGAAGGTAGTAAAAAGAGTAGAAGAGTCGTATTCGTCACGCCGCACCTCCTCGCCACCTCGCCTGGTCTAACGTACCTGCAGACTACGACCTACCTAGAGATACTTTAGATGTAAGAAGCATAGTGGTGCAGGGGCAAAGGGTGTTACTGTAACGCGTTGTTTATGGGTTCGATTCCTATTCAGGGGATTGAATTATTATTTTCAGTTATTATTATTATAATAAGTAAATGAAATAAAAAGATATTTTAATAAAAATTACTTCAATTTAGCATTGGTTTAATAAAATATTCATTATATTAAAACTAAAAATTAAAAATAAAATAAATAAAAATGTAAAAAATCTACTACAAATATAAATATACTCGTATAATATAAATTAATAATGATGCTTTGAAAATGTAAGAATTCTGTTACATGTACCATACAAATGTAAGGTACATTTGTCGAACATACATTAATGAATTAATGACCTTCTCATATCTATTCTACAATAAATCCTACTTATACCTAATTAAAATTTTCATGTTGATTAACCTAATTGATTTCTTTTATAATAATCAAATATTTTAGGTTATTATAATAAATACCTTTTAGATGAACAACTCATTTCGAAGTTAATAGTAAGCTTTAGACAAATAATAAGTTTAATAAACAACTTTTTTCATTTTAAATACTAGAATATAGCTCAAAGACTATATAGCTGCTAATATTTGAGGTCAGCTCGCGCCTCGCGCCTCGCAGCGGCTTACCGCGTGACGTCTTACACGAACTGCGTACATATGTATGTGGTTTTTACCCTGTTTCGTATTAGCTATTTATAACAAAAATTAAATAATATTAGCATTTTATCAATCGATATTCGTCTTTGTCTATTTAAATATCGATGTCGCGTACATTGACGTCTCGGTTAATATTGACGCGCCGGACGAACACGTCCCACTAATGCTGCGGCGGGCTCAGACACTGACACAGAGCAAATGTCTTAAAAATATTTATTTTTAGTTCCTATAGTATGAAATACTTAGCATTTTTATGCATTATTCAGTTAAGTATAACTATTGTGTTTTGTTATATAAATAATGTAAAGAAACGTTTAAGAATTTGAATCAAGCGGTTACTGGAACCCACGCCTCTTGAAAATCCACCAAGCGTTCTGTGCGCGCTATTAAATGTTTTCAAAAAATATTTTTGTATTCTACATAATAAATTTGATAATAAGCTTTAATCAATTATAAAACGTCGCAAACTTTCAATGGAATATAAAACAACATATCCAATGGTCTAATTACTCGTATTTTAATAATAGAAACAAACAAAAACGATACAAAGTACTCTGCGAAAAAAGCAAACTATTAAAAGATTCTTAAAATAAGCTTACAATTACAAAAACTTTCGCAGCTCTCTCGACGTTCAAGCCACTTCCACCTCGTGTTCTCTGAAGTCAAATATTTATAGAACAAACAATATCAGAGGCTCTCGCCCGTAGTCTCGTCAAACGCGTGAAACAGTTATTCAATAAGCTCAAATACTTAAAGTGGTCTAAAGTCCGACAATGCATACACGATTTTTTTAGCTTCACGCTCTATACCGCAAATAGCAGAAGAGGCAGAGATAGTTTTAACTTTTATTTGAATATGGCGGTCCTTCTTGTAACTAAATCCATATATACATAAAAGGACTTGTCCTCACTGACTGAGGTAAGACGCACGCACAGCAACGTGAAATTTGGACAGACGCTTACTTTAGTAATCTGGACATCCACTAAGAAGAGATTTTGTAAAATTTTAAATAGGGGTTGAAAGTTTGTATGGAAAAAAAATTAAATCGACACCGATTCTTATAAAATTTGAAGTTCAGACTCTCAAAAGTATTTTATTGAACATGTGTTTCATCGTTTTCTAGAATTCACCTCTAAACAAGCAGGCGAAGCTGCGTGCGTCCGCTAGTCGTTAGATATATCGTAACGTTAATGAATATTGGGAGCAAACATTTTATTTTCAGCTTCACGCCTTCCCCCCATAATAAGGACACATGTCCACAGGACCACACTTACATTGGCGGGCGGGTGACATCTTACTTCGTGCCAAATCCGACAACAGTTGGTCCGCGGGAAGTGCCCTATAGGTTTTGATGTCGTGACGAATTTCATACAAAATGCAGCAAAAATTATGCATAAATGCATTGATTTTTATGAGCTTCAAGGGACTGTATACCTTGTTTAGGTATACAGTCCCTTGAAGCTCATACATATTAATTTTAACTTGATACTTCTACGGAATAAATGGCAACAAAACAATCCTACAAGGGTTCCATTTTTTTCTTTTGAGGTAGGGAACCCTCAAAACGAAATGAAAATAAAAGAAAAAATGCTGAACGGAAAAATATATTTTAGCTTCATAAACATACAGTTAGATAATTAAGATAAAAATAATGGTTACATTAATTTAATAACCTTACCCATTACAATCACTTCGGTAATTATAACAAACGATAAGTTAAATGAATATTTAATTCCGATAGCTCTACACAAACATGAATACATCAGAGAGCTCAAATAGTTATCTAAAACTAATGTCATTTCTATCGTCATTCAATTGAAACTCAATCAAAATAAGTGAAGGCACACATCGACCTAAGCTTGCACTCACACTTACTCAGCTTTAACGAACTCGCACAAGATTAGGGCAAGTATTCGAATATAGTTTAATACTGCGACTGCAGTTACGTCTTTCTTAGTTAATTTGTAGTAAAAGAATGGTGTATTATATATTTATGTGTTATATATTATATATTTTTTGATATTGTCATTTGTAATTTTTAGTAAATAACGCTATACATTAGTATACTACTCTTTCGTTTACTAGCTTCGCTAGATCTTAATGGATTTTTGTAAGTCATACTAAAATTCATTTTTTCATAAATCTTATGTGAATTGAAATTGAAAAAAAGAATTAAAACTAATGAAATTTGAGCGAATCGCTTTAAGTAGTGTCAAGATACAACAACTTATTAAACAACGATTCTTAAATACCTACTACAGAAAAACCAGTCAAGGGCGAGTTGGACGATAAGTGTTTAGTTTTTATTCTTTTAAGATAAGGAACCCTAAAAATAAACTCGTACACAACAAATCAAAAATTCCTATAGCAATAGATAATTAAATAATCGATTATATCGTTTTTTTAGGAATATCAATTTAAAGTGTACGAACAGCTTAGTTCAGCAGAGGCAGAGCAATTGAGAGCTGTAGCATCGGTCACAGTCCACTTGCGAGGCGGACATTACGGCAATTAACATACCGACCAGACAACGGATACGTAAAATACGAATAACGATATTAATATTTATATGTATATATATTGGCCGTCGAAGCCGTCTGGCTATTGGCGTGCCTAATTGTATAGATGACGGGTTCAAGACCCGTTCGATATTTGTAGCTATTGCAGGCAGAGGGAACCTAGTGTTAAGACAGTCTGTTCCCCGCGCACCTTCATTTTTTAAATATTGTGTTTTAGGTAATAATTCTTTTAAATGGGAATTGGAGCTACCACCGTTTCTATAACCGGGATCTCTTTGATGGACATTACTATTCATCAAATAATCCAAAAATTTATGTGAAGTATTTTATGCATGCCTAAGAATAATTATATTTTTCATACATTATACCTTAAATAGAAGAGAGTAAAACGGACTACGTATTATACGCAATACAAGCCAAAAAACAAAAAAAGTGATATGTAAATATTTTTTGACCTTTCCGCTTAGATTAAAATATTGAAATAACTTTAATTTTCTGTTTTTGTGGTGATTTATTTAAAGATAATGCAGGACCCTTCTCCAAATGCACCTTCAGTCGGAACTCGCCGGTAGATAAGCATAAGTCTCGTGAGAACTAACTTTATCAGCGACGAGCTTTCGATGTTTTTGGAAATGAACTCAGTAAGTGTTTAACTGAGTGAAGCCTTGTTATTATTATTGAAGTGTTATCAATGTCTTAATTTATTATGTTACTTATCTACACCCCCTTTGACGCCAGGGTGGTGAAGTTTCAATGCGGTTCATGGTTTTCATGGTTTATTTAAAATAGTATAGCTTATGTTGTTCAACCAGCGATCACTTCGGAGACTTAAAAAGATTTATCCATGTTTTTGGACACAAACATGTGTCAATAGCGTACGTGTAAATTTTATGTTACATTTTTTTTTCTTAAAACGGGACTCGAACTCAGAACCATCACGTTAAAGTCAGGGACAAGGCTTCATCGGACTTAAATTGATATATCTGTAAGGTTTACTTAAAAGCCACTTAATCGATTACGTAGCAAGCAAGGCGTCAGAGCAGGTCGCGGGCTCCGCACCACGCGCCGTTATAACGCCGCAGTAACGACGACGGCGGTTAAGAGACAACAACAAACCCAGTCACCTAAGTGGTTGCTTCCTTCGAATTAAACTAATTTCTTTATAAGCTCTCAGACTCGCCATAGCTTGTCGTATATTAAGATCTTTGTCAGAACTGCTTGAGTGATTTAGTAACTTATTCATTCCACTTTGCCAATATTTGCTAAAGGTATCTAATGGTTCAGTTGTTATTCTTCATATATACTTCACCGGGTCTTAGTGGTGCAGCGGGAGTCTATGCCCGTTGTGGTATACAGTATCACTCGGGAGGAGGATTTCCTCGCACTGGTAACACGATACAAAGTGATTTTGAGTTATACCACTCAACATGAAGTATCTCAAAAATTAAATGGAAAGTGGGGAATGGAATTAGGTTCCCTCTACTTGCTATTTTATGTGTGTAAGTGAAATTAATGTGTTTTTCTATTATAATTCAATTCCTTCATAATTATTTTTTTCCAACTTTAACTTTGTCCCACGTATCGGGGTAGGCAAACTTTGCATCTAAATTCAAGACATTATGTCTTGAATTACAGAATTCAACACCGCACTTTGTCTTATCCGAGTTCGAGTGTTAGTATTCGAGTACATATCGAACCCACAGTCAGTGTTTTAACACGCAGACGCTATCAAACTGCGCCACGATGGTAAGTAAATATACTACAATAAAGAAGTAAAAGCAATATAATTGGCTATCGGCATCCATTGCAGCGAGGTGGTGCGAGGAGCCCATAGAGCCGCTGTCGGTGACAGCTGTAGTGATTTATTTCTCCTAAATGCGTGTTGAGGAGCACTCGGCGTGAGGTGAGTTGTCTCTGCAAGCGGTATTTGCTGTATCTTGTATATAGCAGGCTGTATACAGCCAACTTTTGGCTCTTATTGCCAAAGCGGCGAAATAGAAATGTTTAATTATTCAAAATGGGAATCAAACTCACAACCGCCATGCTTACACTAAAACAACAAAGCACTGCTATACTCGTATATCTAATAAAATTATTTTGATTTTTATGCATTTAATCACTATAACAAGCCCTCCAGACCTCCTCTTAAGTAATTTGCCTCTGAAGACTATAACGAATCGTATTCTCACGTTCACGAAATTAAGGAGTGAATGTAAAATGAATAAGCATAAACACGTCTCAGACGTGGATTCGGTGTCGTTAGCGCCTATGTTATTCTCATTGTAGTAAGACAAAACGCAGCGTTGAGTTTCGCCATAATATACGCAATATCTCGAATTTGGGTGGATATTGGATAACAAAGTGTCTAGTCACCGGTATTTCTAATATATACTTTTTATTTTAATTCCATTCCTATTCGGGATTTTGATGTACCTACTGCAAATATTGCACAAAAATATTTTCACGGTACACCGTGTATACACGGAAGGAAGGGATACATTCCTCATATATCAGAATGGCAGGGTGGACAGAGAGAGCCTGGTGCTACTCTGTTCCATATTATCCGCCGAATTTTTGAGCCATTGTTGAGTGGCAGAAGACAACTCTGCGGAAATAAAAATATTAAATGATTCGTTCCCTAAAGTGGAAATCGTAGCAATAGCTGTCTTGTGTGCAGTAACACGTGGTGCAGCTGCGTCACGGCGGCCTTCATAGTTTTAATATGAATAATAATTCTAATAAAACAATAATATATGATACCGCCGTAATTGTGTATTTAATTCCCATTCTGGAGAACGAATTATTTACAATATTCGCCCTAGTGACAAGATAAACCGCGGCGTTGAGTTATGCCACTCAAAATACAAAGTCTTCAAAACTGGGCAGTGCGTAGGGAACGAAGTGTCTTAAATCTTAACAATAACTTCACTCCGCATATCCTGTTAATAGGTATAACTATATATTTATATAGATTCGGGATACTTGTGGAGGAACTAGTGATTTGGATAACGGATTCCAACACCCCGAGGCGCATAAGAAGACAACGATTCGTCAAATTGTAGAGTTGCATCTCACGTCGTCGCCAGCAGTACCCCGTGATGTTGATGGAAAATAACTATCTTTCAGGTCTCGTGGCAGAAATTTATTGTTTTTGGGTAAGAAATTGCTATTTACTAACGGTATTAAGCTATATTTTTATTTCGAAATTCTTATAGCTAAGGAATTGTAACTATAAATATGAATTTTATGTGAAAGTAAAATCCTGTTTTTTCCTGTTGCGGTACTTAGTTCAGGAAATGTCAGAAAATCCTATACTCCTTAATATTTTGGAATAATTATTTTGGATTCGATTTCGATATTGGATTATTTAAGGCTGTTTCTGAACGAGTAAGTAAAGTTATTCATTGACATCAACAAATTTGTCTGTCAGTCAATTCTGTTTATTTAATAATTAATAACTATCTACTGGATAATAACTGGTTATCTAATATGTTTCTGAAATAATAGAGAATGGAGAAAAACAGAACTCGCTCTAGAAAGAGAAACGTCAACAATCAAATTAAAATATGGTAAAATTATTTATTGCTACTGAAGGAATGAAAATAATGCAATTCTCCGAGTGGGCATGGAATATAAAACAAGTCGGCCCCTGACCCATAGCCCTCACGTTTGTATGTACATTATGTGTATTTTATGAAGTGATTTATTTCTGTAGGTGTTTGAAACTGCGATTGCAGCATCGTCATTAGTCGCTTATTTCTTACTTAGCCTGGCCACTTTAATTACTAAATACCTCCACTTGCTCTAGCAGGGACCCTACTAGAGGTCCACGGCAGGCAGCATGCAAAGCTAGTAGGTACTTTAGTTCACAGCTGACCGCGTTAATGGCATTCCTAAACGAACCGACTTGAAGTAACTGAACTAAGTACTGTAGTCAAGTCTTCTATCATTTTATCGTTGCATTTTGTAAGATGTTCTACTAAGATAATATAAACATAAATAAACATTGTATTATTCCGAAAAGTTTGTTTGATTGAAAGCTCTAAACTGATATTTTAGTTTCGAATGTTCCATCCATAGTTGCAATACCTGTGGTTGGAGTTGCGTGAGCACTTACACGTGTCATGTGTTTTTTTTGTCATATTTTAAAAAGTGCAAATAGGTCCTTGTTACATAAAATGAATCCATTCTCCGTTTCTATGAAACTGAAACTCAATTTAAACTAAAGAAAAGAAGTACTTATGAATTGAAAAAACACTAAACAAGTGATTGTTCATAAGAAAATAGAAAGTGTGGTCCACGAGCACCTGCACTTGCACGCAGTCGCAAGTCACGGCGTGAGGTTGCAGAACGAGGGTACATTCTAATGGAGATTATTTCATTATCACTCGAATATATTCATTGATTTGTTTCGACAGCGACGCCCGGTAGCGACGAACACCGGACAATGTCTCGACGTGCTTTTTAGCTATGAAGCGTGTAGACAGAATAACCTACTGTTGAGACTTCCTAATCTTAGTATTCTTCGTTTGCAAGTTCCCAACATTTAAAGGGAATATCAACACATACACACTTACACAAGAAATGTATATAAAAAATAATAGTTATGCGGGTTTTATATAGTAACACGTACATACATATATAATATATGCCTTGTTAGATGATTTCGATACAGATCCCCTCGCAGCCTGCGCTTGGTCGCCTCGCGCCTCGCGCCTCACGCCGTCAAGGTAAACTACTGCCGACCGAAAATAATGTACATACACTTCAGATCGCACTTCCGCGTTAAATAGTAAAACACTATAAAAATATTTTGTATGTGGATAGGTGGTAGATGGCGCAAATTATATAAAAGTCGTCTGGCAATAAACTTAGATTCGATTCTCGCTCGGAAGAAAGAGGAATGAATTGTTTTTATGTCCTTCTTTAACATAAACGAGTGTTCCGTGTTTGAGTGTTCAGCTTTATACAAAAAATATATATGAAAATATATTGTATATATGAACTCTTGTTCAATCTACATCCAATATGATATGTTTGTTTTATATATTTTGTACTTAGGTTCAATAGATCACTGCGGATACGTGGTCCTGCTATCAATTAGGCTTGTAGCTAAGCCCTAATGTACATGAACCTGCTCTTATTCGGGCCGTCCAGGCGGCGTTAGGTTACACTCCTCCTGTACTAGCTTATGTAATACTCGTCGGAGTGTAGACGTAGAGTATAGGTGTTACCTCTATAACTCCGGATGAAATAATTAACAAGCGATTCTTAAACACTAGCGTCGTAAAAGTAACCAAACTTTACTAAAACAGGTACAGACTCCCACTGTGCAGCAACTACAGTATTGCCAGGAAAGGAACTTGGGAACCTAGTATTAAGACTCCGTCCCCATTGAGACATTGTTTGTATGTTGAGTAGTGGAACTCAACCCCGCGAGGCGAACCTCGTGAGTAAGGAAGTAAAATATTAAATAATCGATTTCCTCAAGTTGGATTTAGAGACTTCAGAGCCTATCGCATTTACAGTTGCATATATAAAAAAATGTGTATAAGTGATAGCTTGTATGTACGTATACTAGTAAAGTATTTATAAACGAAGTATAAGTAACATAATGATTGTACTCCGCGTTGTACTCTGTGCAGCGTACTCGTACACGCACGTAGGTCGTACAAGAATGCGGGACGTGCGCGGCCAGCTTAAGTACCTGTTCGCTTGGAACACTTTTATTTATATATTTTGTGAGGAGAGATTCATTGCTGTTCATTTGCTCATATTCTCATTACATATCTACTGATGTAATAAGCGCATTCATTGATAACGGCAAACAGCTTCTTCGCGTCGGTTGATATTGTATTGCTTTATATCAAATGAACATTCAAATTTCTGGTTTTATTAAGAAAAGTATTTGTCGTCCGTGTGAGATAGATATACCATAATTATTTCAATATGAACAAGATATCTTAACACTAGGTTCCCAGTTCTTCCTTACTACTTCCCCACACTCCCTAACTTCAGTAGTTTCGTCTGTCCGTCGTCTCTCAGTCACCGAACTGAACTGAAGAGCTTTTCATGTTATATAAACAGTGATTATTGTTGGGGAACGATAAAGCAAATTGTAAGCGAGAACCTCAGTCCGCAGGGCGCAGCGCGCAGTGGCAGGAAATGCGCTCCAGTACAAAAACCTTTATGTCTTATATGAACTCTTGTAGAGTTTATTAGAAAGAGATACAAATGTCAATATTATTTTGTTATCATTTATTTTGTTTAAACTCTATTTGTTTTTCAGTTCGCTGTGCCCCGCATATAAAACTTAGTGTCAAGACACTCCGATCTCCACTTGTCATATGAATTTTAAATATTAGGTAAAAAATGTCAGAAGTTAACGCCTCATTTTGTCTTCACTTCACCGGAGCAAGAATTTGAAAATGATTTATTCTTACGAGTAAGAACCCACAACTAACGCGTATAAGTTGGCCTCTCGAATAGGTTTGTATTATTATTTGATTATTATATCACATAACATAACATAAATATGTAAAAACTTACAAAAATAGTTAAAAAGCCAAGATGAAATAAGAAGGCATGAAGGCAACCTTGAGTAGTATTGACCCGGCGACCGACGCTGAGTGACGCGACGGGTTTTTGTCAACTGTCCCCTGAGGACCAGTGATCTGTGACCGGAGACAGGTGGACTGGTGGACGTTCGATATCCATCATTAATGAGAACTTTCTTTTATCGTTTAGTTTAGTTTTCGAGAGCTTTTCGTGACTTTTTTGTTATATGTTAAGTTCGTTCGTTAAGTATCGTTTAAAAATTATCCATATTTAAATATTTTTCTATTCATAATATAATTAAATTTTTTTACAACTAACCGTTAAGCTTTGAAACTATCAATGCCATAATTTACAATAAATATTCTTTTACACAATTTATAGTCATATATTTCAATATGTAATAAGATAAAATCACAAACTAAAAGCAACTGGCGGCAGCTCCGGGGTCCAGTCATCACTCCAAATATCGGTAAAAACTATTGACAAGCGTCAATGGAAATAGAAATCAAGTGGTTTGATGAACTCTCTATAGTCTATATAAAAGTTGTAGAAATATTCGTTTTTTTTTCGTATACAAGAGATTTATCTTAAGAAAAATAAAATATATCCACTTGTACCTACAAAAAGAGAGTTCGAGGAACTATTCCAAAGCTCGTTTAACTGCAGCAAGTATAAAAGCTTAATAAATAATTACGGGAGTAATTCGCATAACTCAGGGCGTTCAACCTGTTCCGTGGTGGTTAGTGATCAATCACTACTCGCTCTGTTGTTTTGTGACACTTCACTACATCACTGAGTCAGCACTACACTACAATCACTCCGTGTAAGATCACTCACGATTTTGAACTGTAACGGTTTTGATGGCACTTCCGATGAGATCGAACGGCGTGCTGTCGAGGCAGAGGCCGGGCGGGCACTGCCTGCGCGCGCGCATTCTGCAGGAGACAAGGCCTAACTTGGGCCAACCTGCTCGAAGCTTTTTGCGGTAAAGCTGTAGGGTCTGGGGAAAGATAAAAGTAAAATCGCTCCCACGCCTCGTTACTTGCCACTTCCCATATCGGCTGTGTGCACTTGTTATATCTCATTGTTACGTGTGTTTCGAGTGCATTCAAACTGAAGTTACTTACGTTACTTAACGGAGAGTTTATGCGCTACCAATAAACGCAATAGCGATGATCAATCTATATTTTTTAAAATATTCTTCAGCTTTGATATATTAATATAGATTAATCATATTATAAAGAAAATAATATTTTAATAAAATGATACACACTGATGTACTACAGCGTACACGAACGAGAATAGTATGAAGTTTCTAAGTTATCAGCTCTATCTGGAGCGGTGCAAAGTGTCCATTACATTTACATAAACGGTTTCATCTAGACATACTGTTACAGCACGTCGCAGCACGTCGCAGCACGTCCCGCCCACCACCGGCAAGTCGTAATAGCTACGCCCGTGACTTTACTTGTTCATTTTTAATTGAAGGTCATAAAATCTAAAATCATCTGCACTCTGTATCCCGCACACAGCGGGCGGCAAAGGGAACCTAGTACTGAGACAATCTATTCCCCACTTCCCGCCGAATTCTGGAGACATTGCGAGTTGAGTGGCGGAACTCAACGCCGCCTCTAACCTCGACGCCAGAGCAAAAAAAAGAAAATATAATTTTATATAATAATAATACAGAAAGATTACAATCACACTTTATGACTCTAATTGAACATCATGTTTGTTATTTATATTTATGTTACATTTTGTTTGTCACTCTCCGCTCTGGTAGAGTAGTAAGTAGAGTCACTACACTTGTGCAATTAAATATTTTTTATATTGATTAATGAATGACGAAATAAATTATGCAAATCATGTGAAAAATAGCAGATGCAAAAAAAAGTAAAGCTTACTTTTCTAAAATTCTTTTCTTAATTTTTTTTAAAGCCACTACAATATTCCCTTTCATTTTTCATTTATATTTATTCATAACTAAAGTTTTTACTTTTGCTTATATTTACTTTTTTTTGCCATTTTTTGCCATGCCATACCATTTGCCATGCAATTTTTCGCATTATTTTGACTTTTTTTATCAATTATTTTATAATTAATTGATAAAAAAAGTTCATCATTCATCAATTATTTTAAATAATTATATCAATTATTTTATTTCTCATCTAAAATGAAAAAGGGAAAATCGGCAGACTTAATCGGATAAGCTACAATATATTAATTAAATGTCTTTTTTCGCACACATACTTATACACGAGTATATATATGTAACATTACATTAATTACTAATTTTCTGTAAAATCGACTCATAGACAAGGTTTTGAATTCTTTATTTGCTCTTTTCTATTTGCAAGATACAGCGCCTGTCCTCAAGTAACACAAGCCGACGCAATTTTTTAGTTTTCATTTAATAAGTTAACGTCGTCGTATCCTGCGCTCTGCGGATAAATAATTGCATACATTATATATCATAAAAGCCGATATGGCGAGCTCTCCTTGCAAATACACACCTCGTCCTTGGCTCTGAGGCGGCCTCGGTTCCTATTTGAAGCGGACAGACGCACCGTTATCATATTATCAGTTATATATGTGAATAACGAAACCGGACAGGTTACTGAGTGAGTTACTATGTAGGCCTCCTCGTCGTATGTCATATTGACATTAACAATTACATGCGTCGCCCGCTCGTGGGACCGGCCTGAATACCACAATATAATTAAGTATTTTATCTTTTAATTTCGATTATCCGAAATGAATGCTACTTATAACGGTAATGTAATCTTTTCTTTTCTTCAGGCACCTTCCAATTTTGGCATTCACAATTCACATATGAGGAAGCTACTAAGCTATCATTCCATAGATTTAGTGTGCGGTTGCATCGGGTTTCAGGGTGAGAGACTCGGAGCAGTGCCTTGGACTTGCGCTCCATACTCATAAAGGAAACATTTATCTAAGAAATCATGGAAGCGATGCTTTCTATACCAACAGATCTTTAGCCATAGCTTACTACCATAGCATGCCATAGCTACTTTACACCGAGAGATGAGGAGCAGCATGAGCAGCAGGAGCATGTTTACTTTATAATATCGTAATTTGCTCATACATTTTCAACAGGCACGGGTGCACGTGGAGGTGAAAAGGTATAGTTGAGTATATAAAAAAAAACTATTTCTGTGTAATAGTTTAAGATACATAAACTGCAAATATACTCAAACCATATAACCAAATCTTATAAATGAGGATAAATGAAAGAGTTAAAAGAAGAAAACATGTCAGACATGTTTTCTTGGTTAAATGTTACAGATTATGGATTGAGATAAAGGATTAAATATGTGTAGTACGGCTGGATGTGGGTTCAATCCCCACCCGAGGAAATGAAATATTTATTTAAATTTATATTTCCACTTCTTCGATCTGGTGTCGAGGCAAAGTGCGACGTTAAGTTCGTTAAGCCTCCAGAATTCGGCGGAAAATGAGGAATGGACTGTCTTAACATTAGGTTCCCTCTGCCTGCACTGCTGTGAGCGAGATGCAGTGTGAAGCTTATTTAATTGCATGGAGTACATATTACAGATTAAGAATTAAAATAACAGATTAAGTATTACTGATTACAATATAAGGATGATGGATTACGGACGTCTGATGTAAATGGATAAACTACATCTAGTGATGTTAAGGATAAACTCGAACCAACAACCATTGCACTTCCAGTCAGCGCGCAACGAAGGTCCCAATATAAAATAATCCCTGTTGACTCTTAGTGCAGGAACTCTCTCGTTATATAGCCCTGCATCATTGGCGGTGTCTTGCACTTTCTCTTTCGTAGGCAGCGTGTTTGGAGGCGAGCTTTCAGTAAGCTCGCGTGGTCTGCATGATTGTATAGCGTTGATTAGGTTTAAAAGCTACTATTTTGCTTACTTTTAGAGTTTTTATTGACAGTTTATATGTTTTTCTATGTTGATAGTATTTATTTACATTTTGAGCAGAAAATAGAAACATGATTAGTAAAACAATACTTAAATCAAAAGACTTTTTGATAAAGTACCTGTAAGCTGATCAACAATTGTCAAATGTCGAATGGTTGTATGCCGCGGTTAAATTTGAACCTATTCAATACTTGAGTCTCTTCCATTTAGTAAAACACAAAGCTTTTTTTTTTCATTTCTTGTCTTCTGTATTCAAATCATATGACCTCTTATTGCAAATCTTTATTAATACCTGAGCTCGAAGCGGTACTTAATTACTTGTATATCATATTATACATATAACAGTTGAGTATATTACAAATGCTATATAAAAGCTGACAATATTTGAGTACAGGTCCGTCCGTCTGTCGCGCGCGCTGTTGCTGCAGCGGGGTCGAGTAACTCAACACTGACGTTCATTTTACGCCTTCTGAACGATATTTAAGCCCTGTTGTATATTACTTTGAAAGCTTATTAACTTACATTGGCAATACTTGGTGTGATATAAAATATAGATAGTGTGGTCTTAGAGCAAAACTGAAATCCAATTATTAAATACGGAAGACACTTACTTTTAATATAAATTTAAATTATTTTTCGTGATAACAGTAATGAAAACGTCCTTTAACAATAACTAACATAACGAAATATTTTTTGTTATTTTAAAAAAAATTAGACAAAATAAATTTCTTAATGACACACAAACTTAGCTTTTACTTCACAATAATTATAGTTAGTGGTAAAATTTCAGCATATAAATATATAGGTAAATAATATTTTAAAAATATAAAGTTATACGTACGGGTTAGATAATATTGTAATGTGTAAAAATATTTAATGCTCTTAATTTAGAAACAAAATACATAGTAGATACTTTTAAAAAAATCCTCAGCTTCAGCCGCAGTGGAGCACCAAGCCAACCTGCCGAGCGCCCGGAACGTAACCCGATATCTGGCAGCCACGAGACGGCGCTTAACCGTGAACGCAGTTTTGTTAGAATCTTATGAATTTTGTTAATATTCCTAAACTAATACACAAAAACATTATTTTTATGTAAATTAAAATAAAATCACAAACATTTTCTTAATTTATTTCTTTAACTCAAAATTTCATCGCTTGAGGTAAATTTGCTAGAAAAATATTTAAAAAAAAAACAAATTTTAATACAATTTAAAATTCTTATACGTTTTTTTAAATATATTTTTTAATATTTCTATCCTTGTGTGTATGTCTGTTATATTAGATCTACAGAATAGACTTAGTAAAGCATGTACCTGCGATATTAATGTAAATTAAAAATAAAGTATTACTTATAAACTTAGTTCAGTTCATTTTAAATACCTTAACAGGTTTTACTGTAAAGCTTTTAAGCTCATATTATAATTATTGAAGCAACTGATATTATAAAACTTTACAATAATTCATCATACAGAGTTAGATATAATCACATCCATAAAGCCGTACGCGACGGTTGTGAATTCGATTCCTCCTGGGGGGAATGAATTATAAACGCTTTTTTATTTTTATTTCCTGCTCTAGTAACAATATCAATCACGTCGATTTCCGCGAATGAACGCAATGGCCCGAAAACTGAATAGAAAGTGGGGAATGGAAAGGTACACTCTGCCTACCCGCCTTTAGCGGGATACAGCGTGAAGGTGCTCCAAAAGGTATATAAAACTAGCAAAACTAGTAGAACAATTGACGATATATCTACGTATATATAGTACGCATTCGTTATAAGATACACAAGTAAGCTTTGTGAGAGGGCAGCGAGGCGGGCGGTGTCAGGTTACGCGCTGACACACAACGGAGCTCGACCCGAAAATATAACATGACTTTAAACTTAATACTGCAGACTCGTCCACGTCGAATATAAATGTGGGGAATGTTCTGGACTCTTTTGTTTTATGTGTCGGGAAAAAAACACCTAAATAAAATTCATTTGCATAGACTTTTGTTTTTTATTTGTGTAAAATTATAGGCCATAAGAAAAGAAAAAATTATTGTCAACTTCTGTTAAGTCATTTTATTGTGATAAAAAAGCAGCCTACCTCCCACTCACTCTCTGTCGACACTGGACAGAGAAAATCTAGTGTTGAAACATTCTGTTCCGGTTTTTCTAGACATTAATTATTTATTCCCGTCAGATGCAGCGTATATCTTTCATTCATTCATTTACATCCATTTTATGACAGTCATTTATAACAAATGAAGTTAACTCACAAGACTAAGAATTTACCTACAAATTAATATCACAACGAAAACAAGCACAATAAAACAAAAACTGTTAGATTATTATCAATATAGTTGTTCTTGCTATGAGTCACTACGTCCCACTATGAGACTCACGCGAGTCTGGGTTCGAGCCCCAGTCAGGGGACTGCTTGTTCTGGTTACTCATAAAGCGCAGCGTAAAATTCCGCCTCTCAGCAAATTGGACATTGCGCGGGGACGGAGTGTCTTAACACTAGACACTCCGCCACTTCTCTGCCTACCTGCTACGCGGGGAAAGCGTAAAGTTGCAAAAAATATATTAAACAAAAGTAGCATAGTTATCGCTGGTTATACGAGTACTGTAGACAATAAATTACAATAACTGATAAGTACGTACATACTCGTATTATGTAAGCGGCGTACATACGGCGTCACCGCGCCTGGGAAGTTAAAATTTATTAATATTTTATGTGTGTTATCTATATTTGTTTTTACATCTTAACATTGATTAAATTCCTATGAGCTCCTTATTTATAGCTGGTCGTGGAGGCAGGGGGAGGAGGCAGGGGGAGGAGGCAGGAGGAGGAGACAGCTGCCCATCGGTCATACGATTACAACGTTAACTGCAGTTTGATAAGAACGGAAATCGTAATGTATAGTTTTATGAGATGTCCAACAAGAGTAAGTAGTTGGTCGTTATAATGCGCCTAATGCGCCTACTGGACTATTACGAGAAGTTATCGGCAATACTTTGTCATTGTACTCTATAATTGACTAGTGCTAGGCAGTAGGTACCCCCCCCCCCCCCCCCCCCCCCCCCCCCCCCCCCCCCCCCCCCCCCCCCCCCCCCCCCCCCCCCCCCCCNCTCCCCACCCCCCTCCCGCCAGCATTCAAATGTTCGATACATTTGAGCACTAACAAATGGAGACGCTGGAAGCGCATTAACTTGTCGGACGAGAGGAAGTCATCTCAACATGGCCGCGTCGGGCTGCAGCTCGGATGCTGGAGATAAACGATAAATTGATTATAATTATAGATTTATTATAAGGGCTTCGTTTTGTTATTTTATTTTAGAATTCAATTATTTCTTTTTGTTTTTCTTTTGTCAGTGTTAAGCACTGCAGTATATAGCAGGGTTGGTAAAGCCAATCTACTATTAAGACACTCCGTTCTCCTTCTCCCGGTCAATTGGAGCATCTCGCGATAAGTGAGAGAACTAAGGCCGCGTTTCAAGCGAAAGTAATGATAACAATTCTTAAATAAAGAGCCAGACTTACGGAGGTTTAAAATTAAACTGTAATTTTAATTTAAATCATATGTATAAAGACTCGAGATGCTGCAGTCAAACTCACAAAGAGTTTTGCAGGACACAGTTCAACTTTTGTATGTATTGTCAAATGGTACTAATGAAATAAAAAAAAAAAAAAAATTCAAGCATTTCCCCGCGTGATAATTTACACTCACACATTGTCTCTAGAGGCAAAACAGATGTCTTTTTCTTTCTTATAACATAGACTTTAGTCGATCGTCTGGATTAGTGGTAGCATTGGACGCAGTAATATCTATATTTAATTGGCCCAAATCGTGTGTACTAAATAATAAATTAAAACCCAATAATCAATTACATAATAAAATAGCACCTACATACAGGATGGAAGAGGCAGCGCTACTTTTACTGAAACTGCATATAGGGTAAGGGATTTTTTTTTAATTTCACGATTTTTCTCCATAGCTGTATTTCGTATGACGCACACATACACATAGTACTACAAATATACTACTAAGCGTTGCCAAACTTCTACTTTTCAATCATCAAAACATAACCGAACGAGAAAGAACGATATGTCGCTTTCTTTTCACGCAATTACCTATTTATTATAATAAATCTAAACAAATAGTAGTTGTGTTGGACTATAGCTTAATGCTATTTATTAAACCATATAAATACAACGGGTTATGGGCCCAGACCACGTCGTAACAATAATAAAGAATATTGCATCAATCATAGAAAATTAGAAATATTGGCGAAATTAAAACAGAGTTACTTCACGCGACGCTTCGCCGTTGGTATTGAAATTTGGAGGTTAAGTCGCCGGAAATAAAAAAGAAAAACAAGCAAAAAAACAATTACGATGGAAGGAAACAGCACAGTAATAAAGCTGGAAGGAGTAAAAAAATTGGAATGCTTAGAAATTCCAAGCCATAATACTACTACGGGGTGAAATTGTGTCATCATCGTCATCGGCATTTATTGTAAAAAGAAATGCTACAATTAAATGAAATATTAAATGTTTCAAATGTAATAATATACGTCATTGTCCAGCTAAATGTAATGTGGACAGAAAATGTAATATTTATTGTTAAAAAAGTGAGAAAAAATGCTATTATTGTAATAATTTTGTGAACATGTTAAAAATGAGTGTTAATTTAAAAAGGGAAAATAAAAGAGATTTCTTGTAAACTTGTTAGCAGGCTACGAACGGGGCGGCTACACGCTCGGACTTAGCAGATAGCTATCTATGCACGCTGGCATTTATAAAATTTTACTTAAAAGCTTTGTAATTCTGGAGAAAGTGCTAATTATTCGTTACTGACTGTATATGAAATAACTGTAATTCGAATAGAAGTCTAACCCACCACCGGCACCGTGGAGTGCGTCGTAAGTACTCGTGCGACGAGGTACTCCTACGTTACGTCCGTAACGGACACAATCATCGAAGGTGAGCTCACGATTGGTGAACTACAGCACCTACCGCGCGCACTGTTGAGTAGCGGAACTCAACGACTAACTCAATATACATTTAAATATTATTGTACTTCCTCGAGTGGGGACGAACCCACGCCCAGTTGTCACTGTCACTGTACAGTGACTCTGTGTGCCGCTGCGCAACGACCGGCCTCATATTATATTATATTGTGTTTTTGTTTGTCTGTCTGTCTGTATGTATGATCACGCTAATCAAGGCACAAGTTTGCCTGCAAATATAAAACAATCCATATTTATTATTTATACTTATACTTATAATAAATCTGTAATTGTTTGTGATAAATGTATTTGTATTTTTAACCGACTTTCAAAACAAGGAGGAGGCTCTCAATTAAATATTTTCGATGCGATATTCGATTCATTTATTCGATTAATTATTTTGTATGGACGATTTCGATATTGGATTATTCGATTCGTTTTGGGTATGTTTTGTAATATCATTACAGTTATTTTACAAACAATATAATAAATCAATAATTTACCATCTAAGGCTGTGACTGAACGAGTAAACTAAATTATTCATTAACATGTTAATGTCTGTCAAATATATTGACATTTGACTGTCAGTCAATACTGTTTATGGAATGAATTATCATATAGTTCACGCGAGCGAAGCCGTAGGCGGGCGGCTAGCTTAAAAATATGAAGTATGTGTGTAAATCATAACTTTTTTAGCTTCAATGATATATCCTTTATACAGTTGGTAGGTAGTTCAGTGAGTTCTACATAGCAGGGTAGACAGGGGAGGAATTCTGGGGGCATTACATGTGGAGTGGCGGAATTCAACGGCGCGCTTTATTCGACATCAGAGCGAACAAATGGAAATATAAATTGAAATAAATTATATATATATATCTCATTTATATATACGTTTGCCATTTGATATTCATTCTGAGTTCTAAATAAAGTAACTTCTCCGTCGCCCGTACTAGCTACATATCTACTCACGGAATAAGGCGGTGTGAGACCTCAGCCCATAACTCTCATATAAGCATTTGTTTATGTCTAAATTTAAGATACAAAAACAACAAAAATACAAGCAATAATATAGACATCGTCGACTGCTTTTGTACAGAGAGATCTAGAAATATTATAATAATGCTTAATATGGAGAAAGAAAACCGGTCAAATGCGAGTCGCACTCGCATACAGAGGCCCTCGTACCAATTTCAGAATCGTGTGCTAACGAGATAAAAAGCTAAGAAACTGAAATTTGCAGATTCACAAACAGTAATGCGTACGACCTACATTTTGTGTGAAATGAACTACAATTATAAGTTTGTAATGATTTTTCCTTCACTTTTTGTATTTTGTACTTTATTTCGACTAGACGTAGGACCGTAGACCAAAATATTTGCTTTTCAAATTGATACATCTACGCGGTCTCGAGATAAATGCTCTAGACGGACAGACAACAAATATAAATATCATATAATGAATACTTATAATATTTGCATTTTTCTAAACAAGAGAGACTAGAAAATTTCTGTTAATTGAATTAAAATTTTGATGTCTTTCACTTTGACTCATCATACAACAAACCCTAGGGGGTAATGTGTACTCGACTGTTAGGGATTCAATCTCCGCTCAGGGGAGTCGACCTACACTACAGCTGAGTGTCGTACTTACAAGCAGATCCTTGGCCACTGTATTGCAAATAATATAATTTAGTTGGAACAGTCAGTGGACCGTCACGGCGGGCAGCCCGGGGCACAGGCCTGGGGCGGCGCTCAGGATAGGTCAGATAATTATACTAATTATGTGAAAGCTTATCGCGGATCTCATCTCTACAATGTCGCCTCCTCGGCCCTCTCGCGTCCGCATGTTCATCGAAATGCAAAACAGAACATCGCTAATAATAGTGTTACTGTAAGTCGCGGCTTCGCCCGCTTCCTACCATACTTACATACATACATACTCTTATAGCGATTTGTTTTAATAACTTACGGTTACTTTATTATAACAAAAAAAAACAATCAAGTGGAGTCGGACTCGCTCTGTATAAATTTCAGGATTGTAGGTCGAGTTTTTGAGTGTTTGCACTCATTTTGTACGAAATAAACTATTATAGAATTATACATTTTGTATATTTTGTATACGCTCGCAAACTTAATTTTGACAATTTTTAAAAGTTGTACTTCCCGTTGACCCACATTGCTATGGACTAAAACATTCATGGAGTGGATGTATTAATTTCGATAATATTTTCTTTTTCCTTATTGGTTTCCTACTGACCTATTTTTCTATGCACAATGGATATCCATTGTCGCCCAAGAAATGACTATTTCGAATATTAAACTAAACATATAAATAACAATGGCAGAGTGAACCCACACACTTTGTTCTCGATCAAGACATTTTCGTTACCATCCATTTTCCGCCAAATTATTGAGGTTTTGCGTGTTGAGTGGCAGAACTAAACGCCGCGCTCTTCTCGTTAGTTGTTACAGTCATTGTCCGAACGAGGGAGAAAAAATAATAAATAGTTTACTTCCCCACACAAGGAACCTACAACCACACCAGTTGCTCGCGCCGGGATCCAATGGCCGCACGTGAGTACATTGGTACTGAACTGTATGATAGATAAGTTTACTTAGATAACATATTTATTCTGAGCTCAGTTCGTTTCGAAATGTCAGTCCATTATAAAGCGTTTCACTATTTCCACATTGTATGGAGAATACTCAACGGAATTTTTCATTGACGGACTTAAATAAAATAAAACGAAGATGTGCATAATGATATACATTACAAACATAACCGGATTATAAGTGACTAGCTTGCGTGATCAAATTGAAATAACTTATAGTTATATATGACAGTGGTTATATATCAAAGTAGTCTACGACGAAACCATTAACATTTTATTTAATCAGCGTCACTAGGCAAAGGAAATCTTAAGTTAAGACACTCCGTTTCCCACTTTTTGATGAATTCTGAAGGCATTGTGTGTTGAGTGGCGGAACACAACGTCGCGCTTTGCCTCGACACTTAAGGGAAATGAAAATATAAATTTAAATAAATATCTTACTTCCTCGTGGAGAATGAACCTACCACTATGCCTACCAGCCGTGGTACACCACGACTGACCTCGTTAATATTATATAATATGTGTTATAGCCTTCCTCGTTAAATGGACTAAACTCGTACGTTCACCCGATATAGAGCTGTTGTTAAATAATATACTGTAGTAGGTACCAGTATGCCCAGTAGCGTCGCCTCGTTTCCCGCAACCGGACCTGCCTGGTGGCTGGTCGCTGCCCGCAGTCCGTCGGTACCCAGGTAGCCCTCACCAAAGACGGTACTGGAGCCGGACGTCGTCCAGCGTAGTATTAGATAATATATTATTATTACATTAACATTTTCTTTGAACTGAACGCGTATGCAGCGATATTTACATTCTACTAACAAATTTCGTTTATTTAAATAATAATATATTATATAATCTATACTTATAATAAAATCATAAGAGGGACGGTGTCTGTATTTGGAAGATATTTAAAAAGAATGTTATGTTAAGAACCCAAAACAATTATTTTAAAATTTTTTGTCTGTTTATCTGTGCGTTTGTTATCGCTAATCTCAGAATCGGCCTAACCGATTTAGATAGGAAAGATAGGAACTTTCGAAAACATATAGGGTTTATTTTATTACAATCAATTCATAAATATAGAAGTTATGTGAATTTATAGTACTTAATTCGACAAATTTGCTAATTACTATAACAGTACAGTAAGTCAAAAGACTTAAATTACTTGATGTAATTACTTGACGCAGTGGCACAAGTGTGTGAATTTAAACACGACAGTTGTGGGTTCACTTCCCCAAGTTCTGGGGGAAATATATATGTATATACATTGAAGACAGGCAAGCAAGCGTCTGTCCGCTGTCTCACCTGGTAGTTAGTGACGATGCGAACGCTGGTGGAGCAGGCTTACCTGATATATCAATATTTTGAGACCAGTCGTCTTCACACTAGGTTCCCTCTGCGTACCCTGCTGTGTGTGGGATACAGCGCGATGCTGATTTAATTTGATTTGATTTAGTTTTTTCATTTCTCCGCCTTGGTAACAAGGCACTGCGTGGCTTTGAAATGGCAGAATTAAATACGAAAAACAACTCAATTTCCAAAACACTTAAATTATGATTTACTAGCTGACCCGGCGAACTTCGTACCGACTAACAGTCATTCTTTATTTTTTGTTTATTAATACTTATTCTGCTATTCGGGACTCCGGGGCCGGGCCAGCTAGTATATAATAATAATACTTTATTGCACTAAAAAACAAAGAAACAATACAGTAACAATATTTACAAAAAGTGATAAGTTTTAGGAAGAAATCAAACACTAAAGAAAAGAAACACTACGAAATTTTTATCAAAATATCGTGAGTATAATTTCAAAACATACATTAAATAAAAACTAAAATTCAAAATAATTTTAATTTTGATTTTATTTTATATTCATTTAGTATATTAATTTTATTTTATATGTATTTCGTCCAAAGTTTACTTGACGACTCTAACTACCCAGTTGATATTTTGGTAACGTCAAACGAAATTATATATTATATTTATTTTTGAGAATTTTCCTTTTTTGTTAAATTTATTACCAATATTTAACATTGTATTTAAATAACCTGAAGCGAAAGGGTTAAAGTCATGTCAGGTCAATCTTGCCAGAGCGCCATCTATTGTGCTAATAGTTAAACTGTCACTGTTCGATCGTAGTTAAAACTTACCGTTTTCTCGATATAAATAACCAAAAACGATATTTTGCTAAAGTTTTAAAATTAATATTTCTCCCGAAGTTATTAATGCTTAACAAATAATAACTTCTTGAGATAGTTTTTATTCGTTATCAAGATTCCTTAGTACTTACTATTGTCAATAGATCTCCAATATTAACTTCTTGAAAACATTAAATACTTATATCTTTTGATAGAGTGAAGCGATTACAATGAAATAAAAACTAGAACCTACTCTAATTTACTTGTAATTTTTATTTATTAAAGTTGCTTAAATTTGTTGTGTACTTTTTACGTGATACGTGTTGACATAAGCAGACAAACAGACAAAAATTCCAAAAATGCTGGAAATGGATTTTGTTAATTAACCTTTAACACCCTATTTTTTTTTAATATTTTCAATGTACAGAAATGACTTTTCTACAGATTTATGATAAGTATAGATATAGATTTAATGCGTTATGCAAACTAAGATAATTAATTCATTTTAGGGTTTTGTACCTCAAAGGGAAAAGAACGGAACCCTCATAGGGTCACTATTTGTCCGTCTGTGAAAACCATTATATTTCTGATATCAGATATTCAGGATTACAGGTTTTTGCAGCACAGAAATTAATCGTCTAATACAACGCTATCAAAAGATATGAGCATTTATTTTATACATCTTTTTTGCTTTATTTAGTATGAAATTTACCGCTTATTGTACTTCCCGTAGACATAAGTTAATTTTATTCGCCGCATCATCAAAACCTATGAGGTCCCAATCACAATCCTCAAATTGGTGCAGATTCCTCTGTTGACGAGTCCGACTCGCGCTTGGACTGTTTTTTCTTGAATACACTTAAATAAACATTCGTATATTTCAAGTCAGTCTGTTTCAGCGAATCTCTTATTACATAAATGCCTCAACTTTACCAAATTCTTGATATATTGATGATTTGAAAACTTATGTTTTCTTAATATCATTTATACGCATTATACATTCACAGCCTGGTCGCCTTCATATGCCGAATAGAGTATAAGCGCGAACAGTACATAAATGTTGTAAATGGCTAACAGTGTTAACGACATGCACCACAAGCGCCGCCCCTGCTTTCGCCATACGAGACCAGAATTAAAGGCGTTAGTAACTGCATAATAAATGCGATGATCGATGATGCATCATGGAGCGGTAGACACGTTCGTGTGGTATCACTGTAGCAGGCAAAGTGCAGGTTTCGTAGAACAGATCAAACCACCGAGGCCACGTCGAGATCCAGTTTTTGATGATTAAATTCGTATTTCAAGATTCCAAGACTACCTTTAACTGTGTCACATTAACATTTACCCATTAAAGTAGGAGACGACGTTGCTACACAGTGCAAACATTCATTAAAATAATTTAATTCAGTTTCACATTACCATTTATTTGAAATTTCAAGAAAAATAAAATATATATGTATAACAATCTTTTACATACCTAGCATAATGGTGACAATGCATAGTTGGACACTCCTTTTCTTCTACTTGTAGTAGTAATAGTAGTTCTAGACATTCATCAATGTTTAATAAACGACATGTTTGGACTAAAACATGTCGTTTATTTTGTTTATTTTGACGCCGATTTCGACATTGCCATTATGAAAATAACCACGAAACATCTCAAACGTTCTATATTCATACGATGTTGTTCACTAATTGTGGTAATTAACTCCTCTGAGGAAATGAAATAAATTATTTTTTAACAAAAAGCAAAATCGACTTCTAACAACGAACTAAAAAGTGAAAAATTATTTGACAAAGACTTTATAATTTTGAAGCCAAGTAAAATAAACAGGCTGACTGAAACAAACTGGTTTGACACTGACTTCAAAATTATAAAATCTTTGTAAAATTATTTTTACTTTTAAGTTCGTTGCTAGAAGTCGGTTTTGCTTTTAGTTAAAAATTAATTTATTTTATGATTTTAAGTCTTAAAATGATGCTTCTTCAACGAGTGGTGATTGTGGTGGTAGTGGTGGTCAACGAGTGGTTGTGGTTGTCCTATGTACAACTTCATTTAAATATGTATTATTTTTGTGCAAAGTTACATTTTGGTATATTGACAAGAACATACATAAAAAGTATTCGGGCGAATTGAGAATCTCCCTTTTTTGAAGTTGGTTGAAAATAAAAACATCCTCTTTTTTGAGATTGGTTGAAAAGAAATGCAACGATCAGGAATTTCACTTCTGACATCAATTTAAAAAGTTTTTGCTTGTAACTATTACAGTATAATCAATTTTTTACCAAAAAAAAAACAAACTTTCTCAATTTTGACCGGATTCCATAATCAGATCCTAACCAGCCTTTCACCAAATTACCCTTAAATGTGTCCTTTCAAATAAAAAAGGAATCATCAAAATTGATTAGCCCGACATTGAGTTATTCGTCTATTTGTCGCGCACATACCTAATGCAAATTTAAGACTTATGGGATTTTCTCATAGATACCATTGTCACACATGGACCAAAAAAAATTGGAACCACTCGGGAAGCTTCACCTTTTAATTAAAAAAAAAATCAAAATCGGTTCACCCAGTCAAAAGTTATGAGGTGACAAACATAAAAAAGAAACAGTCGAATTGATAACCTCCTTTTCTTACAAAAGTCGGTTAAAAATATGAAAATACAGTCGAATTGATAAATAAAACTACAATTTCAGGAAACAAAAGCAACACGATTTACGTAACCAGTCAGAAATATATTTTGATTATAATTTATTTTAAAAAATAGTGTGTCTATGATTTACACAAAGAATTAAATTATCCCTTACATCAATGCACGAATAGCAGATAAAATTTATCTTCACAATCTTCTTTGTAATACATGACAATATTCGGTCGGGAACTACTGATTTCTATTTAGCCGCTGTGACACAGTCTATTGTAACGGTTTAGTTTTGGGAGTGGGTTCGATTCCCTGCTGAAGCTGATAATACTAAATCTAAAAGAAGAGAGTAGTGAAAATTATGTGAATTAAAGCATGACAATTTTATTTGTCGCAATTATTAACTTTTAATTATGCCCATTAAATATATTGCTATATATATTATATCTATATATATTCGAACACGTAATATGCCTATGGCGCTTACCAAATTAAATATTTTGGTCAAGTTCAATTTTCAATCCAATAACTAAGCTTAGCTTCATCTGAAATATGAGTTATATTGTTTTCTTGTTAAATTTATTTTAAGATCTGAAAACTATATTGCTTACAATAGGTAATATGCTACATTTATTTAAATAATCTATTCAAACTTTATAAGTTACTTACACAAATTATTGACATTTCTAATTGTATTTTAACAATCTTATCCTGTTACGATTTTCGCGACCTGCGCCTGCGCCTCGTTGGCATTCAGTTTCTTTATCAGCCATTCTCAATGATTTAAAATCCTTTCTGCATTTGCTCCTCGGTTTGGAGATACGAGCGATATGGAGTCGTTTTCTTAATTACAGACAAACAGACGATTTATCGTTATCCAGGGCGACAGCGGCGGCCGCGCGCTAATTAGCGTAGCGGGGAGCTCCAAGCACGGACAGGATGAGCTCTTACTGGTGATATATGTTTGTATGGAAGGTTTCGACGGAATTTAATATTGACATATGTGATAAGAAAGAGTGGAAATAAATGTCATCTAGTATTTATATAGCACACTCCACTGAGCGGTGACGGAGATAGCTGACTGCTTTATACGCTAATTAACTTATAATTATAGAGATATTGTTATTAAATATAGCCTGTTTTAAAGTGTAATATCTTATGAAAGTATTAATATATAAAACAGAAAATAAAAATATATTTTTTCTCGAGTAGAAATTGAACCCACAATCTTCGCGTTTAAAGCCAGACACAGCTGCGTCCGTGTGCAGCTGTAGCGCTCATTGGTCCACATAACCTGCAAGAGCTTAATCTCAACAAGCGGTCGCCAATTATACCTTATGATCGCATAATTGCAGTGCGAAATGCATTACATATAACAAGATGTTTCTTGTTATAGTGATGACAGGCAGATAGGCAGGCAGGACGGCAGGCAGGCAGGACGGCAGGAGGGCAGGCAGGCAGGCAGGCAGGCAGGCAGGCAGGCTGGCGGAGCACTCGCGGCCGGCCGTCCTCTCAATTAGTCGCAATTATATCGCTTTGATATCGCCGACGCCACCACCGACGATCCCGGCATCTTGTATATATTTAGAACCGTCCGCTTGGTAGACGGTTGGTTGTAGAACGATGTGGTTTTTTCTTACTAGCTGTCATCCAACACCCAAATATTGTTTCAATTCAAACCACTAATTTTTGAGATTAGCTCGTTAAGATGAACAAATTGTTCAGGTTTACAATGTTAGTACAAACTTAGTAATAACATAAGCGCCCTTATCCACTATGAAGTCTATCAGATCAAATAAATCTCTGCGCGGAGTTCATTAGTCCAATTAATGTTTGCCTATTAATGTTATTGTATTAATGTTAAAAATTATTCATATTTGTTATTGTATACTCGTACACATAATTTGTGTTTTCTTAGTTTGCCACTACAAAAATTTAAAATATTTGTAAAACAATTCTGACAAGTAAAGCGTATTACACTGATCAAGAATATTTAGAGGATGAGCATGTATGGAATTAATGTCTATTGAATGTAATGCAGGATAGCTGCCAGCTAATGTTTACAAATTGTACCATTGATTTTGAAAAGAGCAACTGTTGAGTTTCTTGCCGGCTCTTCTCAGCAGAACTGCCTTCCGAACCGGTGGTAGCTTTTTGTCCATATGTTCATTCGATGATTAAAAAGCGCTTATAATAATTACCTATTTGAATAAAGAATATTTAAAATTTAAATTTGAATTTGAATAAACATTTTAACAAGCTGCGTATTGAAAATAAAAAACAATGTTTTTTAAATGCTTTTATAAGTTGGAAAGTGAAAGAGACCTAAGTATTCGTTTAAGAAGAAAACGATCTATATTTTATTCAGAGTCGATAAAGATCGTTATTTTAGGTCAATTTCTGACAATAACTCAAAATCACCGTTTTTTGGATTAGGTCACTATAATTGTAAAGCAAACCGAGCAACACGCCTAGGCTACTCGCCCAGGATGCATACATACCTGCCACGTATAACAGCGCGGAAGGAGTAATATATCGTTGTAACTCAAAAGCAAAAACTAAATCATTGCTTTATGAGTGTACTGTAGTTTATGGGAAGGTAGCAAGAAACATTTTCTTGGCATGTCCCGTACAGTGTATATATGGCGGGCCACGCTGCATCCCGCACAGAGCAGGTTGGCAGAGAGGATTTTAAAACATTCTGTTCCCGATTAAGTCAATTCTGTTCCCCACTTTCTCTTGCCTTGTCCCGTTACCAGAGCAAGAAATTATTATTTATTTCACTTCCCCAAATGGAAATCGAACCCACAAACGTCGAATTTAAAGTCACGAGTTTGTACCCCGATGCTCCTAGGCCTCAACATGTACAGCTGCAAATACTTCATTAACACATATTTAGTAACGAATCTAAGAAAATAAAGGTTTATTATAATTTTTAATAATGTTCGTTTGTTTGGTGATGTCAGATTTGTTTGGGATCAATAACGACGCTTCGCACATCTTACTCACGGTTCATTGTAAAGCTTTTGTCAAAAATACGTCGATTCGTTTTGATGTCTCTAATTTATTTTTCTTAATGGTCCATTTAAAAAAATATTTAAAAAAAAACATAAATACTTTCTATGCTTAATATTCTAAAGTTGAACAGTTTCTTTGGTTTCACGCGTTTCTCTCAGGAACTATTGGTTCGAAATTCTACACCAAAATATATCGAGATATTACAACACGTCAATCATTTCTATGTAACCAACTACACGGGCATTTATAGGTTACTTCATGTAAACACGCCGGCGAAGCCGCGAGTAAGTACTACTCCGTTATAAAATATGTCTCTACAAAATACTAAAATAGAACACGCCTCCCGCAATATGTTTATGTTTTTCTTACAAACCAAACAGCTATACAGCGTATATAATATATGTCTGAGGAACTACGACGCCAAGACGTACAAGTCTGTCCATACATAAACATCGAGTCATTAGTCCTCATAGATTAAATGCATTAGCTAGCAAAAACTCGTTGATGACGGTCAGGTCATCTTAAATCATGTGGACCACCGCGCAGCCTCCCGCAGTCTCCTGCAGGAACCTGATGTGGAAGAGGAGGTCGCGTCCATGGGAAATAAACATGTTAATTATTGTCCGCCATCATGTACGTACTGTGTAATGGGGCTTTTTTCTGAACTACATTAGTTTCCTTTAGAAACTTTGATACAGCTTTTTTTACTCTTTTGATATAAATATAGTGTGGACATGTTCAGAAGAGACATTTTTAAGCAAAGTGTATATTATATAAAGTATACAATTAAATTCACGTGTATTTGTTTTTGGAAGCTTCACTAGCAGGGAGGCAGGCCGCAGAGAGAACTAGTGTTAGTGTTGAAAAGTCAGACGCTTTAAAATTTAAAAAATGGAAGTATATTATAATATATGAGGAAACGAATTGTTTTTGTTACGGGAACTTCATGTAAATGAATACTTTTCTCAATGGCTATTTTCTATACTAATATAATAAAGCGGAAGAGTTTGTTTGTTTGTTTGAACGCTAAGATCTCTGGATCTACTGGTCCGATTTACTTTCTTTTTGTTTTGTATGAAAGCTGCATACTTTAGAAGTGCTATAGGCTATATAACATTACATTACACATATAAACCAATATATTTTAAAGTACTTTCTAATTTGACATGCAATTTATTCTGCCATGTTAATAACAGCCGTCGCGTCGCTACGCAACCGTTAATGCGACATTTTGATATTCATCCTTATGAAAATAAACATAAAAGTCACTCTTAGCATTTCATCTAGATTGAAATTATAGTTTACTGTATAACATTCTAATAAATAATTAAGGAGATGTCACTGATTCGATATGACCTAGCCTTCGGGCGGCATAGTATGACCTACGCGAACGGGCAGATGACGTTGACGGTTTTATAAATTTTCATACATTTTCTAACTATTGTTAATTTTTATGTACTTATTTGCTGTTTATAATTAATTTAAATTACACTTTGGTTCTCTTCTTATTTTATTTGATATTGCCCGCAAAAATTATTTAATATAGAAAAATGTTTAGTTATTTCATAGAGTCGATATCTAAGAGTATGTACGCACGCACGGAGAACTTTAGGTACTTTTTCTAATATTAAAAATATCCTTTAGTTTTTACTTCTTTTGTCTTCATTTCAATAACTCAGATATTTTTGCTAATAATATGTCTCTAATTACTATTCTTTTTGATTATTTAGGCTTATATTTTTTTACTAATTGTATTGAAAACTGAAAATAATTTCATAAATATATTTAATAAATATTCTTATAGTTCAAGCAGGCATAGCCGCGTTCGAGTCCACTAGACAAAAATAAAACTGCAAATTGACCTAAAAAAATACTCGAACGCGTCAGAGTTAGAACCTCGTGCCCTGCGATACCACCATGCTCGCCTCCTGTCCGTCTATCCGTCTAGAAAATATGGATACTTATACATCCGTCTCTAATATTGTAAAGTACGTAATGGAATATTATTTTATGCAGGCGCCAGCAGAGGTGAAAGCTAGTGTTAAGACACTGTTTCTCATTTTCGGCCCAATTTTCGAGACATTGCGTGTAGAGTGGGATGGGAATCGAACCCACAATCCTCATACACTGTGCCACTAAGACACGATGGCCTCTATTACATATTTATGACAAAAGAAAATAATTTATAAAGGAATTCAATATAAAATGTAACTTTATAAGATTCTCTCAGCCCCTCTGCGGCGCACTCGGCCTGATGTATCTTGGAGCTAATTAAATATCAGTTCCGGCCGCGCTCGCACATTCTACAGCCGACTGTACACGAGCTTACATTACTGGGAGCTTTTACAGAAAACTATATTTAAAAACTCATGAAGAACATTTTTATTATATATTTGCGCATATTATGTGAAATTTTGCACATCAGTGTAGAAAGAAATAAATAGTTATTAAAATTGTGCATATAAATTCTGTAAAATTTTCTTTACATTACGAACTTGCACTCGCCAGCTCAGCTGTGTTTGTGACGTCATAACAGTACACATACATCTCTCTCCCGCTCTTCTGGAATCACTCGGTGTACTCGTATAAACAGCAATAAAGTCAATGAGCAGTCGGAGTCTATCTTAGCTGTAACTTGCCACGAGGTGTATAAACATTAAAGACAAGTGGCTCGTGGCGTGGCTAGTGTGAGGTGTGAGGTATGTGCCTATACGCAAAGTCTCCAGAATTCGGCAGAGAGTGGGGAACGGAGTGTCTCAGCACCGGTTCCCTCTGCCTAACCTGCTGTGTGCCGGATACAGCGTGAAGCTAATTTTTTTTGGTGTGCCTATACAGATATGTATGAAAAGTTTTTATTTTTTGCTTAATATGTACGTAAGTTAACCTTTAAGTATTATTTATACCTTTCTTGTAAGAATTTTAAAGAAATATTACATTTTTAATAAAAGCCGTTAATGTAATAAACATTCATTTAATATTAGATCTTCTTCGAATATAATTTTCCACAATATTATGCTATTTATTAAGGTGGCCATCTTAGACAAACAACATTACCTACATCATCATCATCATCAACAGCCATCTTTTGTCCACTGGACATAGGGCCTTCCATTCTCGTCATCACACTCGATCCTCAGCTCTTCGGACCCATCTGCTTCCCGCCAACCTCTACATACTAAATACTAATACATAATCAAAGTCAAATTGAGCTCGCAGGATACCTCGCTAAGAAATAGATTTTATTTAACAAAAATAGAGTGCAAGCGCAGGCGGTCTCACAGGTCGTAGGACGCGGTCGCGGACCGGAGAGCGGAAAGCGGAGAGTTCTCCGAACGGCCAGAACTCATTAGCCCGTCCCTAACTAATTATTATCAGCAAACTCGCTTGAGCCAATTTACTGCACGAGGCGCGAGTGGACGTGTTGTATGGTGTAAATTTTTATTTTCTTGTAGCTTTAAAAGCTTTTTAAGCTCACATATTGTAATCGAAATTACAAATAAAATTATAAGTTTGATAACCACATTTTTATCTAGCAAAACTATTATGTAATTAAACCTTCGAGTATATTCAATTATCATATAGACAGTGGTCCACACCTAGCCAGCATCGGCAGCAGCGCCATCGGCACCGTGGCCAAATGGCATATGACACATGTAGACTATAATTTACCTCCTAGTTCTTCCTCCTAGCTCCTAAGTTCCTAAGAAACCAGTTGATGTGTTAAAACCAAAATGATATCGGTTATTTAACCGACCGGATCCAAAATATGCAGTTTGAAGGCAACACGTACGTGAGACGCTTTAGTTTAATTTGATCGGGTTATAGTCGACTCAAGCCGGCACGCACCGCATCGCGATTATAGAGAACAACCGGACGCCGCCTGTCTTTTGTCCTGAGAATAGTTGTAATAATTGCATAAACAAGTATGTCATACAGAAAGGTCTTAAAAATTATTTTGAACATTGACGAAGAAGATAAAAGAGAATAAATCGAAATAATCGAGGCCGCGATTGGTGCTGTAGAGACATAAGCTTGTGACTGTGAACGTGACGGTTGTGTCCCACTTGGAGGAATGAACTATTATTTATAAATATTTTCATGCAAATACAATGCAAACTGCTGCGTGTGCCTACCTTAGCATTAGTAGCATTCCATGGATCCATGGAATGTATCTATACAATGCACATCTTGCTGTTAACAGCTAGCTCAATTAAATCGAGCTGAATCGATCGATTCCTTAAACTTGTATGTAGTTTAAAAAGTGTTCCAGAGAGCTCTCTTTTACTGTTTTATGATTTGCGTACATACAAATGTATTTTAACCGATTTCAAATAAAAGGAGGTAACAATTTTAACATGTTCAATAGCGACATTATTGGAATTGGACATCGTTCGTCAATAAATTTCTAATGGGGCTAGTCCATGGCGCATTGGCACAAGCTTGTGTTTGTAACCACGACAAGTTGTAGGTTAAATATTTCATTTAAACTAACGGGAATCGAACCCTGAACCACGCACGAGGCCAGCCGTAGCTCAGGGGTCCATTACTTGAGATACATTTATAATGTACTTCGGTTCCTTTTCAGTTGGCAGGTATTTGGAATAGGTTTATTTTTGATTACTTTTACGTAAATATATTTTATATACACAAACTTAAGTTTATCAACTTTTATAAGACGCGTTCCCGTCAACCTACTACAATTATGAAATTGAACCCTCGATGGCGAGACCGACCGACTGCCACTTAACAGGTTTTTTAATTTATTTTACTTTAACATTGACTTTTATGGTAAGGAATTAGTATAAATTACAAAATATATCTCAATTTAGATTACTAAAAATTATTTGGATAAATATGCAAACACAATACCTTGATGCTGTACAAACAAGCAAACAAAACAAACGCACCAGCTCCGTCCGTTGTTCCAAGTAATGATAGACGACGGTGCACGCGCTGCGCTCGCTGGTCTGTATCCACTGTCCTATGATTACTTGTTTAATAGTTCACCTAATAAGTAGTCTTTAACAATCATTTCCGAAACATAATGAAGACATCGTCGTGTAGAGACCGCCCCCTGTGTGCTCTGGCAACGGCGTGTCATTGAGGGCTGCCCATCAAACGCACTATATAACATTTCATTTCACAACTCTAAGTCATTCTATACAGAAGCCGATTCCGTGGCGGTTGGTGGGAGAGACTGGGACAGAAGAATATTCTTAAAAAGATTATGATTTCGTTGTTAACGTTGTCGCTGGCGTGCGGCGTCCTGACGGGCCTGGACGCGACTATGGAAGTGATGAAAGATGTCACTCTGGGGTTCGGTGAAGCCCTACAGAGCTGTAGAGAAGAAGTAAGTTATATCCTGTTCATTCATTAGTTGACTTGTCAAAAACAATTATATAAAAACAAGCTAATAGTTCATTAACAGTCGGGACCTATATTTGTTCGAGCCTTGTAAAGTTGAACTGCGGCCGGCTCCCGGCTGTTAGTCCTAATGAACTACTGGGCTTGTTACTTCCCCGTGTAATAAATGCTTCAAATCGTAATATAATCGCTTCTTTAATAGGAAATCACGAAAAGACCCTTTATAATGTTCTCCCTTTTACGTCGTGCAGTCGGGTGGGGACGGGTTCTTGAATGTTATATTTATCCTAGGAAATTCAAGAAAGGCAATGCTTGTAAAGCCGATTTATAACTACATTTTATTTCATAAAAGCTTCAGTGTATTCAAACTGTCACTGTGTGTCGGCATAGAGCCAGCTAACAGAGGACAAGATGGAGGAGTTCTTCCACTTCTGGCGCGACGACTTCAAGTTCGAGGACCGGGAGGTCGGCTGCGCCATGAAGTGCATGAGCTCCCACTTCAATCTGCTGACGGACTCGCACCGCATGCACCACGAGAACACCGACAAGTTTATCAAGTCTTTCCCGAATGGTAAGTAAACAAATAATTCACTTAATCTACTCCTGGACAGGGCTACTCTTGTCTGGTCTATATATGGTCAATATTTTTAACATTTACAAAACGTTACTTGTCTATAACATATAGACAATTCAATAAATTTAAATGAAACAGACAAAAGTCTCTTTAAAATATATTTTTTATATTTAAAGCAGTTTCAAAAAGAACTACTATATTTATCTCTTAATTAATACATTTATGGAAAGCTGCTGAGAGAAATCGGCAGAAAATGGGGAACGGAGTGTCTTAACACTAAGTTCCCTCTGCCTATCCTGCGGTGTGGGGGATACAGCTAATGAGATAACAATGTTGTAGTTATTCGGATTAGGCTATACACTTGATAACTATCCAACATTTCTAACAGATAGTCAATATCTATAATTGTCTATTAAAACAGGAACATCTATGTATTCTATGTGATAAATTTACAACAAATACACATTTTTAACAGTTTTAACGTACACGTAATGTAATTAGTGTACTATATTATTTTATCGCTAATTTCCCTACTCTTGTAAAATATTGTAGGTGAGGTCCTCTCAAAGCGTATGATAAGCATCATCCACACCTGCGAGCAGCAGTTCGACGCGCTGGAGGACCACTGCTGGCGGATCCTGCGCATTGCGGAGTGCTTTAAGGTTGCCTGCAAGAAGGAGGGCATCGCGCCCACCATGGAACTCCTCATGGCCGAGTTCATCATGGAGGCTGATCCTAGTTGATGACAGAATCCACCACGCCGAACACTGCTGTATAATCTTCATTAACTGTAATTTCCCTGCTTTAAAATAGGAACTTAAATAATGAAACAAATAAAAATATTTTTATATACTTAAGTATTTGTAGTTAAATATGAAACCTATTGGTTAATCTCAAGTATGTATTGTACTTATATCACTATATTTTCCTGCACACAATCCCATTATTATTTCTTAGTAAATAATTAAGAATATTTAATATATTTCTTTATAAATAATAAAGTGGCTCTAAGAAAAGTACAAAATAAATGTAACTTGATTTTCCCATTCATGGTAGAGTCGGAAGTAATATATATCCATATAAATGTATGTATTTTTGAAAATATTATATATAAAAGTGTTTAATTTTAAAGTAGCTTATTGAACGTAGCAGATACCAAGTATAAAATACTAGGAGTGCCTCTCGACTCTCGACGACCTTTGCTTGTACAGTGATAACGATGATATTCATGTGCCATATACTACACTGTAGGTATTACTATTTGGCCAGACGGGCGCGCAGAGCTTACGATAGGCTCATTAATAACAGTTTAATGTTTACCTATCTTTAATAAAAAAAATAAAGACAAAATGTTTCAAGGTCATCTGAAGTACAAAATGCACGTGATAATACATATGTTTACTGCATTATATTGTCCTAGGTTTTATTAGGTCGAGCTGTGTACTAGCAATTTAATAAAATATAAAAATCCTAATTTGAACCATTTGTAAAAATAGTATCCTCATGGTATTAAAGAGCTGGTGCTGTTGCTGTAAACCATGCGAGCTAAGGTTCATATAATTTATAGCTGCGACCGCATTCTGTCACACTTCTATCACTTGTTGAAGAGAAGGATGTCTCTTGTTTTTTTTATTTAAACTATATGCTTTAAAGAAAAAATGCTACTTACAAATTTAGGCTTATGCACAGTCAGGGGATGTAGCTCAGTGGTAGAGCGTTCGCTTTGCATGTGAAAGGCCCCGGGTTCGATCCCCGGCATCTCCAACTTTTTGCATTTTTTCCATATATAATTTAAAATTTTTGAAATAAGTATTTATTTTTTATTGATGAAAATTAAATATCATTTCGTTATCTAGTACAAATCAAACAGTAAATACACAGCAAATGAATAGACAATACTTATATAAGCTTGATAATGTCTACTTACGATAATTGAATCTATAATCATTATATTAAATTTAAAACTAAAAACAAAAAGAAAAACATAGGCGATGACCCCGACGTGATTTGAACACGCAACCTTCTGATCTGGAGTCAGACGCGCTACCGTTGCGCCACGGAGTCGCTGTAACGATGAGCGAATATTGTATATCGCTTACTACGAGTAGCTTGAGGACTTCTTTTATAATTACATTATTTATCAAATAATAGACAGCATTTAGTTAGGCCACTCTACACGCAATGTTTTGAAAATTGGGCGGAAAGTAGAAAACGTGTCTTATCAGTAGGCTGCCACGCCCCCCCTCCCTATGCTGGTAAAAACGTAAAGTTAAAAAAAGTATATTAAAAGTAACTGAAATAATTGAATGTTTTATTTATTTTAGAATTATGAATGGATATTTGTTTGCTCTACCTATAGTTCGTCAGCCTCTACCGGAAGTGAGCGGAACTAGGAGAGGTTTCGTGCATATTGAGACAGGCTGAGATACTTTCTCCCAACAGATGTCACCACCTATCTGCATACAGCCACATGTAGAGAGTAGAGACTACAGACACCATATTATATCGCACCTTTGGAATTATAGTGGCCTAATAAAACAAACACCATGATTTTGAGAAAGAAAAAAATTCTAAAAAGACTTGTAAGCCTAACTTTTGTACAAAAATGTAATTGTACACATCTTTATTTGACTTCTTCCGAAGCTTCATGCTTGCAAAATGTCTCTATAATTCTAAAGGTGCTATATTATTGTTTGTTTTTAATCCGTCCTCGTAGGTGTTACTTGTTTTCTTTTTTTTTTTTAATTTTAGTACAAATTTATACTTCATTTTGTTTTTGAGTGTTCATTTTGTGTTTAGCCACATTGCAGCCAATGTGGCTAAACACTTGCAAATTGCAATAACTCTAAACTAAACTAAATATTTCTGAAGGAATGTAGCAAATAAAATTGCTGCTTACCTAATTAAATAAACTACTTAGTTAAAACAACGCTAGAAACTACGCCCGCATATGTATATACCCGTAGAGCTCGCACATAAATACAGGTACATAGCCTACCGCGTAGCCTACGACCTGGCCCAGCCTGAATGGTACCTTACACTATCTTTAAAGTATTTCTTTCGAATATATGTGAAAGTAAGCTTCCCCCGCAGTTTGACGATCGTTTATTATATCCTGTTCTCATTACAAAATAAACTTTACAAGCATCAATACTTAAGGCTAATGTACTCGTACGAGAGGATATTACAAAGAATTTAGATTTTTTTTCATTAAAATACCCACTCAGGCTATTAACCTAATGGGTACCAATATAATTTCACGGCACGTAAGTCAATGGCTCGTCGAGTAGAGGAGGCCTCTACACCAACACCAAGTCAGCGGTAATGGCGGGTTTTACAATTGTTCTTTGAAATGATTGCATAATATATAATCAGATTCCACGGCGGCGTCGGAAACCACAGGCACTGGTGCCAGATGTTTTACAGTTGGGGATTTCCGCTGCATCGGCTCGTACACTCGGAATTATTTATTCTTTTGAATTTAATCTACGACAATAACTTTCTAACATTATTGAGGAAATATTTGATTATAGCAATAACGTGACACCCACCAAAAACATCCTTGTAAGAAACCAGCCAGACATTTTCATTTTTCCCATAATTTAGCCGAGCAGTTAGGACTCTCTCTCCCTGCTCTCTCTCTGAGGGATCTGCTATATAAAGATCACCGCGAGTGACCGTAAACGCGACTGGTTGTGGGTTCGATCCCCACTCGAGAAAATGAAATATTTATTTAAATTTATATTTTTATTTGTTTGCTCTGGTCTCGAGGCAAAACGCGGCGTTCAACAGTTTCGCCGTTCAACACGCATGCATCTGGAATTCGGCGGAAAATGAGGAACGGAGTATCTTAACACAAGGTTCCTTCTGCGTAGCGTGCTGAGTGCGGGATACAGCGTGGAGCACAATACACGCACTAACGTGCATTGGACAATATTTACACTTTTACTTTTATAAAATGGCATACACGTTGCTATGGCAACGTCAACGCGTATTATTATACGCGTCAATTGGTTCTCTAGTGCATCTTCAATGTGTAATGATATAAATTAATTACTTTTTAATAAATAATAATTAATTAGCTGTAAAATAAATAATTAATATAGACTTCAAGTGAGGATATTAATTACCTACATATTAAAACTGAATGTAATTATTATCAGGGTGAATTTATTATATTTCGATTTATCGTAAAGTTTTTAAATAACAGAAACGTTACAAGGAAAAAATTATAAAATAACATTGGAATTACCAAATCTAATAATTTGCATTACGTAGTATTTATATGCGGTATCAGATGACGACTGTACCAACGGCGCTATATATACACGATATAAAAACAGGGAAAATCAGTAACCCATTGAGCTTTTAAAGATGCGCATCTTTATCGTGTTGGTACTAGTGTCCGCTGGCACACACTGCCTCCCCGCAAAGAGGACCAGCCGAGACCTCTTTGGCGACCTATTTGAAATACAAACGGAGCCGACTGTAACCAAGGCACCTGAGATAGATGATCAGCACCCCAGAATATTACCGGACTTAAATCGACGTCGAATAATAATTAGCTCGCGTCGTCGAAACCCCGAGTTCGAGACGAGGATCTTTGATGAAGTTGTAGAGTACGAATTTGAACTACTTAAAAACCCCAACAAATAGTATTAGCTAAAAATAATTTGTTCATTTGTTTTGCATTATTATATGATATTTTATTTAATACAAAATGTTGTGTGTAAAATGATTCGCCTTGTAATATATGTTGAATTGAGTTAATTTTTAAAGTTCCTATTGTAATGAATAATCGTATATTAATTTAACAAAGATCTAGCGGTTAACACAGAGACTTATCATTTCGCTAGGTTCTGTCTGCCTACTCCACTAATGCATAAGTAAATAGCAAATTGCTAATTAGATTTATTTTCGTATCCGACAAAAGCTTTATTTGATGTCCATTCTTTGGTTGTATGAGATTGTTTTTGTGTTCTTTGTAACCATTTTAAGCTATAAATAATTCTTAAATAGTATAGTGTAGTCTTAAATTTATAATGTTTTTAAATTAAATTCATATTTATTTTAATTTGTAAAATATTAATTTGTACTTACTACGTGGTACTGTAAAAAAAACTAAATGTATTGAGTTTACTTTACAAAATGTTAAAAAACATAATTTTAGTCTACTAATTAAAGGAGAAGCTCTTAATTTGTCGGAATCAGCTATTTTCCTAGGTGTAACTATAGATTCCAACCTCCAGTGGAATGCTTATCTGGAAGCACTTGCAGATAAACTCAGCTCTGCCGCGTTCGCAATTAAAAAAACAAATGACGGACGTTGAAACTGCCCGACTAGTCTACTACAGCTATTTTCATAGTATTTTATCTTATGGAATGCTGCTATGGGGCAGTGCTGCAGATATCAATTCAATATTTATTCTCCAAAAAAGAGCCGTGAGATATATTTATAATCTAAGAGCTCGAGATTCTCTGCGAGATGTTTTCAAAGATGCAGGTATTATTACAGTTGCTTCCCAATTTCTATATTAAAACATTCTCTTTGTCCGACAAAATATACATTGTCATAGCAAAAATAGTGACAGTCATACGATAGGAACGAGAAATAAAGGTAAGCTTGTTACACCAAGTTTTAGCCTCCAAAAAGTTAATAAATCCTTTATGGGTCTGAGTATACGTGTATATAATAAAATTCCGCAGTGTATAATAAATAATAATAAATTTTTGTAGTTTGCTACTACAAAAATTTAAAATATCTGTAAAAAAAATCTAACAAGTAAAGCGTATTATACTGCTTCAAGAATATTTAGAGGATAACCATGTATGGAATTAATGTTTATTGAATGTCAGGCAGGATAGCTGCCAGCTAATGTACCTTTGATTTTGAAATGAGCAACTGTTGAGTTTCTTGCCGGCTCTTCTCAGCAAAACTGCCTTCCGAACCGCGGTGGTAGCTTTTTGTTCATATGTTCATTCGACGATTCAAAAGTGCTTATAATAATTGCCTATTTGAATAAAGAATATTTTGAATTTGAATTTTGAATTTGAATTTGTACTATTAATTTTACAGCAGTATTTTTATAGTTATTATACAAATTATATAAAGAGCGTGTAAGATAAAAATCAATAGTAATAGTATTCAATAAAATGTTTCAAATGATTTTAACTAAGCTGTAAGTTTTTGTTAAATTAAAAAAGTTTATAAATAATAAATATGTCATGTGGATTGAATTTGATAGAGATAAATAGTATAATTATTCCCTTAAAATATACAAAAATAAAGGAACAACCAAAAATTATCTATACTTTATAGGCAAAACATTTAATTAGTATTTTAATTTTTTGACAAGCAATTCATGGTTTTTTAACACTTTTTATATATATAGCAACACCGCGAAGTATTGATAACGTCAATCGTTCTGTCACAGTGCCTTGTCAGTGTCAATTGTCACTTGTTAGCTTAATGTCATTGTCATTCATAAATGTGATTGCGAACTAGCAGAGAGGCTGTACAAAGACGGGCGAACTCAAAGTTAATCTTAGACAGAAATCGTTAAAGAAACAACATGTTATTGTAGTGGAAGCAAGTGACCTGCGCGAGAACATGGCTTACGACATCGGTTGGATCATCCCCAGGCTCCGGAACCCGGGCTGCCTGTGGTCCTGCGCCAGCTCCATCACTGTGGCAGTGGTCGGTTTGTTCAGCAAGTTTATTGTAGGTAGGTTTCATTAACTCACATCTCGCCTGTGCGTATCATATTGCTCGATGTGACAGAAACATTGCGTAGTTTCCTATTTCGCTGGTTAGCACGTACGACTCGGAACGAGTTACCATCGGCAAAAACTGAACTAGCTGCTTACAATGCATGTCGTTACAATATCAAAAAGGCTAATACTCGTTCAGAATTTGTATTTTACATTCTTACTAATATATATAATATAAAGTTACAACCTTGAGAGTACCGAAAATTTAAATTAGGAACCTTTAACCTTCCTGCTCATTATTTAGTTCTTTACAAAGTTAATAAATAAATTTAAAACATTTCATATATAATATAAATAAATCTATATTAAAAACATTGGTTAGAAATAAAAAGTTTTATCAATTCTATAATTTTAACAAAAATCATGTTTTAATTATAAAGTATAAAATAATCATTATATGCTATTTAATACCAATTAATAATTCTACTAATAATTATTTATTCATTTTGGATTTAATCAGAAAAAAAAATTGTGACTGTTTTTATTATATGTAGGATATTAGAAACTTTAGTTTTGTATATTTCACTATTTAGAAGATACATTGCTTGATAGTGGCATTACTCTTATCAAAAGATTAGAATGGCAACAAACCATACATTAGTTATAGCATTCAAGTACTAGTAGAATATAGAATATAGTAAGGTAACATCAGATAGGGGTGGCTGTCAGATAGGAATTCTATAGTTAACTCAGTAATTGCTACATATGAGTTTAATTTAGAGATTTACTTTCAAAGAATGTTTTTTATATTCTATTTGTTATATGTGCCATGTGTAGTGTGTATGTATACTTTGAATAATATTTAATTTGTTAATGTATTTTAATAAAATTTTAAAAGGATATCCATAAATCTAAAACTAAAACATATCTAAGAATATTGCCTTGGATGTTAGAAGTGCAGTAAGCTAACCTACACCTTGATTATTCGATAATAGAGTAATAAGTGTGGAAAAGAAGAATTTCCTTTTCCACTGGTGCCATGTGAAGCTGATTTATTTTTAATTTCTTTTTTAAAGTGGCTGATTTTCACATCTAACAGTACAGGATTTGTACCTGTCCTAAAGTTAGGCTTTCTGAACTTTTGTGTGTTGTTCGCCCAGGAAGAAAATAAGAAAAATCCTTAAATATAATCTGCTCAGCCATCAACAGCTCATTTCACATTTTCAGGATTCATGAACTTTTATTGTACATACTATTATATATTGCAGTGGTTTTTTCTGTATCATGTTACCTTATGACAGAGAGTGGAGAGTAGAGTGAGAGCATATTTTCATTTGTTCCACAGTGTTTCTGAACAAGACGACAGTGTACAACCGCGAGGCGCTGGTGCGCGCAGTGCAGCGGCCGCCCGACGTGCCGCTCCTCACCGTGTCCAACCACCACTCGTGCTTCGACGACCCCGGCCTCTGGGGTAAGATTATGATTGTTACATGAATAACAAATGAAATTATTCAATGAATTGAATACATATACATTTCGTATGTAGATATCTCTCATCACTCAGGATATCATATATATTTTTACTCTTATATTTCACTAGGTTAGCAGAGAAAACATAATAATATTCCGTTAAATTAAAAATAGCTAAAAACACATGTTTAAGGGGCACTCTGTTTATATACAATAATCACGACTAGGGCCAATTCAAATTCGTCTATTTTATTACACAGTTACAAGTACACGAAGAACAACAGTAATAAAACCTTCTAATGCTAGATACAAGAGTGATGCACATTATATATAGAAGTGTGCAATGATGCATATAGGTTAAGTAATCGACGACGTCCGCTTGCCCGCCCCTGCGCACCTCTGCCCGCCTCTGCGCACCTCTGCCCGCCTCTGCCTCGTGACTCCGGGAACTATTGATTGAGCTGAAAGTAATTTTTGAAATAGACATTTATTTGAGTTTTGCGTTGTAAAGTAAATTCATTAAATTATCGTTTACATATAAAAAGTCCTATTGGGGCAGCGACGCTGCGTCTAACTGGAGGAAACGAAGACACTATGTTCCTTCTGCCCGGCGCCGGCGTGCTGTTTGCGTGAAGCTAATGAATCACTTTGTTTTTGTACCAATCTACAAAAGATATGTCGTTTTTTATTTGACTAATATCAAGGAATGTATAACATATGTATACAAAACTGTAAATAACTTTCTTAATGCCGCTCTTATTTATAGAGATGTGATAAGAAATGTATACTTTTGGGTGTATTTTTTCGTGCAGATAGATAACGGCATCCCGAGCTTTATGTACACTCCACAGCGCCGTACAACTGTCCTTCCCTCAGAGACACAATAGTACCCGTACATAGCCGTACAGGAAACGCTTTATTACTTCCGGTACCTTTTTAACTTGAAACATTTTAACATACATTAAAAATGTATGTCATAAAACATAAAATTATGCAAACGTAATGTAATATTGATTTAAATTTAATTTTGCCTAAATGAGTAAACCGTTCAAAATATACAGAATATTAAAAAAAATGAATAACCTTCACGCTGTATGCGGGATACAGCAGGATAGACAGAGGGAATATATTGCTAAGACGGTCCGATCCCAACTTTACGCAAATTTTAGAAATATTGCTTGCTGAATCGCGCTGGCAGTCAAAGGCTGTGTGTATTTTCAATAATTCCCTTAATACTTACAGATTGTTTTTAAGTACGTAAAGAATATATATAAAATTATTTTAATCGTACACGAGCATGACCTTAAAGTACACTTAACCTTCATTAAATAATAAAAACCTTAATAAAGATATGTTAATTAAAAAATATATATTCTCACAATTGCGTAGTATATATTTAAAAGACGTTTCGGAATAGAACAATTGTTTAAAAAATTTAGTTACAAAATCTCTATCGATTGTGCAGCGTCTTCGTTTTAACAGATCTCGTGCTTACAATCGACTTCCAGCGACAGCGTGTATGTGTCGTCTATCTATACTAATATAATAAAGCGGAACAGTTTGTTTGTTTGTTTGAACGCTAAGATCTCTGGATCTACTGGTCCGATTTACTTTGTTTTTGTTTTGTATGAAAGCTGCATTCTACAGAAGTGCTATAGGCTATATAACATTACATTACACATATATACTAATAAATTAAAATTCTTTCTAATTTGACAAGCAATTTACATGGCAGAACCATGTTAATAACAACCGTCGTTGCGAAGCAACGGCTTGCAAAGTTTGTTTGTTCTTTTTAAGAAAACGTCATCCAAAATGAACTCATATTTTGATATTCATCCTTATAAAAATAAATATAAAAATCACTTTTAGCATTTTATCTAGATTGAAATTATAGTTTACTGTATAACATTCTAATAAATAATTAAGGAGATATCACTGACTCGGAATGACCTAGTCTTCGGGCGACATAGTATGACCTACGCGAACGGGCAGATGACGTTGACGGTTTCATACATTGTCGAACTATTGTTAATATTTATGTAATTATTTGCTGTTTATAATTTATTTAAAGTACACTTTGGTTCTCTTCTTATTTTATTTGATATTGCTCGCAAAAACTATCGTATTTAATATAGAAAAATGTTTAGTTATTTCATAGAGTCGATATCTATGTACACACGCACGGAAAACTTTAGGTACTTTTTCTAATATTAAGAATATCCTTTAGTTACTTTTACTACTTTTGTTGATTCATTTCAATAACTCAGATATTTTTTCTAATAATATGTCTCTACGTATTATTCTTTTTGATTATTTTCTTACTAATTGTATTGAAAACTGAAAATAATTTCATAAATATTTTAATAAATATTCTTATAGTTCAAGCAGGCGTAGCCGCGTCCGGGTCCACTAGTATTCTATAAACAAAACAATGCTTTCAGTAGCCCTTATAGGTGAGTGTGAGTCTCGCCTGGCACTACTAGCACTCTGCTGTTGCATACCTCGTGTAGCGGTCAGCCCCATGTAGGTTATACATATGGAGTTCGAAAAAACAATATTTGTATAATTTGAAAACCTGCTTTTAATATATTTTTTTCTTTTAAACTCCGCATATTCAATGTTCCCGCAATATTTCAATGTAACTCCATTTTTGTTATCGCTAATCTCAGAAGCGGCTTAACCGATTTAGATGCGGTTTTCACTATTGGATTCTGGAAAGCTTCCGAAAACATATAGGGTTTATTTTATTACAATCGGTTCATAAATAAAAAAGTTTCGGCCGGCCTTTCCGACTCTGACATTCCTCCCTCCGAAGCGGCAGTGCGATTCTCGGCTTCTGACGACGGCGGTTGCGGATTTGGAGGACAACATCTCTGCCCATGGTATTGGGAGTGCTTTTATTCTCCTGGCATCCGTCTCTACTTTTTATACTTGTGCCATCTTTTACCAATATTTATTTTAATTCTAGTAATCCAGATCATATTTTTGGTATCCTACTTTCTTATGGTTTTGTACTATTTCTAAATTATTTATTAATTTATATCAACAGTGAAATTTCTTTCTAACATGTTTGTTTCACGGTTGCGAGTGTTTATAACCTTATTATTACGTTAAGTTACCAAGTAACAATACCAAATTGTAACGATACTCAAATATCTGTATGGAATTACCGTTATTTTTTAATGTGAATTGGTAACATTTGAAAGCCCTGTCCACGGGGCTTGTTCCAAAAAATTTTGAACCATTTCAATTTTGCAAAGTAATTGTGTTTTTTTTGCTACACGACTGCCATACACATAATTGAACCTTCGAGCCGTTTCCGCAGCACTTGTGCCAGGGTGGAAGCAACACAACGTAAGTAACACAACATGAGCTGACTCCTCCGTGCGTGCGTTGCAGGGGTGCTGGACGCGAGCACGCTGGTGCGCGGCGGCCGCATGCGCTGGTCGCTGGCGGCGCACGACATCTGCTTCACCAACGCGCTGCACTCCGCCTTCTTCGCACTCGGCAAGTGCGTGCCCGTCGTGCGCGGCGCCGGCGTCTACCAGGTAGGCAGAGGGAACCTTGGAACCTAGTGCTAAGAGACTCCATTGCGTGTTGAGCGGCGGAACACAGTGTCAAATATACAATATTTCATTCCCTCGAGAGGGAATTCAATTTACCGGAGGACGGCCTCTATGTAGACTTTTAGATGTTTTATGTTTAATTGTACATGTAGTTGTAATGATATGGTACGACTACGACAGACTTGAGAGTGAGAGTTGTATCTGCATTCTTCATCGCGTACCCACTTCGGTAGGCGATGAAGAATGCAGATACAACAAGTGTACAACTGTGTCATTGTTCAATCAAGTAAAAACCGCAATAAGGTATTATAAATTAATCGCAGTAATAAGTACTTGGAATATTACGTAGAATGAGAGGATTCTCATTTTCTCATTTCACATATCCTTTATAAGTATTAATAAGCAATGAAAGTCTTATTAGGTATTCAATTTAGATTAGAAATGTTATATTCAAAAAAAGTAAGCTTAGTACATGTATCTACTAAATGAATCACACAATTTAATTTATTTTAGAAGAGACCTAAATATTATTTTGTACATTTTTTTATGGAAAAGACAAGGCAAATGAGCCTACGTACCAGCCCAGATATGAGAACAGTACTTCATATGAGGCCGAACTATATAGGGCCAATCGGTGTTTTAGCTTAAAATACAGTCTCGCTTTCCCGATGACTCTCAGTTTCTTTGAGACCAACTTGCCTCTAAAGCCCAATATGCAGATACAGGGCGCTACTTTAAGAAGAGTGTTCTCGGAAACTGGTGAAACGACAAATGAGATTTTCTTTATGGTTGACGTGCAATTCTCTTGGGCCTTCTGGGGGTAAGTTGAACCAGCAATTTATGTTCGAATCCCCTAACATGTCATTACTATGCAGAAGAAATAACGTAGGGGACAGCACCCACCCTTGGGGGCCAGCGTTCATGGGCATGTATTCTGAGTAAAAACTGTCGACAGCGTCTTCTGAGTAAAAACTGTCGTGCTGTACGCAATAAAAAAGCTTGCTATCCACTTGCATAAATTCTCGTGAAGCCCGTAGGATGGAAGTTTTACGCCTTATACTCGAACGAAGACCTTCGCCATGTCCAAACTAACTGAAAAGTCCTCTCCCTTGCTTTCGATAGCCGCAGCCCAATAATGCTCACTTGCCATTACTTTTGAAAACAGGAAAGTAATAGCAATAGGACTGTAGTTAGATGGATCGGAGCCATCGCCTTTCTTCGGGATCAGGTGAATAAGAGCGCTCTTTCGAATCTTAGACTATTCCGACTGAGTAAGAGTACCGAAACAAATGCATTAGCACCGGTATCAGCTCAGGAGCTTGTGAACGGAGCACTAAAAAAGAGATGCCATCTCCCCCGCTCGATTTGTGGATGTCCAAAGACAGAGCCTAACAGCTTTTGGGCTGAGGTCGAATATATCGGGCTATCTGTCTTCGTCAGAAATAACAAGGCCGGCCGTGCAGTCTCAAGATGGTGGTGGACGCCATTAAAGTTAGAGTGTAGACCCCCTGATGTCACAAAAGTCTACGTTAGAAAGCGCGCCGCCGCCCTGTTCGAGTAAGGCGAAGGTTCTTTTTCGCAACCATTTTTTTTTTCAACACTTTGCAATTTTCTTTTAAATAATGTTGGATTCGCATAAAAAAATAATGTAGTTCATCAACAAATCTTTGCCATAAATTTAGTTGAAGGTGACTGCGGCACAATGTTTCGAGGCAATTGTGGTGTAAAATATTATTCTACTATGATGTATCATTTATGCAACGGGATCTCGTACTGTATACACGTAATAAATACCTACCTCGTAATATTATTTTTTGTATTTCTTAAAGGTTTGTTTTTATATGTTTTAATTTATTTTTATATTTTGATTTTTAGCTTATAAATACTTAGTTATTATTAAACAAATTTAATTTGTGTACTTAAATATCTTCCACATATAGTTTATTATATCGATATGATTTTGCCAGCCCGCAATGGACTTCTGCGTGGAGCGCCTCGTCCGGGGCGAATGGGTGCACATCTTTCCCGAGGGGCGCGTGAACGTGGACAAGGAGCGCATCCGCTTCAAGTGGGGCGTGGGTCGCCTCGTGGCTGACAGCGCCGCCGCCGGCCGCCCGCCGCTAGTACTGCCCGTGTGGCACGAGGGGCTCGACCGCGTGCTGCCCAATGCGGAGCCCTACCGCCTGCGAGCGCACAACGACGTACACCTCACCGTGGGCGAGCCCATCGCGCTGTGTGCGCTGCTGGACGCGCTGCGCGGCGCCGGCGCCTCCGAGGAGGACACGCGTCGCGCCATAACCGACCGCATCCAGCGGGAGCTGCTGCAGCTGCGCGAGCGCGCGCACCTGCTCATACAGCGCGCCGCCGCGTGCTCGCTCGCGGCCCCGTCTCCGCCCGCGCCCTCACCCTCACCCCCTCCCGACCGCAACCATGCCGCTCGCGACAAGGACGCGTAATACAAGGGGAACGACAGCCTTCCTTTTAAACTACTATTCAAAGCAATTGTAAAATTAAGTTTAAAAAAATATTTCTATACAAAACATATACCTAATATTGAATTTATATGTTTTAAAAATTGTATTCACATTGTATTTCACATTCAAGATTTTTAGAATATAGTACTTAATAAGTTTTTATACATCCATTAGTGAAATATATTTTTCCTCTTTGTTTTACAATTGCTTTCTATTGAAATTTTAATAAAAATGTTTTTATTTACACGAGGTTGTCAGGTGTGTGTGTGTGTGTTTGTGTACATTGTTTCTATTTAAAGTAAGCTTTGTAAGCTCTATACAGTAATATTTGTATCTCCGCGCTATTTATTCGCTTATAGTGTAATTACATTGCAATTATTGTCGTACCTTGTGCATGTCTGCGCATGTGTAGTCCGTCGATTTGTTACCTAATAAAAATTTCTTAATTCTTTTTTACTTACAAAAATATTTAAGGCGACAGTACATAGTAATAATGGTGTTGTGTGCAACTTAAGGGCGTTTAATTATAAAAGATTTGTTTATAATGAATGGTCTTCCTTTGATCGCTTCCAATTTAGCAAACTTTTGTAAAATGTAGTTGTATAAATTGCGAGTCGTCGCCGGCCATAGCTGTCACTTGTCAACCTGTGTGAAAGAATGAGAGGAAGTGGAGGTTGCTAGGGTTCCCGTTTTAATATGCAATCTTTTATTGTTTAATTTTAGCTTTTTATAATACAGTCTCTTTCACGTGTTGTCTATGCGCTCAATAACACATGTAGACGAGGTGTTGTGTGGGAAACACAATCATTACTTAAGAACTGAACTGACTGAACCGACAGTTGTGGTTATTAAATGGCAGCTAATACATTACCTGTATTTGTATATAGCACAAATAACTAAATAGCAGTAAATAGCTTCATCTTTGTGTCGCGGATGTCCGCTCCGAGTCCACTTAGAGCAGTAGTCTATTGCGCAGCGTGGACGTGCAAGCTTGACGCGTATATGGATGTCGTCGTTGGCATCTGCAATCAAACTAGTTATACATTAATGTTTATATAGATATTTTGATCTATTTTTACTTTTACAAAATCATAGGTGGGTTTTATTATAATAAGAGTGTTATAACTTGTAATGGCTCCTATAAACTTAAGTAATACTCTATTCGGAATTGTATTTTTGAGAAATATCAACATGTTTCATATACTTATTTATTATAGACGCAGGTTTAGTGAAGGGTGGGATTCTACATTTTTAAATATACTTTCATATAAAATACACTTTTGTGAATAAATGGCATTTCGTAAATGTATCATAATAATTGGGTCTCCATTCTTCATCTGATACTAATGACTCTTGTTGAAATTATTCATGTGGAAAATTCCTCATATACTGGCATTTATGCAATTTAACAATAATAGAGGCACGTCACTGATAGCCCATAAATTATTGTATTGTTAATAAATTCAAATATTCAAATATATTTTTACGTCGTTAGTGATTAGTAAGTACTGATACTGAATGAAACTGGGATTTGCCGCGTACTGACCTACCTCAACGTCAAACACTAAATGTCACGAGATGGAGAGTAGTCGTATTATGCTTCATTGTAGATATTTCTGAAATGAATTTTGTCATTATGTATTATAAATACTATTTAAAGAGATGTTGTATGTAAATATAATTTAAAGCACATTATCAAATCCCGGCGGCGCGGCGGTGGTCGGCGGTCGTTGTCGGGAGTGTATTTGTATATTTATTTTGTGGGCACTTACTGATCGTGGTAAAGAGAGATATGTAAACATGATGTGTAAAATATCAAATATTAGTAAATAAGTTGAAAATCATGAACTTTTATGTCTTAAATTATTATCCTAGACCAATGAACACTCACTCGGGCGACTGTAATATGCTTAAATGTTCGAACCTCTTAGTAGACCAGCGAAGCCCTGACAGGACAGTGGGTCTCCACTGACGTACTCCAGAGTAAGGGTGTGAAGCATTCTTCCGCAGCTTTAAACTTTGAATACAATAGAGCATAGCTCTATCCCTGAGGTCGGTTTTATTTATTTTAGAAACACTTACAATTTTTACTCATTGTAGGTAATATATTAAAGCGACCTCTGGAGAGTCCCGGTTGTACCAGAAGCCAAATACTTTGTTAATCAACTTGTGTTGTATATGTATGTGTGCATTTGTGTAATGTGTTTATGTGTGATGCATGTTGCAAACGTGCTTTTTGAGACTCCATGTATTTTTCGGAAATAAATAAATGGATTTGAATAACATTTTTATTGTTTATTTATCCTGTCTAGAAAAGACAAGTTAATAGCTAATACTTCAAGGTAAACATTGAAATCAGCATTAATTTTTAATATTACCGTAAATGGGGTGAATAGAGACATTGTCTAACTTCTATTCCGATTTTCTTATAGGTACATTATGGATAGTAGCTATGGTAAAATTTTGTTAATATTGTGAGTCGCGTTCCATTTTATAAATAGTAGTACTTACAACAACATCAAGACCATTTTTTTTTTGTAAATGAGGAAAAAGTAGACAATTTCTATTTACCTGGAAATTGGGGGTCAAAGCACACGACAGGGGCGAATAGAGAAAATATACTAGGATTGATAAGAATCACAAGGAGTTTTTGTGATAAATAATCATGTGTATGGGTGCTGTAAAATATCACATAAATAAAATAGTATTTATTAAAAAATGTTTACTCTAAATTCCGTACAAAGCAAAGTAGGCAGAGAAAACTTGGGAACCTAGTCTTAAGATTTCCGTTCCGTTACTTTCATATCATACTAGCGTACACGAATAGCGTGCAATAAATAGAATTGCCTGACAGTCAAATGTGTTGATGCCAATGCATAATTTAATTTACTCGTTCAGAAACAACCTTAAATATTAAATTATTGATTTGGGTAAGGATTTATATTATTTGTAAAATAACTGTAATGATCGCATATTACGACCCAAATCGAATGGAATAATCCAATTTCGAAATCGAATCCAAAATAAATAATCGGATATAATAATTAATAGGAAATGTACATACAAAATTATTTTTACTGTTTTATTATATATAGAGATGTTGGACCCACGATACAAGAATACCTCGTATGGATACCATCAGACGTAACAAAAGTTGTATATACAGTTGTTAATAAATATCCTTTATCTTTATATTATGTGATCGTACATCGACACAAATGAGTAAATGTTTTGTAGAGTAGTTTCATGCCTTAATTGTTTTTTGTTAAGAATTAAAATGAATAAATAAGGTTGATTATGATGATGTATTTGATGATTTCGCTGTTTGAGTATGAAAGCCATATAGATAACATGGCCAATCGTGGTGCAGGGGCACAATGGGCCTGGTTGTGGGTTCGATCCCCATTAGAGGAGATGAAATATGTATTTAATTCGTTTTTCCATTTCTTCGCTCTGGTGTCGATGCAAAGCGCGGCCTTCATTTAGAATTCGATAGAAAATGGGGAACGGAGTGTCTTAACACTGGATTTGATTCCTTAGGTCTGCCTGCTGTGTGCACGCAGATACTGCATGAAGCTGATTTAATTTAATTGCTATAGATAAACGTTAATCTGTTGTATATTATTATGAATTTGACGTAATTCGTAATTTGAATAAAATAATTATAATATATAAATTGACTATTGTATTGGTAAGGTCGCAAACACTGGGCAGCCTAGAGCTTGACAATGAGTAAATCAATCGCTGTCATAGCTTTATATTCTATTACTCTGATAATGTTTTCCTACATTGTTTTTTCGCAAAATGTTCAACCGAGAGACACAATTTATTACTATTTTATTATATTATAGGTAATGACTAATGAATAACTCAATGATGAAATGACATTTTTAGATAACAATGAATCCAGATAGAAGAAGGAGAGTGAAGGGTTGAGGCAAGTGATCAGCGCGATGTAATGTAAATTCAGAATTTTATTCAATTTCAAAAAATATCCTTCAATATTTACAATCGAATTCGTCGTTGACCAAGTTGCGTCCCGGTGTGGCTCAGTTGAGCGCCAGCACGGAGGAGGCGCCGAAGGGCGGGCGGTATGCTACACGCAGGTCGCGGAACACGGCCGCCGGCGCCGCCACGTTGGCCAGATACAGGCGGCCCAGCGCCGCGGGCAGCGCCGCCGGCAGGCCCGCCACTAGCGACGCGCGTGCGCCCAGCCCCCACGCCGCCCAGCCCGCGCCCGGCGGCTCCAGCGCCACAAGCGCCGCTCGCGCTCCCGCCGCCCAGCGCAGCGCCGCGCCGTAGCGCTCCTGCGCATCGTCCTGCAACGGGTCGTAAAGCGCCACCAGCACCACGTCCGCCGCCGGCAGCGCTTCCGCTCGCCGTAGCGCTGCCACGCCGCCCAGCTCGTACAGGCGCACCTCGCGCTGCAGCGCCTCGTCCTCCAGGGCGCCCTCGCCGCCCGCCAGTAGCACGAGCGCACGCACACCATGCGCTGCTAGCACGCGCGCCGTCGCCACGCCGCAAGCGCCCGCGCCATGGCGGCCCGCCAGCACCACGGCCACGGGCGCCTGGTGCGCGTTGCGCAGCTCCAGGCGCCGCACGCCGCCGGCCAGACGCAGCGCCACGTCGGCGGCGGCGCGCGCGAGCAGAGTGCGCGCGGCGTCGAGCGCGCCGAGGCGGGCCAACGCGCGCCAGAAGTCGCGACGAAGCGCGGGCGCGGCCGAGGGCACGCGGCGGCCGTCGTCGGCGCTATACACCACGGGCCCGGCCAGCTCGGCGGGCAGTCGGATGGTAGGCGGCGGCGGCGCGGCACCGAGCACGTTCTCGTCGTGGCGGAAGGAGGCCTCGTCGGCGGCGCGTACGACGTCGGGGCGAGCGGCGTGCGCGGCGTGGGCGGCACGCATCTCCTCCCAGAGCGCGCGCTTGTCGAAGAGCGCGAGGTTGCCCTCGAAGTCGAAGTCGTCGAGCAGTGCAGGCGAGGCGGCGTCCCCGAAGCAGGCCTCGTTGCGGCGCCGCGCGCGCTCGTGCGGGGGCCCGCGCGCCTTGGGGGTGGAACCTGCGTTGCCGTAGCTGCCTGCCCGTCGTGACCACCCAAAATCTTATTACTTAAGAATCATCATTATACAACAATTTAAATGTATAAAACATTATTTATTCACGCTGTACCACTAGCAATGAAGTCAGAGTGAGCGGAGCACCAATCGCTACGATGTCTGCATACCTCTTTCAACTCGTCCACTGTCAGTACAATACGAAGAGATCGTATCTCCACGGCATTTATCTTTCTTTCATTCTTCTTCTGCCATACCTCCAAAAAGTTAATAAATCTTTTATGGGTCTGAATATACGTGTATATAATAAAATTCCGCAATGTATACTAAGCCACTGCCACAATTTAAAGTATAATAATTAAACTAAGTATACCATTGACTTTGAAAAGAGCAACTGTTGAGTTTCTTGCCGGCTCTCCCCAGCAGAACTGCCTTCCGAACCGGTGGTAGCTTTTTGTCTATATGTTCATTCGACGATTCATAAGTGCTTGTAATGGTCAATTTGAATAAAGAATATGAATAATAATACCCAAGTTTCGCGCCGGTACCAACACTGCATTGTGTACGGCCAAACGTACAACAGTACTCAAATTTCGCCGCCTCAATGCAGCTCAGACTTAGGTAAACCTGTTACCGGCAGCAATACGCCTTTCCACATCCATCTTGTATCTTTCACTTCTATTAAACATACTTCCCAAATAAACCACTTCATTTACTTATTCTAATATCTTGCCATTTACACTGATCCTGCATGCTGTCCTTTCTTCATTTCTTTCAAATACCATAACTTTTGTGATGCGGATGATCTCTGTAAAGAGACTTTACAGCCTGCAGCATGGATCGGCTCACATTATAACAAATCTGGGCCGAGACACTCGTTACTTAGGGTCAGAAGGTGAAAACCTCTAAGAGGAAATATAACCGAGCCTCTAGGTACTTTAAGTGGCAAATTGCCCGAGCAAGGTTCGAGCATATCGCCAAAATCGGCGAGAAGCTTGAGAGTTCAGCCAAAAGCTGTTAGGCGAGCTCTGTCCTTTTTGAACATGCACAAGTCGAACGGGCCAGATGGCATATCTCCTTTAGTGCTCTGTTCATGTGCTCTCCTGATCTGACACCTGTGCTAACGCGTTTGTTTCGCCACTCTTACTCAGTCAGCGTAGTCTCAGATTCGTGGAAGAGCGCTCTACTCACCCTAACCCGAAGAAAGGCGATGGTTCTGATCCATCTAACTAAAGGCCTATTGCTATCACCTTCCTGCTCTGCTGCCATGGTGATCATCATTATAGTCGGCCCTTGATTTATCTAGAGGATCACCGATTGATTAATGATCGTCAATCCTTCCTTCCGTTGATTTTCTGGTTTACCTAACCCACCGATGGCTTGCGACTATCAAAAGCAAGGGATAGGGCCCGGCAGTTTGTTTGGCCATGGTGAAGGATCTTTCTCAGCATCTTTCTCAACATCAAGGTCGTGGTCGACGGTTTTTACTAAGAACAGATGCCCGTCTGCTGCGGTCCCCTACGCTGTTTCGTCTGCTTTTCAATGACTAGAACATATCAATGTTAGAAGATTCTAGCATTCATTGCTATGCAGATGATAGCATAGTGGACGTTGTTTACTCCAGACACGCTAATCTTTCTCGGGAGAACGTCGACCAGTGCTGAAATAATAAACTTGTTTCTTCAATTGAGGCAGGACTGTTTCACAGGGGGGTGAAAGGAACCCCGAGAAGACATAAGTTTGCGCGTCAACCATTAAAGAAAACCCATTTGTCGTGTCGCCAGTCTTCGAAAACACTTCTTTTCTAGCCGCGCCCAGTATCAGCACATTAGATCTTAGCGTTTGGGGCGACTGCCAGTATCGCGATCATCCGGAAAAGTCGAGTTGGCCTTAAAGAAACCGAGGGTCATCAGCAGCAGCAGAGCGAGACAATACTTCACATCAAAACACCAATTGGCCCTGTATAGATACCAGGTTCAGTCTCATATGGTACTCTTCTCGTTTCTGGGCTGGTGCACCCAAGTATCCCATTTGTTTATATAAAACGTAGAGCCGTTCGAATCGTGACCTAATGATCTGTGAAAGGCTTGATTGACATCTTGGCTTTGCGTAGGGCCGTTTCCACGCTGTGCGTTCTCTACCACATTTATCATAGGGAGTGTTCTGGGGTACTGTTTAACCTACCGAATTTTCTAGCCACACAGGAAGGCACAGGCACAAGTACCATCCACACCACCTGGATACGTGACACTCTACGACTGTGCGGTTTAATAATAACTCTCTTCCACGCACTACGCAACTGTGGAATAGCCTACCTACGGCAGTGTTTCTACGTCGAAACGACTTGGGTATCTTCATAAAGCTCGTTTATCTCCACCTTTAAAGGCCGACAAAGTACCTGTAGATCCTCTGGTATTACACAGGGTCGCGGGCGACGATGATCACTTACTATCAGGTGACCCGTACGCTCGTTTGCCTTGCCTTTTTCCATTAAATAAATACATAACGTCTATACAAATATATAGAACGTCTCTGACACCCTCCCAAAACGCTCGGGTTTGTCTAATGGAGCTGAGGATAATGGCGCTAACAAGGATACTCTTGTTATCTCCAGCTTCAAGCGAATACAAAACAGCCTCCAGTTGATCGCCTTGTATTCAACCGCTGCACTAACCAATCGACAGGAAAATAACATACCTACACGTTGACGGCCCCGCACGCACTCTGGTCTCTCAGAGAGCAACCCGGTTGCCCGGTAAATCGGTTATGTCATTGCTTTCACTTGATCTCAGTCACACTAACAACATCCAAATTTCTATCATCCATCACATCTAATAATCCACTTAGCTATTTGTAACACCGTCCTCCACCTCCCTCCGTTTCGGACATGGCGTGTTGGGTGGCGGTCTGTTTTTTTTTATAATATTGTATTTAACATAGGCTTGTCTAATAAACAAAATTATTAGTTAAAAAAATACTTCAAATATTACCTGAGTGATGGGTGCTTTTGTTACTCCTTGCTCCTTGTATGTCAATAGGCTTGCTTCGCACAGGTGCCGAAGCAGCGTTTCGAGAAGTTGCGGCTTTATTACTTGTGCTGGTTACTGGTGGAGTTCCTGCAATATTTCAAATAAAGAGATGTTAATGCAAACTTTTAATTCCTTTATAACGAGAAGATAAATATTTCTTAACAAAGTTCAAAGGTTTCACAATATATTTTTTTAAGCTTACCCACTGTATGAAAGTAAAAAAAAATAATAGGAACCTGGGAACCTAGTGTTAAGTAGCAACACCCCGCTCCCCATTAAAACACTTCCGTTTCCCACTTTCCGCCAATTTCTTGAGGCATTACGTATTGAGTAGCGGAAATCAACGCCGCACTTTGGCTCCTGACGAGATGAAAATATTAAATATTTCGTTCCTCCAAGTATCCGGGACCGAACTCACTCGCGAACTGAACTCGCGTTAAGAGTGTGCCCCGGCACCACGACAGCCTCGATGGGCCTGAGGGCAGTTGATGTACTGTTGGAGGGTGGTGACCAAGGATTTGAGTTATTTAGTGAGGAATTTTTTGATTGCCTTTATTGGAATAAAGTGCAAGGAATATGATATCAATATTATGGAAAAGGATTATCCTGACAGATTTATCTCCTGACCTAGATTTTGCATATAATACTTGAAAACCGATTTGGGTTCCGAAAGAACATTTCCATGCAATATGGCAATGTATGGAACAGAGAAAATACTACTCAGCCTCTTTCAGACTTTTGACTGAGTACAACAGACTTTTGACTGAGTTTGTCATATTATAGTATACATATTATACATATCTGGACATATTATAGTATACAATTGTGGCCGACAGCCAGCAAATCTAACTTTTAGTGTCTATAGAGAGCTCAAAACCATACTTGAAAAACACTTTTAATCAACACCCTGATCTGCATGTATTGCAGAAATCCACAAGTCCAGAAATGAGACACACCAACAGTCTTGGAAGAAGAGAAGTGTTACTCAGCTATTAGGACCATCTGTCAAATCACCCAAATCTATTACCGTATGTAGTCTTGCAGCCAAATAGCTCGAGAAGACTCAAGAGTGCTGATGTATTGATTCATTGAAGGGATTTGGACGATGAATGTTACTTGAATTTGTCACTCAAAGTATCCTTACCAACAAGTTTTTGAAATATAGTCGAATATTATGCAAAATGGCAAAAACTGTTGAAGTTATGGGTCCAGAGGTATATAATAGATTACCTTGTGATGTCAGAAATGCTCCTAGTGTAAATGTTTTAAGTACAAATTAAAGAAATGGTTAATCGAGAAGTCTTTTTATAGCTATAAGGAATTTTTAGAAATTAATGACATCAGTCAGTTAACAAAATCAGTTATGTTATACTTATATTTGTTATGTTATATTATACTTGTTCCTTTAATGTATGGTGTATTTTGTATTGCTTGACTTGTAATTGTTATTATCAATAAATTATGATTATGATTATTCTAGTCCCTCTAAATATTTCTCATTTTATCTATAGCAGTTCTCATAATTTGAATATGTCACTTCACTTCATCAACAAACACCCTTTGTATGGGATTAAGGCTTTCAAGTATACATAAAGCCTTACTAATTCATTTAATTTTATAATATAAAAAAATAATTTACATCTGGTGGTAATTTATGCAGTTAATAATCATTATCTTGATTTTACTGTGAATGACCCAAACCTGTTGACCCAAGTCATGTTGTGAAGGAGTTGTTTCGTAAAGTCAGCACTAGACACAAATAGTATCTGGGTAATACAGTATTTAGTCCAACCAAACTCTATGCCATAGTCCCTTTCTAAATATATAGACATTTCCCATGGTTTCTACACCATCTCGAGGCCTGACCTTTGGTTACTCTGAGTTGCATCTCAGCTAAAGTGACATAGTAAGACATTTATACATATATTTCTAGACATATTGGGATACTTTGAACCCAAGATTCTTAACAAATGGGAACTATTGTTCCCTGTGTGTGTAATAAGTAATGTGAAATAATAATAAAAAAAACATTTCAGACATAATAAGAAACATTCTTTACTATTCAATATATGTTTAGATATATACAACTAAAAATTATTTAGCGGCAGCACCTAAACTATCAAGTTCCAGCAAGCAAGTCACCAACATGTATAAAAGCAATATAATTTAAACTATTTACCCGAATGGGAGGGGTTTGCTTGTAGATTTTCACACACTGTGGCTCTTTGAGTTTTTTTATTACTTTTTGTGACTGCTACTGTACTATGAGTCTGCTCTCCCGGCTCTGGACGCGCCTCCTCTATTATCCTTAGATCTTTTATATCAGCAGCGCTACGGAAAACTTTTAATAAAAAAAATATAAACACACAAAATATTTTTTTCGAATTGGCTTTATTGCTGTTGACCTGGACAAAACTTGACAGTGTCACCGGGCGGGCAGACAAAAGATATGTAATTTACTGTCAAAACTTACTTCAGAGTAACTTGAGATTTTGGGTATGGAAATCCATTCCGAAATGCTTTAGTCAGTGTGATCGTGTTCCCGTCGGCTTCCAGGATCGTGCCCTGGTAGCAGCCTAGCGGCTCCCCGCAGCTCACGGACACGGCGTAGCCCACCCATTTGGACATTATAATAACCTTACATCAATATTCTTTTTAATTATGAAATAGCGTTTTAATTATAAACAAATATTTATTTCTTAACAATACAAATCTCCCTTAAAAATGTTAATTAATTAAAAAAATATAAAAATGTGTTTAACATAATTCAACGTGAGCGACAAACATTGTATTTGCTTTTCACATTTAAAACGTCAAAAAATTGTACTTTTTTTTGTTTGTGTATTTTATTATTTTCTGACATATCCATTGAAATACAAAAAATGCATTTTTATGTAGGTATGTATTGACTATTTAATACACAAAATAGTGATTTTTATATACTTTTTATAAATAAAATAGGGAGCAGAGCGTCTTAACACTAGGCTTCCTCTGCTCTGCTAAATGCGGGCTACAGTTATATTGTGAAGCTGACAAAAAAGTCAATAAACTTATAAAACTATAATACTGTAATCGGAATTTATATTTTATATGTTTAATATAAATAAGTGGGGGATAAATAATACTGTTTAGTGGGGTGGATAGAAACGGTTTAAATTTTAAGTAACAATTTAACAATGCTCTTATCTTTAAATATAAAATAATTTATTACGAAGTATGAGTTGATTTTACATACCATACAAGTAAAAATGTTTTTATACTCATTATATATTATGAAATACAAAAATATTGGTAATTTTTATTTAGTCAGGATGTGGAGTAAATATGTATGCCGTACTGCGGCATGGAGGGTATGGAGGGTCTTTCAGCTTAAACCCGTACAGATATTAATTAAGATTCAAATAGCATTGCCTCCTTAGCCCGTCAACATCTGAACTTGTAACAGTGCTAAACCTTAAATGAAACCACAGTTTTAACTATTCTATAAAAGCCTAATACAATTTTTATACAAAACCCAAAAAAGTACTTTATTGATATCTATACAGGTATACGGTATACGAAATACAGATAGGCTTCCCATAAAAGGAGCGCTGACGCTGCCATCCTTCAAAATTTCACTTCCGGCTATGTTTAGTTTGTTGATATGTAGTTTCCTCTATTATAGGAGTTTAATTTTCTTTTAGAGAAATGGGAGGCCGTCGTAGCGCAGAGGCACAACCGTGTGACGGTTGTGCCTACGATCCCCACTCGGGAGAATGAAGACAAAAAACCCGGCGTTGAGTTCCGACATTCAACATGCCATTCCTCGAAAAACTTCGTGGAAACTGGGAAAGATGTGTCTTAACAATTCCCTCTCTCTGCCTACTTAAATGCAGATGGGATACAGCATGAAGCTGGTTTAGCTGATTGTAATTGTCCTTTGTACTTATAATATTATCTACTATCACTAGTTCATTTCCGTTATACAAAAAGTATTCCCTAAGCTGATAATGTTTTTTTTATACGGACCATTTCATTTTTACAACACCAGCCATTATGAATAAATTTTGTTCTTTAAATAAAAAGGGATTAAATATTACATTTAGTAACGAAAATCATTGGATTTTATGATATAAAAAATGTTCCTTTTTTGTTGTGTCAGTTCACCCCAGCTTACTTTGAATTTAAAAAAATCATATATTATAGTATACAAATTGAATTGAATGTAAGTTCAAATTGCAGTGTTCGCCACTTGACAGATCTAAGATGACGCATTGCAGACGAGGGCGACGGCGGCGGCGAGCGCGAGTGCTGTCAACTGTCAGTTTCAATTACAATTAATTATATTATGTTTCTTCAATGATCTCTAGTGAGAGTGACGAAGTACCGTAAACATTGTGTTTTATGTGTTTTAAATTACTAAATAATAGTGATAGTGATATATAACCCTGGAAAATACATTTTATTAAAGGTTATGTAAATAACTAAAATGCATATTACAAACAGGAACAACAAATATACAAAAAAAATGGTACGTTTTGTTTCTTCAGTCAGTTCTATTAAGCAAATATTACACGTTTTTATAAGCTTTGAATATAAATGAGAAATATAGATACATGTTATTTTATCAAATTAAATATTTTACATTATTCAAATTTACTTATCGAGTGACTTATAATTAGTTAATTTTCTTAATAAAATTATGATTTATAAAATTATAATCCAATAACTTAAATAAAGTTAGGAAACATTTCGTCGCTCTGGTGTCAAAGCAAAGCGCGGCGCTGAGTTCCGCCTCTCAACATGCAATGCCTTCAGAATGCGACTGGTAGGAAACGAAGTGTCTTAACTCTAGTATCTCTCTGCCTACCCTGCTGTGTGCGGGAAGCATCGTGAAGCTGATGTTATATATTTTTTTTAACTTAGGCAACTAACTTCTGTACGTTATACTCGTACGTAACTTCTCTATCTTATATTTATTTCTATTACAAACGCCTTGTATCGTGTTTGCAGTGCATTTATTTTTTCCTTTTATAATATATTTTTATATACGCGCATATTTCATGTTCAGACACTAGACTAGTAGGGCTAAGATTAGGCGCAAGCTATAAACAGCACATCGTGCAGGGCTTTCTTATATAAATAATGCCGATGAACTATTCGTAGGCGCAATTTACAGCAATAATAAAATTGGCCAAATAAAAAATGCTGCAATTTATAATTTTTACAAAAGTGGCATTTAGTGCTTTTTCGTAAAGAAGGACAATTTAAAATATCTTTGCCTGATGTCTTACCTAATATTAAGCGCGCATCATTTAAAATATAAACAAAATTATAAAAACTTAGTACACGTAATTATTATCATTTTTGTACAAATTCTATCGAATAAGATAGTAATGATGATAACATGAGATCTATTTATTGTCTTCTCCAAATCTAAAGACGTTTCAACTTAACGTAGCTTCACGCTTTAGCCCTGGCATCTTCTCTTTCGCCTCGTCCACTGTAACCTCTTGTATGTATACATGTACTCTGGGGGACCTCATGCTTTTTTCGTGACCTTCCTCCGGTTCCTCTGATACTGTGTTTCCTCACGTTTTTTCTCGCTTACCACTCACTTTAACATCATAAATCTTTTTTTAACCGATTTCAAAAAGAAGGAGATTATTGTCATTCTTTCATCACTCATTCGTTCGACGTACCCACACGAGCTGTACACGTTCTTCTTCATTCCCATCATGACATTCTCGCTGTCGTTCTATGTATCTCTTGCGGGGTTGATCAGCTGAGCTGAGATCGCATCTTCACGGTATTCATCTTTCTTTCATTCTTTTTCTGTAATACTCACGTTTCGCTGCCGTCCAAACGCGCAGCTGTGCTGACGTAATAACATGTCCTGTAACTTCTATATTCCTGAATCCATAATTATGCGAATGATGAAAGGAAATCAAAATATTATATATTAAATTAGGTCATTACCAGCATTTCTGAATCACCATGAATGTCAGTAGTGTGACGTGAAAGTAAAGTTTAAATACTGGGGGTGCAGCAAGAGTACGGCGACGAGGTGAAGGAGAACGTGTACTCGGACGGCGTGCTGTCGCTGTGGTGGCTGGCGGCAGCGCTGGCGGCGTGCGGCGGCGCGCTGTGCGCCGCGTGCGGCGTGGACGCGCGCTTGCCCGCGCCGCTCGGCCGCCGCGCGCCCCCCGCCCGCTTCAGCGCCGCGCTCGCGCACGACCACCTCGTCAACCTCACATCCATTGGGCCCAGGGTGAGTCGACACTACTACGACACTACTACCACTACCACCACCGGTGCTAGCTGTGTGGCGTGTGGCAGGTGGCGGGCAGCTACGAGAACGAAGTGGTGGCGGTGCGCGTGCTGGTGGAGGCCGTCAAGAGCATCGCGGCGCAGGCCTCGCCGCACAACCGCATCGACTACGACGTGTTCTCAGCCAGCGGGAACTTCTCAATTACCTTCTTAGATGGTCAGTAACCAGTACGTACAGGTGCTTAGTAAGACTCGTTTTTCGCTGTCTATTAGCGTAATGCAGGAGATGACTTTAATGATATCTTTTAACTTCACGTTGTGCAGTAGGTATCGGCGCTGTAGGCGGAGTGGGTTAAGACTTAATTAGGACTTCGAGACCACTTGAGTGCCGGAATTCAACGCCGCGCTTGATCATGTTATCAAAATAAATAAATGAAAATATAATAATGAAATATAATCTGTAGCTGTGCCGTTGCGCAACGACGGTCTCAATAACTACTACACACCTAATTTAAGTTATATGTGAATGTTTAAATTTGTACAATTAAATATGTACAAAAATATTTATGTATTACACCTGTGAATAAATTAAAATTTGAAATGAGATAATAATGAAATGAGTTTCGCTCAAACCGACATTCACGATTTTGATTTGTCTGTTCTTAAAAGAACTCTCATGTCATTTCATCCAGAATTCAAATTCGAAATTTTTTTTTTTTCAAATAAACTTATTATAAGCACTTTTGAATCGTCGAATGTACATATGAACAAAAAGGTACCACCGGTTCAGAAGGCAGTTCTGCTGAGAAGAGCCGGCTAGAAACTCAACAGTTGCTCTTTTCAAAATCAATGGTACAATCTATTACACTTGCTGACAGCTATCCTGCATTACATTCAATAGACATTAATTCCATGCACGTTTATCGTCTAAATATTCTTGAACAGTGTAATAAGCTTTACTTGTTAGATTTTTTTTTACAAATACTTTAAATTTTTGAAGTGGCAAACTTATAATTCACTGCGGAATTTTATTATATACACGTATACTCCTACCCATAAAAGATTTATTAACTTTAATTCCAATATAATGCCAAAAAACTGTGCAGAAACTCTCCGATAAATATGATAAAAAAATCGGCCAACAGCGTTATTAAATTGATTTTGTTCCGACGATCGAATGTATCGGCCAACTAGTGGCGAACACAATACCGAGCAGACACTGCTATCGTCGCCATACAAAGGTTTTGGATATACAGATCGCCCGATCAGTTAACATCTTAGTGTCACGAGTTTGCAGTGAAAACGCAACTCATTTTTTTTTTAATTTTTTCGAAAATGTGGATAATGCTTTTAGCCCTATTGGCTTTTACAGCGACACCGGTTGGGTAGGCAAGAGGGTACTCTGTCCCTGAAGAAATGCAAGCACTAAGTGGCTGCCTGTGAGGAAGTCGACGACTGTAAGGGCGCCCCCTGCGGGACTCGAACCTCGGCTTGCGGCCGTCAAGCGGACTGGGATTTCACCTATGCTAAGCAAACCAGCCACGACATGAAGTCGCGACTGGGGACAAATTAGACTACTCTAAGGGAGCTAACGGTCCCTAACCGCTGGGCCCGACCGCGCCGAGACGCGACCGAGCCGTTGAATAAGCTGGACTTCGTCGTCGATTCCGTCGACGACGGTGTTTGTGTCGTGTGTGAGTAGTGTGTTTCCTACCTACATACGGGGCATTCGCTATAGTAATGGCGTCATCGGGGTCTAAAAGGACGCTGCGCGGGCGTCTACGTCTAGGGAGCGCGCTAGGGATGTAATCACACGCATTTACGATGAGGGGATTCGCGTGCGAGCCTGCGCGCTCAAAGTAGCGCTTCGCTAAGCGTTTGCAGTGCTCGTGAATCGATTCCAGTTCAAAGTCTCTATGTAGGTCGACGTTACGCACGAACCAGGGACAACCTGATGCGATACGTAAGAATTTATTTTGTACCTTTTGCATGGGATCTAGCTTAGTGTGCGCGAACGCTACACAAGCATAAGAGAGGACGGGTCTTATACAAGTTTTGTATAGTGTCAGCTTATTTCTAAGTGACATTTTACTACGCTTGTTTATGAGATAGTATAATCTATTAAGAATGAATTTAGCTTTATTGCAAGCTTTCGTGACGTGGGGTTTGAAGGAGAGTCTAGAGTCTAATGTGACACCTAGATATTTGACCTCTTTTTCCCAGGGAATGGCTTTATCTAATAGATAGATGGTAGAGATTTGCTCTGAACGAGCGCGAGGGAAGAGTATCGCTTTACTCTTTTCTGGATTAACCTCGATTCTCCATTGGCGGAACCACACACCAAGTGCGCGGGCCGCTTTCTGAAGTCGATCGGCTATTATGCGTGTGTTACGCGAAGAAGTGTATAGGGCGGTATCATCGGCGTACATAGCCAAGTGTACATCCCTGGTACGAGGTATGTCTCTTGTGTACAGCGCGTATAACATAGGAGAGAGGGTTGAACCCTGGGGGACGCCTGCGCGAAGGAGGCGGGGAGAGGAGAGAGTTCCTTCTACTTTATAGCGGAAGTATCTATTTGACAGAAAATCCCGCAGGATGCGCACGAGACAGTCTGGCAAGCCAGAGCGCCGCAGCTTGAAAATCAAGCCGTTATGCCAGACCTTGTCAAAGGCTTTCGCTACATCGAGAAAAATGGCGGCAGTGTGTCTGCGGTACGAAATTTTTACTTTATATTGGGCTATGTGCTCTACCACGCGATGGACTTGGTGGATGGCGGAATGTTTCTTTCTGAAACCGAATTGCTCTTTGATGAGCAGAGATTTGGCTTCTACCACCTCGGAGAGTCTAATGAGAATGATTCTCTCATAAATTTTACCTAAACAGCTGAGAAGGCTGATAGGTCTATAGCTAGAGGGCATATTCCGCGGCTTGTTAGGTTTCGGTATACCTATGACAATGGCTTCCTTCCACTCATCGGGGAAGGAGCACGACATGAGAAGGGAATTAAAAATAATGACCAATAGAGATAAGAACTGAGCCGGAAGGGACTTAAGTGTTCTATTAGACAATTTATCGGGCCCCGGGGCCTTCCTATCTTTGAGATTTTTGATGATGTCTTTGACCTCGTCTTCCGAGGTCGGGCGGAGCGGTTCCCCTTGCGAGGGCGTCAGAGCCCATTCTGCGACCGCGGAATCCACGCGCGCAATGTGGCTCGGGTCGCAGGGCTGACTACTCGGAGTACATTGAGCCTCTAAACTGTCAGCGAGACATTCCGCTTTTTCGGTGTCATCGGCGGCAATTGATAAATCTGACCTAATGAGAGGAGGCATAGTCGATAGACAGTCGACTCTAAAAACACGCGACAGCGCCCAGAATGCCTGGTGCGATGGAGCGAGCCCCTCGAGCTTTTTATCCCACGACTCCCCGCGCAGAAGTTCGAACTCGAATCGAACTCTCCTCTTTAATCTATTAAATTCCCTACGATTATCGTCAGTCGGGTATGCGTCGTGTCGTCTCATTGCTTTGTTTCTGCGTCTAATCAATCGTCGGAGCTTTTCTGAGATTTCAAACCTACCTTCGGGTAGGTTTGGTACCTCTTTCGAGCAGCTCTGGATTGTGTTTTGAATATATTCGGTAAATTTATTCGCCGCGTCTATTGCTAACTCCGCGGAGTCGGCGATGCCAGGTATTAATTCCTTTAAGGGGGATTCATTCGAACGGAGGAGCTTTGCAAATTTCCTAAAGTCGATTACTGTTTTAGTGGGTGGGCCTGAGGGGCGCACCTCGCCTAATTTGAGAATGACAGGACGGTGGTCCGAATCGAGGTCGGGAATTGTTTCTATTGAATGTTGACATAAGCCTACATTCGATAGAATCGCTATCGAGAACCTCGCCTGTGCCGCGGGCACTAAGGCGGGTGGGTGAAGGCGGGCCAATAACGAAACCGTTATATTTACTAGTGAATTTGAGAAGTCTCCTACCGTCGGTATGAGTCATCGACGAATTCCAATTTTTATGTTTACAATTGAGATACCCTATTAGAAGGACCGAGTCACCCAGTGAATAATATGTCGATATAGTATAGCGATAATATAGCGATAAAATATTGCTTTCTAATAGTTGCCTATTTCCCGAAAGATAAACGGAGGCAATAATCAATGGCTGATGACCTGTGAGGAATACCTGGCACACCTACGCCTCGGCGGCTTCAAGAGACGGAGGGTCGAGCGGTATACAGTGTAAATTCTTTTTGTAATAAATCATAGTGCCGCCGCCTTTGGTGGCCCTATCATTCCTTACAAACCTGTAGTTCGCAATGCTGGGACTGCGAACCCCGGGCTTAAGAAAAGACTCCTGTATACAAAAGATATCTAATTGGTGAGTGTGAGCAAAGGCACTCATTGACTCACGTTGACGTTTGACACCATTAGCGTTAAAAGTCGCTGTAGACAGGGCTCTTGGCTTAATACGCGCGAGTTGCGAGTCAGCGGGCAATGAAGTGAATCTATTGATGACCGCCGTTGGAAAAATTATTTAGCTATGGAGCCCGCGATGGCTTCCAGGAGATCGATATGCTCGATTATCGCTTGGGCACGATCGTCGGGACTATTCGTATTCCTTAATTTATTCGCGAAAATTTTGATTTCGTTGAAATCAAGAGATCTAACTAAATTTAGCATTAGCGCGAAATCGCTACCGTCGTTCGCGGGATGACCCTTCGTCTCACAGAGTACACAGCTGGGAGCGATGGCGGCATCGGGAGCCTTGCGGGGACAATCCGCAGTGGTTTGGTCGTCTAGGCACTTAACGCACCTAGGCCACGCGAAACAATTTTTGGCCGAGTGGCCGTATAGTTGGCAGCGATGACACTGCCCTATGAGACCCCTCGAATGTAGGGGGTTTGACTCTGATGCCGGTGAGAGAGCACACTGACCTCAGGTTGAAAATTTCCTTTCCCTCTTTAGTGAGGTCCAGGACGACAAGGACTATATCAAATTTCGCTTTAGTGCGAGAATTGTAAAGCCGATGCGCTTGGCGCACGGGGAAACCCTTATTCCGGAGATCGGAGAAAACAAGCTGTACGTCTATTTCTTTCGGAATGCCCTTTAGATCTACGCGCAATTGGTGCTCGTCTTCTAGGGCGTACGAGTGGTATCCTATTTGATATTCCCTAAGGAATGAGGTTAATTGTCGGTGCTCCGACAAAGTGGCTACTTGTATTTTGATTTGTGAGTGGAATATGAGAAATTTTGGCTGTTAACAGCTTTCATTTGCTTAAGCCAATGAGAAACTTTGTGCCATTTGTGCTTTTCCTGCACGTAAATGGGCAGTGAAGGTTTGACACGAGGGGTGCGGGGGGTCTCGCTCTCTTTCCGCTCGGCCGCAGTTGCGTGGGCAGGGGAGAGGGGACCGGCGACGCGGCGCCATTCGCACGGGTATTTTTGCCCTTGGGCTTATTTGCCTTCTTGGGCGGCGGGCCTTGCCTTAGGGGCCTTGGCCTTACGTTTGGCCGAGATGCGACGGTCTCGAAACCATCGTCTGAGTCATCGGAGCAAGAACGATGTGAAGTGAACGGGGGACGCGGAGAAATTCCCTCGGCGGGGCGACTTCGGAGTCGTTCGGCCCGTCTGAGAGCATCGGCTCTACTTGGTCAACATCGGCACTCGGGCCGTCGTCGGGCGGGCTCGGGCCCGCGTTGCAGTTGCGCGCATAATTAACCGCCGCGCGGTAAGCCTCACTATGGTGGGCTTCGAGGTAGCGGAGGATATCCTCCTTTTCGGCCATTATGTCATTCCCCTCACCTTACGGTGGGGGAGTGTGTGTAACTTAAGTCTAAACTATCACTTTGGCAAAAACTAGTCTTCCATCGGTAAACGGAAGGTGAGTGCCTAACTATAAAAACTGTGTAAGTACTCACAGAAGAGTAGACTCTCTAGTCCTATCGACCTCAGGACAACGCAGCGCCGGGCAGCACAACACAGCAGGGTGCTACGCAGCTCAGCACAGCGCAGGATGAAGCGGGAACCACAACACTAAAGTATATAACCGACAACGAATATACATAATAGGGGCGTCCGATTGTGCGACCTCACCGGAGCAAGGCCGAACCGGAACTGAACGCAACTCGCACAAGTGTGACTAGTGTCAATAGTTTCAATATTTACTTTTCAAAAGACAAATGCTCATTTTTAAACTGGATGGTCTGTAATCAAAAATTCTTCAAATGTTTGAATGTTTTCAGTTACATACAATATAATAAACATACACAGATGGGTTTTTCGCTCGTATGAACTTAAGAAAAATTAAAAATTTATAAAGCATTTATTAGTTACTAGTGGACTCGAACGCGGCTACGTCCGCTTGAACTATACGAATATTAATTTATTAAATATATTTATGAAGAAGTTTTCAATAGAGAGATGCGTTAGGCAAGTTCAATTTGGGTGATGTTTTCTAACAACTAACTTTGCAAATCGTTGCTTAGCAACACTCGCATAACAACGATTGTTATTAACATAGCGGAATAAATTGCATGTCAAATTTATAAGTAATATAATTTTAATATATTTGTATACTAGTGGGCCCGGACGCGGCTACGCCCGCTTGAACTATACGATTATAGAGAGAGTAAGAAAATATAAGCCTAAATAATTAAAATTAGTTAAAAAAGAATAATAAGCGGAGATTTATTATTAGAAAAAATATCTGAGTAACCGAAATGAACAAACAAAAGAAGTAAAAGTAACTAAAGAAAAATTCTTAATATTAGAAAAAGAACGTAAAGTTTGCCGTGCGCGCGTACTAAACATTTTTCTGTATTAAATAATGAATAATTTTTGCGAACAATATTAAATAAGTCCCAAATGATTAAAATTTTAGTGTATAACATCGGTATAGATAGCCGAACTGAGATAAATTAATTATAAGTAGCAAATAATTACATAAAAATTAACAGTTATTCGAAAATATATAAAAATTTACAAAACCATCGAAGTCATCTGCCCGTTCGCGTCGGTCAACTATGCCGCCCGAAGGCTAAGTCATTCCGAATCAGTGACATCTCCTTAATTATTTGTTAGAATGTTATACAGTAAACTATAACGTCCATCTAGATGTAATGCTAAAAGTGACTATTATATTTATTTTCATATAAGGATCAATATCAAATTATAGAAATCATCTTATTTTTGTTAATGTATACAAATCATATCTATATCTATAGTATATATCAACGCGGACTTTTTTAAACAATATTTAAGTGATAATATTTTTGTAGAACATTGTTTTTGTGTCTCATAAGGTTGAGTCGGCGCGCGCCATGTACGTGTTAAGCGTTTGCTCATTTTGGGTGACGTTTTCTTAAAACAACAAACTCTGCAAGCCGTTGCTTAGCAACGGTCGCGTAGCGACAGATGTCATTAACATGACGGAATAAATTGCATGTCAAATTAAAAAGTATTTTAACATATTAGTATATATCGATAATATTACAAATATAAGAAAAAAAAGTATCATACGTTCATCCCGGTACCCTCATGTATCTCTATATGAGTATTTTATCATAATTAAATTAGCGATTTGGCCCTGATTGCGTAAGAGACAGACAGACAGACAGAGTTACTTTCGAATTTATATACAGTGGGTAAAAAAACAGAGATCTACAAAAAACAGAGTGCTTTTAGTTAATCATTGTATTTAATAGCTTAATCTATATATATTATATTTCGAATTGGTTAATAAAATTTCTCAGAAAATAGAAATGAGAAAATGAGACGGTATAAGCACATTTTTTAAAGTCAAATAAGTATTTGCACACCAACCGGTTTGTACGTATTTTGTAAAAAAAAATCAATAATTAATGAAAGAAAAGACACTTAATATTTTGTGTGCATTCCATTAGCATCAATAATGGCTTGCAATCTCCTTGGCATCGATTCCAATAATTTGAACGTTGTTTAAATCGATGTTTAAGCCCATTTCTCCACCAAAACACTCTTCAAATCATGCCATGAATTTTCAATTATGTTGACGTCTGGCGTTTGTGGCGGAGTTTTCAACATTCTACGTTTTCATAGCTGTATGCTTAGGTTCATTGTCCTACTGAAAGTAGTATGTCTCACTTACGCCTAATTTTGATGCGCTGCAAGATAAAATATCCCGCAACACTTTACCGTAATCTACTGCTTTCATTATTCCTTCGATAAAAGCCAAGTTTCCCACACCATTTGCTGTCATGCAGCCCCAAACCATCACATGACCACCGCCGTGTTTGACTGTACTATGCACATGTTTCGCCTGCAGTTCAGTATTTGGCTTGCGCCACACAAATGTTTGTCTGTCCGATCCAAAAAGATAAAATTTGCTTTCGTCAGAAAAAAATAAAATTGTTCCAAAATTCTAAAGGGGTATTTACGTATTCTTTCGCGAAAGTTAGTCTTTTTGCTATATTGGCCTCACTTATGAAAGAATTTTTCCTCGCTGTTCTGCTACGAAGACCAACGTTACCCAGTACGTTTCTTACAGTTTGGGCACAGACAACCTTACCTGTACTTGACGCGGTGTTATTTGATAAGCTTTGAGCGCTTGTAAATGGTTTATTTTGTACCGATTTTACAATTTGTCGCCTTTCCTTCGTACTAAGCTTCTTCAGAAGAACAAACCTTGCCTTATTTTCAACACTATCCATTTCTGCTCGTTTTTTTATAATATACTACACAGTCGAGTAATTTAACTTTAAATTTAACCCGATTTGGCGATAAGTTCAACCTTCATTACGGAGTAAAATAATTTCTTTACGCGTCGATAACGACAGTTCAAATTCTTTCGGCATGTTGGCTTCAAGATTTTTTCTAAACACTAAACAAATTTCTCGTTATTAGAATACGTTTCCCGATGTTCACATGTATACAAACCTACCTACTTTTACCTAAAGTGACCAAATGTCGCGGCAATAACATTGTATCAAGAGAATGGTTGGTGTGCAAATACTTATTTGACTTTAAGAAAAGGTGTTTTTACCATCTCATTTATTTATTTCTATTTTCTAAGAATTTTTAATAATCAATTCTAAATATATATAGATTAAGCTATTAAATACAATAATTAACTGAAATCATTCTGTGTTTTTCTAGGTGTAACTTCAAAAAAATTAGATGTGTAATTTTTTTACCCACTGTAGGTATGGATTATATTTTTTTGTAATGTAAGTAAATTTCTACATAGCAATTGATCTTTGTCTTACATATGTTTTTTTTATTTTTTTTATTTACATTTATGAGGCATTTAATTAATCGAAAAACTATCTTTGGAACGGTTAGAGCTACAGCTCTGGGACCCAGCGCAATCGATTCAAATGGGGGGCTAAACCTTTTTTTTTTTTTAGTTTTGACGCATCGACAAGTCGGCTCGCGGGGTCTGGCACACTCCCGTGGTTCTAGCGCATTTGTTGGTTCTGGCGCGTGCGCCAGAACCAACGAATCCCAACTACTATTGACTTTAGAGTGGAAGTATCAGCGCTCCTTTTACGGGAACAGCATATATTGTAAAATATTTCAAACCCATATTTAAATAAAATAATCAAGATACCTCAACAGTTTAGACGTAGGATTGTTTTTTCGTTTCACGATGTTCATCCACACCTGTATGTCGTGTGACGCAGTCACGCATAGACACCCACATCGCCGATACCTACGACTCGGAATGACGCGTGCGCGGCGGTGTCGCTGCGCTGTATATGATGATAGTTCTGCTCTTCTCCATGGGAACTTGAATAATGGAGGCAGTTACAGTAGGTTCTGTAATATGTATATGAGTCACAGAACCTGCCGTAGCGTATCCCTCCGTGTTCTGTCCGCAGGTATGAGCAACCTGTACCGTGACGTGCAGAGCGTGGTTGTGCGCGCGCGCGGCGCCGGCGCCCCGCCCGCCGCGCGCTCCGCCCGCCCCGCCGCGCTGCTGCTCAACTGCCACTTCGACACTGTCCCCGACAGCCCCGGTGAGTGCTTACTCGTGAACAATACTAAATCACGGCTCGCTCATTAATTGTCTCGCGGCGGACTCGCGACTCAATTGAACTCGCAAAGTGGGACGTAGCTCTTTATGCACTAGGTACTTGTGAACATACGTGTACCACGTGCAGTGTGTAGTATACAGTCTACTATATACTACACTAGACATCAGGTTTTGATTCTAATCTATGATAACTAGAGGTGATTGAACGAAGTATGACACGTTAAATTATCTGAAAAACCGGACAAGCGCGAGTTGGGCTCGCCCACTGAGGGCTCCGTACAAAAATTCGAGGTCTCGAGCTTTTTCTGAACTTCAAGCCTAGCTTAGCCCTTTCATCTGATACCTTACCTAAACTAGCGGCTTTAATACCAAATTTTGCCCCCTTTTAAAGGCTACAGTTTTAATGCTCGCTGTCAAATTTCATAATTCTAGGTCAACCGAAAGTACCCTATTAATTTTGGTAACATAGTGTCGAAATACACGTTTCTTACGATATAAACGGCCATATCTTTTTTTAAGTAAATGTAGAAATACGATTTTTACAGTAAAACGTGGGACCGTAGATGGACGCTTATGGTTTGAATTTCAACTCGATATCTCCATCGCCAACTTTTAAAAGTTGACAAACTTAAGTTTTCAGGCATATACACTCATTTTGTATAACTAAAATTTATAATGTTTTTTTTTTATGAAATACCTATAATTGTTCATTTTTTTGTTTATATTGTAAGTTTTGACTTCTTACGAAACTTCATAAGTGTAGGTCCATATAGGGTTCTTTTACGCGGCGAATTTCATACAGAATGCAGTTAAATCGATGCATAAATGTTCGTATCTTTTGATTGTGTTTATTGCATTACAAGCATGGCATGCTTGATTTTTAGTGTTTCAACGAACCGTAGACCTGAATACTTGATATCAATTACAGCTTGACCAACGAACATCCTATGAGGGTTCTTTTTTTACCTTTTGAGGTAAGGAACCTTAAAAAGATTAAATAATTATAAAAGTACATAATGTCAACATAATTCGTGAAAATTCTCAATATTAATAACCGAGTTTTATTCGTCCCTTACTTGCAACGCTGCTTTCTCTCTACATAAACCGGAAAATAACTAGTTGATATTCTCCCAAAGATGGTCCCTGGTTTCATATCTGTCGTTCTGTAAACTTATAAACTGTGACAACCGCCATCGGCCTACGCGAAGTATTTTGGACGGTTGCGCAATCTGCTGTGGAATGGGGTGGAAGTACGTCATTTCTTTTACCCCGATATTCATACTATAGAGTCAGAATTTTCTATATACAATGTCAACATAGAAACTATAAAATATTCCATATTATAAATGCTTCAACATAGTATACAAAATGCATCTGTAATACGGGAACCGACGATGCAAAATCAGGATTTACTCGAGCGTCATAGAGACCTTAACAACCTTAGCTTAAATGAAACCAAGAAAAAAATGTCATATACAACATATCTTTTAATCTGTGGGGTGAGCGGTTATACATTTTCAAAAATGTAATCTCAAAACTGGTGCATCGACATACTCGAGCGCGCCACCAATCGCGAGCTGGGCCTTAAATTAGTCGATAATGAATATGGCACGCGGTCTATGTCCGCAGGCAAATTCGAACTTCCTAGGGTACACAACTATTATGGTGACAGGACCTTAAGAAAACGTGTACCCTATGTGATTAATGGTTTGCCTGAGGACATACGCCGCGAGCCAGATTTAAGGAGGTTTAAAATTAAACTTAGGGAGTATTTTTTGTCAACTGTTAATTGAACAGTTGACAAAAAATACTTCTTGATTTGATTTTAATCTAATATTAATTTAATTATAATTTAAATTAGTAAATTAAAGAGACTCGAGATCCTGCAGTCAAACTCACAAAGAGTTTTGCAGGACACTGTTTAACTTTTTTATGTATTTTAAAGGGTGCTAATGATAATAAAAAATAAAAAAAAGATAGTAATATCATCCACTTCCTCCGTACTCTTCGTTGCCGTGATTGTGATGGTCGTACGTAAGAGTTAAAAATTAATATTGATCGAGCGCGTCAGATTTTTTTTAAATCATTGATCGTAATTCATTAAAAAGCTCAAGAAATAGCACGTCCATAAAAGAGTATATGTTTCTTCGAACATTCACTATTATACACTACGGCCATACATATGCGGCTCATATTTGGTGGAGGTACTTACCGAGTGCAAGGACTCCCCCAGTGTATTAATCTGCCACGCTTTAGTAAATCGCGAAGTCCCCGCTTCGGCGCATTTAATTAGACTTTTTGATCAATTTATTAGGTATCTAATTAAAAAGTAGTGCATTGGCCTCGTTTCTAATTATATATTTTTCAGAATAACTAACTTGTTCTTAACGTAACTTCTGCTTAACCTAACCCACCGTTGGACTGCAGCTATCGAAAGCAAAGCCGAGAAGAAAGAAGGCCAATCGAGTGTGGCATTTTAAAGTGTTATTCCACACTTTAAAAAAAATGTAGCATAGCGGGATTTGACCACTAAGCCATACGTTGTCTCCAAGCAACGTCGAAATTCTTATATGCTTGTTACAACTTATTTTTTTTGTTAGCATAAAGGTATATGGAGATTTTTATAAATTTCTGCAAGAGAGAATGCTATTTGTTAAATATTTTCATCATTTTTAAAATGGTATTCCACACTTAAGAACAAAAAATACTTTTTAGAAAACGTATAAAAAATTGATGAATTTTTTATACGTTTTCTAATGATTGTAAACTTCGGTATTCTTAAATACGTCGTATACAGTAAAATGAAGAACTTTTTTCAATGTTGGCATCCACTGTCCACGTAATTCGCACTGGGCTAGTAACACCGTAAGTCCCGGCAGGCGCCAGCGACGACGCGGCGGGATGCGCCGTGGCGCTGGAGACGCTGCGCGCGCTGGTGGCGGCGCCGCGCCCACTGCCGCGCCCGCTACTTCTGCTGCTCAACGGCGCCGAGGAGAACATCATGCAGGCCTCGCACGCCTTCGTCACGCAGCATCCGTGAGGCCCCCGCTCTACAGCGACTTTTATTTACTATTATTTTAATTTCGTAACAAAATCTGCCTACCTCAATAACGCACTTTTTCACATTTTTTATTGCATTTATTAAAATTTTGATCAATTATTTAGATTTTTCAAAAAATATTTCACATTACTAAGACAGTGATTACATTCCACATTACAAGAAACAGAATTTTAAAAAATCATAAATTCACATTCTATTAGTATTTATTTTGTAATTACCATACATACATATTTCGTCGTCTTATATAATTGAAAAAGACATGACATAGTTGTGGTGTGGTGCGGCAGGTGGGCCAAGACGGTGCGTGCCTTCATCAACATGGAGGCGTGCGGCGCCGGCGGGCGCGAGGTGGTGTTCCAGGCGGGACCGCGCGCGCGCGCGCTCCTGGCCGCCTACGCCGCCGCCGCGCCGCACCCCTACGCCTCCTCGCTAGCACAGGAGCTGTTCCAGAGCGGCCTCATCCCCGCCGACACCGACTTCCGCGTGTTCCGCGACTTCGGAGGCCTCTCCGGCCTCGACCTCGCCTGGAGCGCCGACGGTTACGTGTACCACACGCGCCTTGACGACGCTTCTCGCGTGCCGCCCGCCGTGCTACAGCGCACCGGCGACAACGTGCTGGCCACGGCGCGCGCGCTGCTCGCCACCGCCGACGACGACCACGATCACGACGGCGTGTATGATGAGCAGCCCGTGTACTTCGACGTGCTGGGCGCGTTCGTGGTGACGTTGGACGCGCGGCGCGCGACGCTGGCAGCGCTGGTGGCGCTGGTGGCGGTGGCGGCGGCGCTGCGGCGGTCGGCTGCCGAGGCTGCGCGCGGCCTGCACATGGCAAGGCGCGCGTGGGCTGGCGTAGTGCTGCGCGCGGCCCTGGGCGCGGCGCTAGCGACGGCGGCGGGCGGCGCGGCGGCGCTCATTTCTGCGCTGACGCTGCACGTGTGCGGCGCGCGCCTGTCCTTCTACGCGCGCCCGTGGCTGCTGCTGCCGCTCTACGCGTTGCCTGGTTCGGTTACCACTCTTAATATTTCAGCCTCCTTAGGGAGCACTAATTTCGGTAGAAAAGCTTCTTATATTCCCAGAATTTATACGTTAATCAATTATTCATCTATTTTTTACGCTTCTATCCGAATTTTTACGATCGGTGGTTGAAGCTTCCAGCTTTTGATGTGATAATTTGACTCCAAATTTAGACAGTCTTTTAAAACTCAGGTAGAAAGTTCATCTGTTCGTTAGCAGACATTACTTGATTTGACATGTTGTCCCCGCAGCGGTGGTGGGCGCTTGGGCGGACGCGCGCTACACGTGGCGCGCGTGGGCGGCGCGCGGTGGGCCCGTGGCGTTAGCGCGCGGCTGGTGGGCGTGGCGCGCCTGGCGCGACGCTCACGCGCTTTGCGCCGCGCTGCTGCTGGCCGCTGGCGCCGCGCTGCGCCTGCGCTCCACCTTCCTGCCCGCGCTGTGGACGCTGCCCGCGCTCTCCGCCGCCATGCCCCCGCGCGCAGCGCCCGCCGCCGCCGCCGCATTGGCCGTGCTGCCTGCGCTGCAGACCGCCTACCTGGCATTGGGCTCCGTGCACATGTTCACGCCCATCATGGGCCGCGCCGGCACCGCGCCGCTGCCGCCGGATGCACTCATGGCGCTGCTGGTATCGCAGCTGACGCTAGCGGCCTGCAGCTGGGCGCTGCCGCTGGTGGTGGCAGTGCGCCGGCCCGCGCCACTTCTGTGGGCGGGCGCGGTGCTGGCAGCGCTCACGGCCGCGCTCGTGCTGACCACGCCGTTGGGTGAGCCCTACAGCGCGGAGCGGCCGCAGCGCGTCATGGTGTTTCACACGCGGCGCACGGTGCACCGCTCGCGCGCTCAAGAGGCGACGCCGTACGTGCCGGCCGACGACGCCGACGTGGCGCACGAGGACTTCTACTGGATCCCGGAACTGGACGTGAACACGCCGCACTCGCTGGATGCGCACGTGGCCGGGATGCGGGCGGCGCGCGCTACCACGGCGGAGGACTGCATACGCTGGGCGTACTGCGGCGCGCCCTACTTCCTGCCCGTGCTGTCTCTGGTGTCACGCGGGCACTCGTTCCCTGCGCCCGAGCCGCCCGCCGTGGCGCTGCGGGTGACCGCGCGCCTGCTGCCGGCTGCAAGAGAGGGAGGGGGGGGCGCGGCACGCACGCTGGCGCTCAACGTGTCGGCGGCGGGCGCGGCGCACGCGGTGGTGGTGCTCGCGGCGGCGGAGGGTGCGCGTGTGGTGCACTGCGCGGGACTGGGCGCGCCGCAGGAAGGCCCGGCGTGGGGCGCCCGCCGCACGTACTTCCTGACGTTGCACGTGGCAAGACGCGCGCACGCGCGGCCTTGGCTACTGGAGTGCCGAGTGGAGCGCATGGGGGGCGCGGCGGCGGCTGGGGAGGCGGAGGGGGGCTGGGTTCAGGTGTCCGCGGCAGCGCACGGCATGGCGGGGGGCCGCCCAGGGCTGGCGAGGGCCCACGCGGCACTGGTGGGGGGCCTGCCGGCGCATGCGGCGGGCACGGGCTGGGGCGTGGACCTACACATCATGGAGCTCTAGCGGAGCTGGATTGTGATCTTCGCGCCCACTGGACGTCTATAATGCGCCTGTGAATGGGTACTGACACGTCTCAACTGTGCCATTATGACGTGATTCAAATTTTTTATACGTAAAATAAATCAATTAATTTATAGAAGTAGCACAAAACTGCTAGGTAAGAGTAGGCGCGACTCATTGGGCAATAGTGGATACAGACGAAATGAACATCCCCTTTATCTGTCAATAAATATTGTTACATTAATAAAAATTGTTAAAACAAAATAATGGTACATAGAATACCCTTAGAAAAATTATTTATCTAGCACAATTTATTACTTATATAAAAGCAATTAAGTGCCTGTTATATAATGTTTTTAAAAGATTTTATAAGTATAAAAAATCATTTTTTTTACATTTAGATGAATAATGTACATTAATATTTAATATTTAAGTAGGTAATTGTCGGCCTCCAGTCGCACTTCATACTCGTAAAGTAAACACTTAACAGTTCGTTACGAACAGTAAAAGTGAATAAACATTAATGCTTATGTAAAGACACATATCCAAAGATAATATATTTTATTTGTTCTAGAAATGTAATTATTTTTTGTTAGTGAACAAATTGTACTACAATTTTTTTTGTTAAATGCTGTTGATTTCAATATTTCGTTATGACACAATGTGAGTTACAGTATTTCTGTTGTTATTGAAATAAAAACCTATTTAAAAAATCTACTGAGTTTTAATGTAAAACAAAAAATACCTCTGTTATATTATTTCATTACTTTTTTAAATATATTTTTAAGTATTATTCTACACCTACACAATAAAGATACTTTTTTAGAAAACGTTTCCACGTTACGTTATTTTTGTTGTTTTCCTAAAAGTATTTTTCTTTCCTAAGTCTGCAATAACACTTTCAAAAATGTAAAAAAATAACTAATGAATGGCATTCTCCAAATATAATAGTCTATACTATTACTAGCGACCCTCTTGCGGCTTCGCCCGCTTTAACTACTGGATTATTCATATAATGTATGTTTGCAAAGCTAAGTGCTTATAATGCGAAATTATTTAAACCCTAATACAATCCGCATTTTCGTAGTTTCAATAAGGATTTTCCAATTGTTTTATACAGCAAGGATTTTTGTAGGCACCGTAATTTCAAATCTGTGCTACTAATCTTTTCAAGTACTTATTAAAATATATTTAAATGACTATTTTTAGATAGTTAAGTGACTATTTTTAAACGGAAGAAATTATAAACAAAAACCTACCTACTAATAACTACTACAAAAAATATGAAACCAAATATATCGCGCTGAAATAATACATTCAACTCCAATTATCCAATACATGCAAACGCATCTAAATCTTTGTTGCTATAGAGACAGGGGGGTTTTTTTTTCGAGCTTGTGGTTAATGCTGAAGAGGGTATTCTGTCCCTGATGAAAAGCAAGCACTACGTGGCTGCCTGTGAGGAAAATTAAATAGAATGCATCGGCCGGGAATCGAACCCGGGCCGCCCGCGTGGCAGGCGAGCATTCTACCACTGAACCACCGATGCGTGTAAGGCAGGCGGGCGCGGCGGACGCTGAACGTCGCGGGGCGCGGAGGGACGCATGGCGAGTGGCGAGCCGTTTCGCAGCAAGGATTTTTTGGTATTGTAACAACTTCTAAAGTACTTATTAGAATGAAAAACAGTAAAAGACAGTTTTGATCTACATCAAATGGCCAACGTAACTCATATACTTGTTTATATGCTGAGAGTAAGGAATAAGTGAAACTTGAGTAACATACAGCTGATGCGTCAACGGCGTGATGTGTCAACAATTAAATGCGTTTTTCTCTAAAACTATTCGCAATTTCGAAATAGTGTAAAAAGCAAATTTTATCTTCGTTTAAGGTTAAAAATTAATAATGTATTTCAAAGGATAAGGATTTTAATACTATTATGGAAAAATTTCCCTCACAATAAAAAATATATTGAAATTACAATTTTTAGACAGAAATATGTTCACTACGCGTTATTCTTAAAAGATACGAATATGCCGTCGCGGATTTTTTTGTAGATCTTATTAAGAGGAACAATACTCCAGTACATTATTTTCATGTATTATTTTCCATTGAAGCAGCGCATGCGCGAAAGTGTCTCAACGGGTAGGACTTTATACACATTTGTCGTATTTATGTTAATTTACATAAGAATGTGCAAATAATAAACTATATATAAACCTTCCCTGAGAAATACTCAACCTAATGGTGAAAACCGCATCAAAATCCGTTGGGTGGTTTAGAAGAAGAGTTAGAAAGTTCAGACAGACACGAAAAGCGACTTTGAGCGAAAAGACACGAAAAGAGCCAAAGTGTCAAGCCTTGTGAAATATAATATATTTGATAAAATTAAACAATAAATATTTACATATTGAGTTTTGTAATTAAATTTTCATTTTCTTTAAAAAGTACATTTGAAGTTGATTACTTTTTAGATAAATGATATAAATGTATTGTTAGAAATAATGACCATAGAGGTTATATAAGGACGACTCTAATTACTGGCTGGCACTTTTATGGGCTGTCAACGACGACCGAAAGAAAAGGATCGCTAACGTCACTCTGCCCGATGGATTCTTTAGAACCAGATATTGTTATTAGACTGCTAGATAATTCCCTTTGGTTGTTTAATAATTATTTGAAGCCTTGTTTTAATTCATTACCTTTCCCACTTTATTTAATATTTTAAATAGTTTCTAACAGTATATTTATAAAAAATTAAAAATGTATATAAAATTTTGAACGTAGAGGGCGAACCCGCGCTTCTTGGAAACCGTCCAAGGTCCAAGCGCTCTGAACAATTAAGCCATAACGTTGTCATTGGGCTACGTCGTCGTCGAAATGATTATTTAATACTTGTTACAAGTTACAACTTATTTGTTGTTGTTGTTGCTAGCATCTCTGTAGCTAGTAGCTACCCAAAGACCCAAAGACTCACGGCTCCGTCCGCATACAACTTATACTATTTTTATTATGCATTTGATATTTGATACATTAAATCATGAACACGTCATCACCTTACAATTTTCAATTAATTTTCGTCACAAAATGCCTTATCGTCACTTATTTTTCAGAGATAGACATATGGTGCCGCGGACTTTTATTAGATCTAATTAAATTGAATATATTTGTCACACAACATACTGACGTATAATCAACTAAGAACTTATGTGCGTAGGGCATGTGCTTAAAGCAATTCGATTTTCAAAAAAAAAAAAAATCAATGTTCCTTAACGTTAATTACGTTCCAAATTGTTTGACATTATCAGTAAATGACATTTCAAGTCAATAAATGAGTAAATGTGTTCTGTTTCAAGTTTGTCAAGTTTCAAAAATGACATTTATTTTAAGTCTTACTTTTGTATACTAGTTGTATGGTAGTTTTAGGCTTAGCATTTCAAGATTTTAACGCCGTGGTTTAACTGCCGCCTAGCCGCCTTTCTAATAATGACCACGGTTTTATAAAATACACCACAGTGGTCAATATTCTGCAGGACACGGATAAGTTTAAAGACGTGAATGTCTGTTTCGTCTTAACATTTCTTTACAAACATGTAAGCTTATTTAGAAAATAATGATATAACGTCGGCTATCTGATGTATAGTGAGGTTATGTTTATTTTAGGTCTTCCAGTCCAAACTCTAAACTGCTTCAACGAACTATCGAGATGAACTACAGAAATAAGAAACGTTCCAGTTCTCTAAAATGGATTGTTGTAAACGCTGTACTCTTGTTGGTTTTCGTTTATGATTTGTAAGTATTGATGCTTTTATACGAGTATATACTTTATTATAAAATATACCGCATTTATTAACATGCAAGTAAAAAGTTATTATAAATACAACTTATAGTACTAGTGTACAACTATAGTGTCTCTCCAACAAGGAAAGGATGTCAATCAACCATTTTTTTGTCCAATCCTTAGCTAAACAAACGACACATCACATCTATATAGAAGAATATGCTAGATGTGACTTTATAGTAGTTGTGTTATTTTTTTGTATGGGCTATACTGCTGTTTACCTGAGATGGTCTTTACAGCTTCACCGAAAGACAGGGACCACAGTAGCTCACCCCTGAAGAATAAGTATGAGTTTTGATGGATGCTCGTGATAGTGGTAGGGGTAGGGGTCACGATTGATTCGCGGAAATTCCCTGCAGGGGGGATTTTGAGAGCAGTTATGCACAGTTTGAGGATCTTAATGTCTTTTCTTTTGTATGTTACCCCTTTTTTATTTTTCCAATAGCAGTATCCTTACACTTAGATGCAAGTATTTATTTCTTTGTTTCAACAACATTTTGTGTATGACCTACATTACAAAACTCTTTCCTCGTTTGGTGATATAAATTTTAGATTCACCATAACACTGGTCTTTAACAAAAGCAAAATAGTGAACAAGATTTATTAATTTTTTTTTTTGTAATTTAAGACTGTAAAATAAATTAGCTATTTTTAAAATTATATTATGTTTAAGGTCTTGCAAGTGTCCAGGATATATCTCAATATTACATTATGTAGAACTGATATCTGCTGCAATAATGGCGGCTAACTTGGTGCATTATGCATTTTCACTGATGCCCAGCAGAGCTCCGAAGCTGCCTCTATCTCCCAATCAACAGAAGTTACTTGGAATATTAAATAAAGATGTTGGTAAGGAGATGTATTGTTTACTTTAATAATAATAATTAAGCCTTTATTCAATATTTACAAACAATTTTAACTGACAATAAATTATTAAAACTAAAGTCTGTTAATCTATTTGCCAATTGGCAAAGACCTCTTCCAATCTTTTCCACTCCCTTCTATCAATTGCAACTCTGTGCCACATTTTCCCTGCCACCTGTCTTATATTATCATCCCATCGCTTTTACGGTACCATTGTGTGACTAATTTGCACCATTTAAATCTGCCTCTGATTGTGTGTCCAGCCCATCTCCATTTAAGTCTCTTGATGTTTAGGATTACATCATTAACTTTAAGTATTATCTTCATTTTTTAGTCTAAGAACATTCAGTAAAGCGATGTACAATGTTTGTTTTTGGTTCTGGATTGGTAGTGTATGTTTCTTATCATAGTTATTTCTTTTAACAGATAGAGGGTGGTAGTTGACCACCCCACATTGACTCTCTAATAGTTTGAGGGCCGCCTTTATTTTTCATGTTTTGGAATGGGTTTATTTTACTAAGTTTTGCTGGTTGTAATAGGTTTTTACTGTTGAAAGTATTTGGGGTAGATGAAGGCGATGGAGAGAATGGCATTCTTTTGCATTACTCCACCTCACTTTTATCACGAAGTATTAATTTTCAATTTTTTATATTCACATATTTTCCGCTGGCTCTAGCTTCTTTGATTTTCGGGTATGATGAGTGCTTTTCTTTTCTGTAGCTCTTTTATCGTAAGGTTGTCTGTAACGTAGATTCCCTTAGAAAAAAAATTACTATTTTTTGAGATTCCATTTCTACGCCAGGTCGGTTTTTATTGTCGGTTTTTTTGACCAATTCTGTACATATTGCTAACTTAATTTGTGTTGTTTACTTTACTACAGCTAATTATTTTAATAGATTTATATACTGAATTAACCTAACTTTACATTATTCAGTATACACACATTATTTTTCATTTCATCAAAAAATACTTTCTAAAAAAATCTGCTTCAAGTTGTATCTCATACACAGCAGGGTAGGCAGAGGGAATCTGGTGTTAAGACAGGAGTGTCTTATTACCCACTTACCGCCATATTCTAGAGGCATTGCGTGTTGAGTGGCGGATCTCAACGTCGCCCATTGCCTCGACACCAGAGCGAAGAAATGGAAATATACATTTTGATAAATATTACATCCTTTCAAGTGGAGATCAAACCCACAACCAGCAGATTTTACGGTCACACTTTGTGCCCCTGCGCCACGACTGGCCTCAAATTAAATAATTTAATTCATAAATATGTGAATATAATTTCAGACTCTTCATTTGTGTTGAGCAACAGCTCCCACATGCAGATGAACGACAGTGAGGGTGAGAGCTGGACGGTGACGAATGCGGAGCTGTCTCTGTCCCCGCGCTCGTGGCGTTCCGCCCCGTCAACGCCGCCATCACCGCCTTCTCCACACTCACCGCAGTCACCGCCCTCGCCGCCCTCGCCCGCCTCACCGATACACTCCTTGCTGGACACATCACATGATCATTTCATCGCCGATCAGAGTTCACTGTCTGAATATCTCAAGTAAGGACATGTGATGTTGATCGTTTTTTATCTATAACTTTAAATTCAAATTCAAAATACTCTTTATTCAAATAGACTTTTATAAGCATTTTTGAATCGTCGAATGAACATATAAGCAAAAAGCTACCACCAGTTCCGAAGGCAGTTCTGCTGAGAAGAGCCAGCGAAAAACTCAACAGTTGCTCTTTTCAAAGTCAATGGTATCTGAGTTTAATTATTATATTTGCTGGCAGCTATCCTGCATGACATTCAATACACATTAATTCCATACATGTTTATCCTTTAAATATTCTTGTGCAGTGTAATAAGCTTTACTTGTTAGAATTTTTTTTACAAATACTTTAAATTTTGGAAGTGGCAAAATTAGAATACACTGCGGAATTTTCTTATATACACGTATACTCTGACCCATAAAAGATTTCTTAACTTTTTGGAGGCGAAAACTTGGCTTATTAATCTTATCTTTATTTCTCGTTTCTATCGTATGTCTATCGCTATTTTTACAATATTATTTTATATTTTGTCGGACAAACAATATATTATAATATACAAATTGTGAAGCAACTGTAATAATACATGCATCTTTAAAAGCATCTCACAGAAAATCTTGCGCTCTTAGGTTATAGGTATATAAATATTGAATATTGAGATAAATATTGAATTTATATTTGAAGCCTGCATGCTGTAACAGTAAGTGTGTCTGCAGGCGCTGGTCGGAACGAGCGCGCGCGGCGCCGGCCTCGACCTCCGCGCCCCGCGCGCCCCCTCCCTCCTACCACCTCGCCGCCCTCGACGCGGGTACGTGCCAATGCATTTCGCTTCGTGTGAATGAAATAAAATACACAATACGTCCAGATTAAGGCGAAAAGTGTAGTAAAATTGTGGACTCGATTGTAATCGACAATAAAAATGACACAAAAAAATAACGGTTTTAGCGCATCTACCGTTCGCCGTATCCGTGCGTGGAGTTGATTTAATTATAAAAGAATTTGTTCGGTCCAAATATAGTAACCAAACACCGTGGCATAGCCTTTGACCACGTTCCCGGCGCTAATACTATAAGGCAGTGCATACTCGGAGCGCGGGCCGGTAGCATTCATTAGCGTATTCATTGATCATAATCATATAGCAAGCAATAAAACAACTTTTATTTGAAATATTATTTTTTATTATGAAGCCGCTAATCTCCAGCTAAATAGTGTAGTCCACGTCCCCTACATTTTGGTCCTTCGAGCCGTTATCATTATATCATTTTATGATGTTGTCTACAATTTAATGAAATCCTTAATTCTACATGACCACGACGTAAACAGTAGCAGGAAGCAACAAGCTAGAGGAGAGCTCGGAGGCGGGCGCCGGCCGCGTGTGGCGCCGCCTGCACCTCGACCCGCAGCAGCTCACGCAGTGGAACCTCAACCTGCGCCTGGTGAGTGCATCTCCGTCTGGTGAGTGCCTGCGCCGCCAGCCAACCCAGTACATGTGTGCGTGTCTGTGCAGTGGATCCACGTGACCGTGCTGCAGCGCCTGGAGCGCGAAGTACAGCTCGCGGACGAGGCGCTGGCGCGTCTGGCGCTGTGCGAGGCGGGCGCGCTGCGCGCCGGCCGCGTGCCTCCCGCACGCCTGCGCGCGCTGCCGCCCACCTGCCCCGCCGCCGCGCTAGCGCCCTACCTAGAGCCCTTCGCCGACCAGCGCTACCTGCTTCGCCGCCTCGCCGCGCTGGCTGCTGCGCCCTGCCTCAGCGCTTATCGGTGGGACGGCGGCGCGCCTGACTGGGAGCCGCCGCGCCCCGCCGACGCCGAGATCCTGCAGCACCTCGTAGCCACGTACCTGGCGGCGGTGGCGCCCGGCGAGCGAGGCCTGCGTGTGGTGCGCGTGAGCGAGCAGCCGCCGCACTACGCGCTTGCGTGCGGGGGGGAGGTGCTGGACCCGGGGCGCGGCCGCAACAACCTGCTGCACACGCTGCTGCTGTTGCTGGCGGCGGCGGCGCGGCGCGACCCGCCCGCGCTCGCACGCACGCACCTCGGGCCTGCAGGCCTCAACATGCTATGGATCATCGGCCGGTGACCACCTTCTAATATATATTCAGCTTTAAATTGAATTTCAAATATTTGAATAAAAATTCCATGAACACTCTATAACAACTAGTTTCATTTTTATCATAATTTGTTAATTTAGCTAGGCTATTCTAAAATTATTCTTTATTCAAATAAACTTATGGCAATTTTTTGAATCATTAAATAAATATGCCATTACCACTATAATGGTCATTTTTCATTATAATGGTCCTCCAAATAATGGTATCGAAATCACTATAAAACACAGTTGACAAATAAACAAAAGTATTTTTCTAAAAAAACATAAAGGACTTACTAATACTATAACTAAAATTGCAAATTATAAATCTCCTAAATGTCCTGTTTTGAGCTGAACAAAAAATGATCCTGGTTCATATTCCATTGCTTTTCATGCGACAATTTTTGGCCCACTAGGTGGGTGAAGTCTCATGCCATGTCTTTCGATTGTAGATATTGGACATGCCCCACGATTTTATTTTAGTTTAATCAAAGCATATGTTTAAAATTTGTATGTATGTTTCTGTTTTTTTTTTGTTTTTTGCATTTTTTTCTGCTTTTTTTGGGTTTTTATTTTTGCAGCTGAGAGAAAATAAAAAAATATAGAGAAGTAAAAATTAATTTAACATTAGTGTGAAATAATTTATTAGAATATTTTTTTTATTAATTGGGCAGAACATTAAATCACATATAAAATTAGTTGTTTTCTTATTAATTAGGTAATAATAACTACATTGAACACTGAAATGCACACACAAGTACGGTCATTTAATCGTCAGTCGCCGCCGTCGAGCAGGTCGTTGGCGTCGCGCAGGTGCTGCAGCAGCGCAGCGTGCAGTGCATCCAAGAAGGCGGGCAGCGCGGGCGGTGGCGCGGCGGGCACGTGCAGCGCGCGCGCTAGGAAGGGCAAGCGGCGCAGCGCGCGTCCCGACAGGTGCGCCGTCGCCGCCGCGCCTGCTACCGCCCACAGGCGCAATGACGCGCGCGATCCCTCCGTGTCCGCGAAGCGTGCGCCCTCCAGCACGCGCAGTGCGAACAAGCGCTCGCAAGGCGCCACGGCCCCGCGCGCCATCAGCTCGGCGCAGCAGCCGCGCAGGATCTCGTAGGCGGCGCGCGCGGTGGGCGGGCCCACGTGCCACTTGATGTCGGCACGGTCCACGAAAGCCACGTCAATGGCGCCCGTAACGTTTGAGGTGGTCAGCACGAGCGCGTTTGGGTGACGCTTGAGGCGGTCCAGCTGCGTGAGAATGGCATTGACGGCGCGGATAGAGTCCGAGGGTTCCAGGCCGGCCAGGGCGGCGCGCCGCGCGTGCGCCAGCGACTCCACCTCGTCTACGAGCACACAGGCCAGCAGGCGCGAGTCCTCCACTATCTCGCGAATGCGATCAAATAGCTTGGCCACCAGCTTGCCACTCTCCGAGAACCACTTGGAGAACAAGCCGTGCGCGTTGATCTCGAGAAGACGGGCGCGCGGAAACCTGTCTCCCAGTCGGATGGCCAGTTTCTGCGCGAGAGCTCGGCACAGGCTTGTCTTGCCGGTGCCAGGTGGCCCGTGGAGCAGAACCACGCGGTTCCAGCCAATCACGTTAGGGTCCACGCCGCGGTCGGCGAAGTCGAAAGCGGTCTCCACGAATCGAAGCGTGTCCTCTTTCAGTTTCGTATCGTACACTAGGTTTTCCCATAGGCCGTGGAACTCCTCGCTAGGCAGCGCCCACACGTCCGCCGACGCCAGCTCCTCGCCGGACGCGGTGTCCGTCATACTGTCGGTCTCGGCGCCAAAGCTGTCCAGAGTGTACACATGGTAGACGAGCTCGCACTCTGTTACATTCACCTCGGACTGGTGCTGGACGTCGCAGAACGTGATGCACTGCACATGCTCCTTTAGTTCCAAATGTTCATCCAGTTCATTGTTTGTGATAATCGCGCCCGGGGTTATTGAAACAAAGTTAGCGAGGTAGCCGTGAACTATGTCTTTGATGAAAGTTTTACTTTCATGACTTTGTCGTTTTTGAACAACTTCTACATGTAGAGGTAGATTCATATTTTCTCCTTATGAGAATTATTATTCTGTAATATTGTTCAAATACACTACTTATTACAATAAAGCAAATTTATTTAAGTTTAAATATTTAAAACATGTACGACAGTTACATATTCCTGACTGAATGCCAAATGTGACAAATGACATTTATATTTTCATAAATTGACAGATAATCTTAAGCTAAGTAAGTTAAATAAAAAATGTGGCAAACATTACGGTAGCTTAACAATATAAATCTACACATTACAGCTGCAAAGGAAATTTATGTAACAATATTTTGCATTAAATATTATAAATATAAATATTAATTAGTGTTGCTAAACTATCGATTGTGGCGTAATCGATAGTTTTAACCTAAAAAAGCCTATACGATCGGTAGAACAATCGATACTATCTATTCTATCGATAGTTTAAAACCATACAATATTATCGGCTAAGTGCGATAGTATCGTATCTCCTAATCAGAAAAGAATCAATACAATCGAAAGTATCGATACTATTGAATGTCTAGGAAACAATAGTATCGATAGAATCGATACTATCGATTGTATGCTAATTCGCGATAGTATTGAGTATTCATCATTCTCATTTTCGAAAGAGGAGTGCGGCGCTTTATTTATTGATGATAGATATGAAGAATATTCATTTTGAACAAACTGAACTGCCTGGTCGACGTCAGAATCTATTCTGAACCCCAGCTTTTTAAAATGAGGATTTAGTAGCGTTGAAATGATGCAAGGAGATCTTCATATGGGTTCTATCTAGAAGTAACAGTAACAGTTCCATGTTCACTTTTCTGAAAGTATGTCCACATTGATTATTTTCTACTTTTGATTGATTGAACCGGATCTTCCATTTTAACACGAGTAAGAGATATATAAATGTTTACAACACACTCTCTGTAAACTCTAATAAATCGCTAATACGAACCACGAATCAAAAACACTCCAAATGAACATCAACAGTTAAGTGAAAGTTTATCCAATTTTTTTACACAATTTAAAAAAGAATAAAAAAAAATACAAATATGACAAGTGGAACATCGAAGCTAGAATGATTAAGCAATTAGTTAGGTACTTCAACTTCGTTTCTAATACTATGGTGATTGGTTACTATACATGAAAATAGTAAACGATACTATTGCAACTTAGCATGCGATCGATAGTTCACAATAATAGATAGTATCGATACTATCGTTGCCTAGAAATTCAATAGTATCGATATCTTTCTAACTGGGAGATACATATCGATAATATCGATAGTATTGCATTTTTCCGATAGTATTGTACTCTTTTGAACCATCGATAGTTTCGATATTATTGAAAATATCGACACTATCGATTAAAATATCGATAGTCCTACTATCGGACAACTATCGATAGAATATCGAAAGCCTATCGATCGGCAACACTAGTCTCTGTAACAGTGTTATCGATTCATGAATTTAGATTCAATAGAAGAATATCGCTGGATTTGATATTTTTAGATAAAATGTTATTAATATAAGAGTTTTGAAGTAGCGATTTCAGCAATTGCTAGTCGCTGTGAGGTGCGCGGTGACGTTAAAGATGATTGTGTAATTTCCTAATACTATAATGTTGTGATCGAAACTAAAAAGAAGAGGAACGATGGCGGCAGATACGGCAGTGGCTGCGAGCCCTGAGGAGACTCTGGAGTCTTTGTTGCGTGAAGCAGAGGCTCTCAAGCAAAAGTTGGAGGAGGAGCGCCAGAAACTCAATGATGTTACATGTAAATATTATCTAATAGTATATCACTCATTTGACAGTTCTGTTTATTATAATGTTTTGGTTTAACTTGATGTATTTTCACAATATTATGTGTTATATGTACTATTCTTAATACTCAATATATAATTATACTCAATAAAGAGAACTTTAATGAAGATACATAATATTATTCATATTGCTTAATTACATTATTTTAAATAATTCTTCAGTGTCGTGTGTTGCTGAAAGATTAGAGGCTATCAGCTTTCCTACTCTAAAACTGCGTCGAGTACTAAAGGGACATCAAGCCAAAGTCCTGTGTTCAGACTGGTCTCCAGATAAGCGTCATATTGTTTCTTCTTCGCAGGTCAGTTTCATTATATACAGTAGAATCTTGATTATCTAGTTCATATAAAAATAGAGGATAAACAAATTTTTTAGAGTATATATAAGAATTTAAGCATAGCAGGATTTAAGCTACTCATTAGTTTCTAATGATGGCCATAACAAACACTATCACAAATGAATGAGAGTAGGATTCAGATAATTAGATTTGTACTGTAGTTCCTTTAATCTACTTATAATAAAATTGTAACGGATTGGTGTTTGTACACGGAAAATAAGAAGAAGAAGAAGAAGGAAGGACCTTTATTAATGTTATACAACAAATAATTAATAAACTAACTAATAATAAACAAACTAATCTCGGAATAGGCTTAACTGATTGGAAAGCAGTTTTCACTATTGTATTCTGGTGAGCTTCTGTTAACATATATTTGTTTTGTTATAATCGGTGCTTAAATGAAAAATTATACCAATTTAAACTAATTCGTCAAATTAGATAATTGCTATAACAGCTATTTGCAAGCAAAATTAAATCAATTCCCAAAACACTTGAATTATGATTTATTTAATTTATAACATAATAGATACCAAAGTAAAGTTATTAATCCAGTTTTAGGGTTCTGTACCTCAAAATTATAAAAGCGAACCCTTTCAAGTATCACTTTGCAGCCTGTTTGTCTGTCTGTTAAGACCATTTTACTTGTGATCGTGTTGAGGCATCAATCTAAAATCAATATCAGATATTCATGTTCAGCTCCTTGGGAAATAGAAATTAAGTTTCAAATACAACACAGTAAAAAAAAATTAGCATTTATGTGTGTAGTTTTTGCTTCATTTTCCAGTTTTCTTTTCTTCCAGCGCTGTGGCCCTCTGGCCGTGGTTTCTAGCGGTGGCCATTACAATGGCCACGTCATTGGAGTGGGCACTAGGCCCGGTGGGATTGTGACTGCCGAGGCAGGCACAGTGTAGTGGAGGCGTGGAGGGATAGAGGGGGAGGATAAGCGTTTACCACATGGGCAGTCAGCCTAGCCGGGTGAGACCCTTGGTTGCCCCAAGGCAGGCCCAGCTAGGCGACAAGTGACCGAGGTGGCTGCTCAGGCGTCGGTATCAGGAGGGGAGGGGGGGATGATATTCCTCGGCTGCAGCATCGAATTACTCGAAGCATCGGCACGGCAATACGCGTTGCTCGAGAGCCGGCCGATGTGATCCTCCAGGCTCTCAATCCTCAAGTCACACTGAAGGGTAGCGTTCCTAACGAAATAGGGAGCCTGAGTAACGCGCCGGAGGGCAGCGTTTTGGACCACCTGCAGGATCTTCTTCTGGGTATCGCTGATGAGCGCGATCGCTGGCCACGCCGGGCCAGGGTAGGACAGGTGCGGCCTGACGTACGCCTTGTACAGCGACAACTTCGTTCTCATGGGGAGCCTCGATCGGAATAGTGGACGCAACAAGGAGAGCGCGATTCTTGCCGCGCTGACTGCTTTTTTGACTTGCCTTGTCATGTTCAGTCTGCGGTCGATCACCACGCCCAGGTAGGTGGCCCGGCTGCTCCAGGGGACCTGTTGGTCCTGCAGGCTCAGCGGAGGAGGCTGTCTTCGGAGGTTGAGCGTGTTGGGGGTTGAGCGACTTCGTGAACAGGGAAAAGTCATCGGCGTAGAGCGCCAGAGTTGCGTTCTGATGCGTCGGGATGTCGCCGGTGTACAAGGAGTACAGGGCAGGAGATAAGATGCTGCCTTGAGGGACGCCTGCAGCGATAGGGTGGCTGGACAAGATCTTGCTCTCTACCCTTACGCTAAACGTCCTATCGCTGAGGTAGTTAGCCAGGATTACGGCGACGTGATGGGGGATGCCGGCTCGTAGCACCTTGTGTAGCAGCCCCGGGTGCCACACGCGGTCGAACGCGTGCGACACCTCTAAGAAGGCTGCTGTGGCACTCTCCTTCTTATTGATTGCCGTAGCCGCGAAGTGCACCACTCTGGCCACCTGCAGCGTGGTAGAGTGGTCCCTGCGGAAACCAAATTGTTCGTTGCGCGGTTGGAAGTGCGCCAGTAGAAGCGGCAGCAACAGCTTCTCGAAAAGCTTGCCCACCACGCTGAGGAGGGTGATAGGGCGGTAGCTATCCGGTTCGCGGAGGTTCTTCCTCGCCTTGGGTACCATGATGACCAGGCCCTTTTTCCACGCCTGGGAGAAGTATCCCAGGCGTAGACTGGCGTTAGAGAGCCAGGTCAGTGCGGCGACGATCCTCGGAGGGAGATGGCGGAGCGCGCCGTTAGTGACGCCATCCGGTCCGGGTGCTTTCTTCAGCTTCAGCCTCTTAATGGCCTTCGAGACGGTCGTCGGGGAGAAGAAGAGAGGAGGTGGCAATGGTCGTTCGGGGGATGCTAATGCGAGGGCGACGTTGGCCTCCATCTGAGCGTGGTGGGCGGGTCGTTTGCTCACGTTAGGCTGGAACGTAGTGGCCAAGTGGTTAGCCAAGATCTCGGCTCTCTCCGCCGCAGGATAGCGTAGAGAGCCGTCCGGATGTGTCAGTGGGTGCACTGCTGGCCTCTTCTTCGTGAGTTGGCGGCAAAGGCGGTTCAGGGATGTCTGATCTACGTCTGCTTTCTCGATCCGACGTTCCCGGGCGTCGGCGCCGGCCTCAACGAGCGCCTCACGGACGCTCTCGATGAGTCGGTTGCCGAGTTTTGATGGCGGGGTCCCTGGTTTGCAGCCACTCTTTGCGAACCCGCGTCTTCTTCGCGATGAGGGCGCGAATGTGTGCAGGGATGGGAGTCAGTGAGCCGGGGGTGACGGGGGTTGTGGCATCTTCCATGGCGTCCTTGATGGAGGAGTTCAACCTGGCCTCGAGTCGGTCGACATCTGCAGCGTCGACGATAGGCTCAGCGGTAGGAAGTTGCTGGACACCGATGCTGGCCTGAAACCGCTCCCAATTGATCCGCTGTCCGGGTGGTTGGCCTCTGGCCAGTGTCAGCCTGCCCCTAAGTGTTATGAGGACAGGCGGATCCGAAAGCATCAGGATCGCGTCTAGTCTTTGTGCACCACCAGGTCACTGGTGGAGGGCTGATGTGTGCCGGCGAAGGTGAAGTGAGTCGGCTCGTCAGGGCCCACCAATTCGTATTGATGTCGTGTCGTGTCGATGTTCAGTTGATGCAGGTGGCGGGTACTTCGCGAGGCCGCGGGCAGTCGCGCGCGAGGTGTTCTTCCCCACACCTCACGCAAGCCAGGCGCCGGTGGCACCCATGGTTAGAGTGCCGAAACGCCTGGCAGCGATGGCACTGCGCCGGGCCCCGCTTGCTCCTCCAGGCTTCCACTTTGATACCCGGCATGTTCAGAAGTTCTGTAATTTGGAATATGCCAGGTACCAGGTCCGGGGTATTGGAGGGAATCACGTGAAATATGTATCCAGGCCGGCCCATCCTCGCCTTGATCGGTCGGGCATACTCGGCCTGGAAGCCGAGGTCTCGGAGTGCGTCGGTGATTTCTTCGGGCGTCGTCGTGGCCGGTAGCCCCCTTATGGCTACCTTCTTGCTCTTTTCCGCTGGCAGGGCGTATGAAAACCAGGACATGCGCTCAGTTTTCTCTAGGTCGGAGAGGTAGCGCTGGATTGCGCGGTATTCTTCCTCGGACTCGGGTGAGAAACGCCCTGTCCAAAAGGGGCGTGCGGCGTCGATGATCGGCATGCTCCGACCGGGAAACGCGGGGGGTGCGGTAGTTGCTCCTGGTGTCGCGGAGGCACGTGGGCGCGAGCGAGAGCGGTCTCACTGGGCGCGGCTGCGGCCGCTCATGGTGAGCTGGCTAGCGTCAGTGCCCGCACGCGGCAGTCATAGATCGCGCTAACGATCGCGAGGTCGTTAGGGGCGACGCAAGGCCGTCGGGGTCGCGTCGCTGCGCCGCGGGGCGCTGGCGAAACTCAGCAATATTTTCTCAACAAAGTAGTGGAGAGTTTCTGGAGACTGTAAGGATTCGTGCCGCTGGAGTGTGCAGAGGTGCTCTCTCAACGGCGGGCAGACGATCCTTCTTCATTTTATTATTCTTCATAAAATGCGCTGTGTAATCAAAACTTACAGTATTATTAACGAAAAGTAAAAAATTATAGATATTTCAAAGGTAAAAATAATTACAAACTTATATTTGCCGTTCATTTCATACAAAATAAGTGTATATGCCCGCAAATTTAAGGTTGTTAACTTTATTCGCCTCATCATCAAACCGTATAAGGTATTTTCCAATCACAATTCTGAAACTGATACAAGCCCTTGAGGGACGAGTCCGACTCGCGCTTGGGTGTATTTCAAGCGGGGGCATAGCTGCACGGGGGCCACCAGTGGATAATAAATTGTAAAATATGGTCCTTTGATAAATTGTACGTCAATGCATTTTATTTTTGTTTGGGTCAATGCTGTATCCCATACATAGCAGGGTAGGTAAAGAAAATCTAGTATTAAGACAATCAGTTCCCTACTTTCCGCTGAATTCTGGAGACATTGCATGTTAAATAGCGTAACTCAATGCTCGCGCGCTCATGCGAATCCCGCATACAGCAGGGTAGGCAGAGGAAAACTTAGTATGAAGACCCTCCCTTCCCAATTTCTGCCGAGTTTTTCGAGGCAATGCGTGTTAAGTAGCGGAACTCAATGTCGGGCCTTTGCTTCAATTCCAGTGCGAAGAAATGAAAACATTAATAAATAATTAATCCAGTCAATCCTTTGAATGGGGATTGTGTCACAACCTGTTGTGTTGGTAGTTGCATGCTTATGCCTCTGAGCTACGACGGCCTTAAATCAATGCTAATTATTATAAACAAACTTTACGGCGATGAGTTCCGCCACTCAACATTAGAATTTTCTCCAGAATTTGGCAGAAAGTGGGAAGCGAAAGTATTTTAATGGGAACATAGTGTCTTAACACCAGGTTCCCAGGTTTCCCATGAATAACCTTGTATGTGAAGGATGCAGCGTGAAAAAAACACTAGTTTGGCTGTAAAGTGCAAATATCGACTTTCTTTTTATTCCTAATCACTTTCTAAAATAAATAAACATTTCCTTGCAGGATGGTAAGCTGATAATATGGGATGCATTTACTGCCACCAAGGAACTCACAATTTCCATGCCCAGCACCTGGGTGATGGCGTGCGCGTACGCGCCCTCGGGCAACATGGTGGCCGCCGGCGGCCTCGACAACAAGGTGACCGTGTTCCCGCTCGGCAGTGGCGAGGAGGAGCCCGCCGCGCGCAAGCGCACGGTCGCTACGCACACATCCTACATGTCGGCGTGCCTGTTTCCTAACACGGAACGCCAGCTGCTGACGGGCAGCGGTGACGGCTCGTGCGCGCTGTGGGACGTGGAGAGCGGCGCGCTGCTGCAGAGCTTCCACGCGCACGCCGCCGACGTGTCCGCGCTGGACCTGGCGCCCTGCGACACGGGCGATACCTTCGTGTCCGGGGGCTGCGACCGCGCCGTGCTGGTGTGGGACATGCGCTCGGGGCACGCCGTGCAGGCCTTTGACGCGCACGGCTCGGATGTGAGCAGTGTGCGCTTCCACCCCTCGGGCGACTCGCTGGCCTCAGGCTGCGACGACGCGCTCGTGCGCCTCTTCGACCTGCGTGCGGACCGCGAGGTGGCACGCTATGGCAAGGAGTCGCTGCTGTTCGGTGTCAACTCGGTGGAGTGGTCGCTGAGCGGCCGCCTCGTGTTCGCGGGCTACAGCGACTACACGGCGTGCGCGTGGGATGCGCTGCGGGCGGCGCGCGTGTGCGTGCTGTGCGGGCACGAGCACCGCGTGGCGCGGGTGCAACTCGCGCCTGACGGCACCGCGCTCGCCACCGCCTCCTGGGACACCACGCTGCGCATATGGGCGTAACCACCCTCCGCAATCCCCACCGCCGCCAATAAACTACCCCTCTACCACGTCTTTCATTTTACAATAGAATACAGTTCCTTGACAACGTGACACTTGCTTAAAATACAGATCCAAGCGTGCCCAGAGTGATAAACCAAACATGTTTCAGAAGTAGGAGACTTAAATACAATTTCGCCAAACTCCAATATGGTTGGCAATATGCATTGGTCCAGTTAATATTTGGCAATAAATAAATGTAATTAAAAAAATTTGATCCTCCGGAAAATTGGAAAATGACTAGTTGTTGAATCTATAGTCTGTACTCAAGATTTTTTTCTTTCATTAGAACGCTTCTTTGTTTATATTCGATAGAACTGCTGTAAATTATTGCTTTATAAAAATCATAATATATTATTTAATAAATTAGTTTTTTTTTTACTTACTTTATACTGATAAAATATGGGTTATTATGTTTGTTAAAATCTTTAAGTACTTTCTTTTTAGCTGCGGATAAAAGGTAGTATTTTTTAATTGACGAGAAATGAGTATGGCAACATTTCAAGCTATGAAGTTTGACGATCAATAAATAACTCAAACGAAATTTTATGTATAATCTGTGCTGAAATATCAATTGACATCTGACAGCACAGCTGTCTAAGAATAAGGACATTTACTCGCTTTTTATTGGCTCATAGTAGTTGTTGCTGCGCCATTTTGCGCACCATTGTACCTCCGCGCCTGGTGCCTGGTGGTGTCCGGTGGTCTCTAGTCGCATTCTGTAATCAGTTGTAGTCCTAATTGGATTCTCTGATAATTAAATTTCACTTCTCGTTGTATTCTGGCCGGAGTCGTCCCCGCCATGACGAGACGAACTGCTTTGTGTTGGCCATTGGCACTTCTATTTTTAGCGAGTGTAAATCCATCGAAGGCACAAAGTAAGTAGATATTTTATTTAATTATATCTTTTGTTGAACCTGGTTGACGAGAATGTTTTCTGTTCATTTGAGATAGTGGAAGTGTTCCTGCATGCGTCAATATTTAATAGGTCAATGCGACAATGTCCTAGTTGAGGGTTGTGGGTGATGTCATGCTAGTGTCGCTTTTCTCATAATAATAAGTCGCACCCGCGGCCATGCATTAGAATATCATTTTTCCCTATTAGAATGATGAAAACTAATCACTGTTGTTACTATCCAGTTTCGAATTATTTAATGTGGGGGCTACAAATGTTATTTTTATATTTTATACTTGAGGAATTTTATATTACCTGTTATTTATAAATCTACTTTATTTGATTTTATTTAAATTTAAGTCATTTGCATATTCCGCTTAAAGTTAACAATATTATAAAAATTGTTAAGGCATGTTATAATATAAAAAACTTCTAAAATATGAATGATATAAAAAACCTAAAAATAAATTATATTTTTATTTTCCTATTTTTAATTATCAAAGATATAGATAATGTTACACATGTAGGTTTATAATAAATAAACTAACTTATAAATAAACTTATTTATTGAAAGTAACCTTGTCTTAATTTAATTCTAGAAAGCTTCATTTTCAAAATAAAAAAAACCTTTTTAAAATGTCATTAAAAATATTGGACATAAGGTTTTGTATAGTTTAAATCATACAAGCATTCATTTTAGCCTTTAGGTATTTTTATTATTATGTAACTATTGATAGCCATTTTAGTAATAACATCATATCCTGATATTGAGTTAACCCTCAAATCAGGATAATAATAACTTAAGAGGATACATATTTACTTAAGAGAGAATAAGAACCTTTCTTTTGGGTGATGTTCTATTTGGTAGTTGATCTTATTTATTTTAAAAAAATACTTGTCTTTTCCTATCATCTCTATTATCTTTAAGCAATACTTTCAAAAGTAATTTTCATATGATTACAGTATTTGTGACAATAAATTTAATTGTGAATCGTTAAAACCATCACTGAGGTTGTGGAACCGCTATCACACTGGTATTGAGATAGTCCTATCTTGTACATTGTTCTACAAATACACAACCGGCTTTGTTTGTTAGCTTTGCAATTACTTTGTACTGTGTGAGATGTACATAATTACACTCCAGGGTTTTTACTGTGTTGTTTTCTTAAGATAACAAAAAAACTAAATACACAAAACATTTTCCCCAGAAAAAGACATTAAGCTTACAAACACTTGTTGTAATTCATCTATTTAGTTTACGAGTTGTGAATACAAATATTCAAGTAATGAGATTTAACTTGTTTTAATGACCTTCATTTGAACTTATTTTTTAAGACAATTTAAGAGAAATTAAACCATAGCTTCTATTCATATTGAGCGCTAATGTTTTGCCTTTAATTAATGTTAATGGAAATAGGACAAGGCATTATTTAATGTCCTTAAACAATTATGAATCAATTATCCATTGTGAGTATTCACCCAATGAGAGGACAGTTTCCATTACTTAATGATAGTAGTAACTTTCACGACTCGCATTCGGCACCGTCTATGGAATCTGTCCTTTAAAGTGCCCCTTGCGGCGGCGGAGGCGGAGGCCGAGGACAGCCGCGTGGCCGTAGCGGCCGGCGCGCCGCTCACGGTGGAGTGCCGCCTGCGCCCCGAGCAGCGCGCCGAGTGGCGCCGCGATGGGCAGGCGCCGCCGCCCGACATGCGCGCCGCACCCGAGGCGCCGGCGCCCGACGCGCGCCTCGCCGCTCGCCTGCGCGCGCCCGCCGCGCGCCCGCAGCACGCCGGCCTCTACACATGCAGCCGCGAGCGCGACCACCGCGTGCGCGTGCTCGTGCTGCCCGCCGCCGGTACCGCCCGCCACCTCTGCCACCTCCGCGGCCTCTGTAGTGCTCGTCGTATCTAGCAGTAGCGCTTCAGTTGTTAGCTAGTCTTGCCTATGTTGAAGTACGCGCTTCGTGGCCGTGACGAGAAAGAGCGCTTCCACACGTATTTAACCGATCACCATTTTTATATATTTTTTAAAATTTCTTTTAACTTATCTATTCTAATTTTCCAATTTTGGTTTGATATTAAATTAATTGTAGCTTTTAAGTGCTCATAACATTAAATATTTCTTAATAGTAATAAGTAATGCTATTAGGAAGCCGATAGGAGATAGAAAGAGCTCCTTACACTTTCGTATTTTGAGTCGGTGACAGTCTGTAAAGACAAGGTCGATCGACGAGTCTAAAAAGGTCAAATATATACCGGCCGTCTTATAGTCGAATATTATAATAATTTAATATAAACAGGTGTAACGCGATCGTCTATGGGTAGAGGACCTCAATATCTATCTGTACGGGATGCCGTACGAGTGTTTATAAATAAAACAGTTTTCTATGACAAATATATAATATTAATGCATCTAAAAAAGTATAATGAATTAAATGCATAAATGAATTGAGCCACGCGCGGTACTCTTAATGACCTAAAGCGATGAACTGACTTATTACAATTAAAATATTGATATTCAGTAATTTCTTCGTCTTATAAAATAAATGCAAGCTAAGCGCTACATGTACGCGCTTGTTCGTATACTATCCATGTCAACTCCATGTCATAGGGGAGCCGAAAAGGGAACTTCGGGCTAAATCGCATCAGATTAATATATTGGGGAATTCCTTGTACTCGGTTACGTACTTGTCTCTTTAAATTCAAATTCAAAATATTCTTTCTTCAAATAGGCAATTATTATACGCACTTTTGAATCGTCGAATGAACATATGAACAAAAAGCTACCTCCGGTTCGGAAGGCAGTTCTGCTGAGAAGAGCCGGCAAGAAACTCAACAGTTGCTCTTTTCAAAATCAATGGTACAATCTATAAACATTAGCTGGCAGCAATCCTGCATTACGTTCAATAGACATTAATTCCATACATGCTTATCCTTCAAATATTCTTGAACAGTGTAATACGCTTTACTTGTTAGAATTTTTTATTCCAAAAATGATGCGGGGTTCCTGGTAAAGATTTTATTGATTGAAGAATTACTTGTAGGTCTCGACTGTTCATCCTAATGAACTATTGGGCTTGTTTATGTATGATTTTCGTCGTGGTATCCTCTTGAATTTGATACCCATATTATGGTATTCGTAACCAAACTATTTTTTAACACAAAGTCTAATGACGTCCCACAGCCGCCATGATTTTTTTTTTTTTTAACGTAACCTATCTAAGAATACTTGGGCTGCTAAGACGAATCTAACGATTCCCAATTATTAGATATAATTATGTAAATCCGTTCAGCGGTTCTGGAGATATGTGGTAATAAAGAATATTACGTACATACAAGATACACGCGGAAAACATGACACATCCTTGGCAGTCGGGAATAAGATACATTTTATCAAAAACTTACGAGGGCTGTAGCGAAAAAAAAATGACTTGTGGTTTTTTTTCCAGAAGTAGGTACCTAATTTTAAAAAACTACTAACTTTATTATAAGGTGAGAAATCGTAAGCGGTTGGCGTTTTTAATAAAACACGATAAAAATACATACCGTCTATATGTTTCGAACGTACTCGGACAGAGGTTCCACGTAAGTACAATAAGTGACATGTATCACTCAATAACAACACTACACACTAGATACCTTCCAACCAGGGCTTCCGCCTACAAGCGACTGTTCCCGTTAGACACAATTCCACCGCTGTTATTGTCTTTTTTTCAACTAAATCTACCCACTTTTACACGAATACAATAGAAAAAAATATTTTTTTTGAAAGTTTCATAGCATAACATTAAAAATTGTTATTACGAGAATTGATTACATTTAAATAGTAATTTAATTATTGTTTGCATTTTTTACCTGGGTGCTATAATCAGACAATTTTTATTAGGTATAAATATTTTGTTATTGTAAAGCGCAGACTCCACAGTCAGGTCCCAAATTCGGAATTCTCAAATATCCGCCGAATCTAAATGAATATGAAATGGACTGAGGTCCTCTACCCGTAGACAACCGTTGATCCGTCGTTCGTGTTACACGCGTAGCTGGCTCAGCGGCCGACCTGTTGTCCTCGTTTTACACGGACGACCATTCTGCGATTCATAATCAATGTACATTATCTGTATTTTATATGTATGTTATCAGCTCGATTGAGGAGATTAACTAGTTATGTCTTATCCACAAGTATTGTTTGAAGTTGAAAAAACAAAACTAAACTCCAATATAATATAATAAGGAAATAATGTGTTCTATGCCAATGCCGGTGTCGCGTCCCGGCCGCCCTTCCCGAGTTAGTTCCGATGTATCAGGTGTCCCTGTCGGCGTTTTCTGTAAATATCAAAATTATTCTACTTAACCATGTTTTTTCTTATAATTGTAATATACATATCGTTTGCACGTTTATATTCTCAACCAGTTATACATTTTTAAGTTTTCATTGCTTAAGAAATTTGTAAAGGGCCAGACCGCCGTCCATGGACTCTATGGAGTCTATGGACACTGCCACGCTGCTGTGGATATTTTAAAGATTTACAATATTTACATATTTACTGTTCGTTCTCAAATGTTATCTATTAGCTGTAGAAACTTTTTAGATACACCTTTTACATCCGGAGCACGTAAGCGTTGGTAACTGAGCGTGTCCCAAAGTAAAGACAGGTTATATGCATTCAATATTATCGTGTAGGGTACATGTGAGAGTAGCGAGTGGTAGATAGTGGAGTATTTACGGAGGGCCAGTATTAAAGCGTGATGTGTTGCAGGCTCGGAGGCCGTCTCCGCTTCGTCGGAGCCCCAGGCCGCGGTGCCCAGCGCTGCCCCGGCCGCCGCCGCCGCCCCCGGAGACCTCGCCGACGTGCTCTACGAGGTGCGCGGGAACATCTCGCTGCTGTGCCGGCTGCCCAACGAGAACAGCCTCGCTTACGTCTGGTACGAACTCCAGGACTGCTTATTACTCTTTATATTACAAAGCCACAAAGTAATAAATAATTAGTAGATTTGCAATAACGAATGTTTGACTTTGATTTGGTATTCGACCTAATACAGAATACTTAAGAAAGTGAAAATGCGAATTTATTTTTTCTTCCCCGTTACTATGAATGTCTATCGCGACGCGGCATTGATATTTATTATCGAATAAATCTGTTTCTACTTTCCACTTGAAGGGGCTCTCTGTCGGCGGTATTTTTTCTGCTATTATCTCGCATCGGCCAAATAGTTTCGCCTAACAACTCTGGGTTCTATTTTGCTACATTACTATTTGTTTGTCTTCCGTTAGATCTGAAGACAGACGGCTTTATCACGTATGATAAGGAGTTGGTCGATGAAATCGCTAAAATTCGTACGCCATTTTAAAGTTATCAATATTTTACAATAAGATAACCCGCGACGCGCTCATTGCCTGTTTCCGTGCGTATAATTGCTCGACGTCACCTCTGCCGCGCCCCGCGCCCCGCGCCCCGCTGTGCGCAATGGCAGTTGGCAGTACGGTCTCGTAGAGATTGTTCGGATAACTTGTTGTTGAGCTATCTACATATGTCAAGTGCTTGAGGCAAAAAGGGATCTCAGATAAGCTTAAGAAACATTCACCTATGAGACTAAAAACGTCTTTGAGATATTTATAGATCTGTTTTGACATGACGACAATTGGTTCCGACCTTTAATATCTAGTTTTCTATAGAATTAACGTATTCGCCATTTTCTTGAACATATAAATATATGTATATAATACTTACTTATTAAGAACTAGCGACCCTCTTGCGGCTTCGCCCGCTTTTACTACTGGATTATTCATATAATGTATGTTTGCAAAGCACTTAAGATGATGTGAAAATTAATTAAACCCTAATGCAACCCGCATTTTCGTTTATACACAGCAATTGTTTTACACAGCAAGGATTTTTTAGTAGGTACCGTAATTTTAAATCTGTGCTACTAATCTTTTCAAGTACTTATTAAAATATATTTAAATGACTATTTTTAGATAGTTAAATGACTATTTTTAAACGGAAGAAATTATAAACAAAAACCTACCTACTAATAACTACTACAAAAAATATGAAACCAAATATATCGCGCTGAAATAATACATTCAACTCCAATTATCCAATACGTGCAAACGCATCTAAATCTTCGTTGCTATAGAGGCAGGCGGGTTTTTTTTTTCGAGCTTGTGGTTAATGCTGAAGAGGGTATTCTGTCCCTGATGAAAAGCAAGCACTACGTGGCTGCCTGTGAGGAAAATTAAATAGAATGCATCGGCCGGGAATCGAACCCGGGCCGCCCGCGTGGCAGGCGAGCATTCTACCACTGAACCACCGATGCGTGTTAGGTTATTTATAGTGTTAGGCGGGCGCAGGGGACGCGCTTGTATAAGCCGTTTCGCAGCAAGGATTTTTTGATATTGTAACAACTTCTAAAGTACTTATTAAAATGAAAAACAGTAAAAGACAGTTTTGATCTACATTAAATGGCCAACGTAACTAATATACTTATTTATATGCTGAGAGTAAGGGATAAGTGAAACTTGAGTAACATACAGCTGATGTGTCAACGGCGTGATGTGTCAACAATTAAATGCGTTTTTCTCTAAAACTATTCGCAATTTCGAAATAGTGTAAAAAGCAAATTTTATCTTCGTTTAACGTAGAAAATTAATAAAGTATTTTAAAGGATAAGGATTAATACCATTATGGAAAAATATCCCTCACAATAAAAAATATATTGAAATTACTATTTTTAGACAGAAATATGATCACTACACGTTATCCTTAAAAGATACGAATATGCTGTCGCGGACTTTTTTGTAGATCTTATTAAGAGAAATAATACTCCAGTACATTATTTTCATGTAGTACTTACCATTAAAGCAGCGCATGCGCGAAAGTGTATCAACGGGTAGGACTTTATACACATTTATCTTATTTATGTTAACTTACATAAGAATGTACAAATAATAAACTATATATAAACCTTCCCTGAGAAATACTCGACCTAATGGTGAAAACCGCATTAAAATCCGTTGGGTGGTTTAGAAGAAGAGTTAGAAAGTTCAGACAGACACGAAAACCGACTTTGTTTTATAAGATATAGGAATAGGATAGAATAGGACATATAAGGTCAGGGCAAAAGTATTTTCGTGTTCATACAAAGAAAAATATTTTTTTAGGTATAAATTTTTATTTATTTACAATATGTATGTGCCGTTTTGATCGATGACTGTATTAAAACCAAACAGTTACAATCAGTACAACCAAAGAGATTTGATTACTAATGATATATTGAAAATACGAAAATACTTCTGCCCCAACCAACCATATACATATAGCATATAGCACTTTAATGTAACGTGTACGTTTGTGGTGTCCATTGCAGGAAGAAGAACGGCAGCGACGTGGAGGCGGCGCAGGACCTGAAGGGCCGCTACGTGCTGGAGCGCGGCGGTGCCGAGTTCCACGTGAAGCACTCCGTCGAGGGCGACTTCGGCAACTACTCCTGCGCGTTGGCCGGCCGCGACGACGAGCAGCGCTGGGCCGTGCGCGGGCGCCCCTACCTAAAACTGCCCGCTAACTCCAACGTGGTGGAGGGGCAGAAGCTCAAGCTGGTATGCAAGGTCATCGGCAAGCCCTACCCGCGCGTGTCCTGGCTGTATTCCAACTCGTCCGACGAGGCGGGCAACTTCACGGACGTGCAGGCGGCACTGGGCGCGCGTGCGCTACTGGCCGCTAGTGAGCAGGGAGTGCCTGACGGCGCGCTAGTGCTGGAGGCGGCAGCACGCGCGGACGCGGGCCGCTATCGCTGCACGGCGGCCCAGGCCTCCGCACCCGCAGAGACCGTGCTGCGCGTCAAGGATATGTACGCGGCGCTGTGGCCCTTCCTGGGCATCTGCGCCGAGGTGTTCGTTCTGTGCGCCATCATCCTGTTGTACGAGAAGCGCCGCACCAAGCCTGAGCTCGATGACTCGGACACCGACAACCACGACCAGAAGAAGTCCTAAGTCTCGTCGCCCGTCGTCGCGCACTTGTTATTTAGTTAAGATAATCTTACGAAATTATAGAGAATTTTTATCTTATTCAAACTTGTCTATATTCTATACGAACTTAATATAATTGCTTTATTTGTTATGTTTACTCGTGTTGTTCTTTGCACATATCGTTGTATGCTTTTATAATATTTCGCGCAGTCGCCATTTTCATCTCGTATTAGCGTACTTTAAGAGTAATTGTTAACAAAGTAGTGTAATGATTCCCTCGACTGATGGCTTCCGGCCTCGGCCCCCGTCCCCGCACTGCCACTGATACCGCAACTATCACTACTACTACTTCACGTATGTGTTAACGATCAGTTAGATTCTATTTCGACAACAGAAGTCAGGTGGTGTAAGCAGAGTTGTCAGTGTCGGCGGTGTCAGCAGTGTCGACGGTGTCAGAAGTGTCGGCTGCTTGCTTACGTGTCATGTGATATAGAGTTGATTGTACCTACGCGATAAATTATTCCGATTAAATCTGTAATTTTATTTCTCCCTTTGTAAAATCAAACATTCAAGATTTCAACGTGAAAAGTATTATGTTCTGTATTATAATAAAATAGTAAAAAAAATACCTTAACATTGAATATATTTGTACAAACAAAATTGGGGGCCTGAATATAAATAAAAGAATCATATTCCTTTTATCCAAGATTTTTTATTAGTCTATTTGATTATATACGCACATCTAAACTAAAAATCAAAGTAATATTTATTAATAAAATTTTACTTTTTTTGTTCTTGGTTATAATAATAAATTAATTATTTGGACAAGTTCATTTTTTCGGTATTTATTACTATAAATTAAATACTAATTACATTTCAAAGTCTATATGTCCACTGGCAAAAGCCTCGTTAATCTCTTTCCATATCAATCTTTTGGATGCAGTCTCCTCCATGTTTTAAACATGCAAATGCATATAATCCGATGTCAAGTGAAAACACAAATGGTAAATCAGCAATATTGCATATGATTTAATAGATTCAGGTACATCATTCCCTCTGAAAATTCTATCAGTTTTGGCAATGTGAGAGCCGAGTTATTAGAGATCAGGTTAAAGTGAGGTTAAGTTCGTAGCACAATTAACTTCTATAAAATAGTTGATTACCTACTGCGAAAAAAGGCAGCATTATCTTTATTTAAACAGTTACATATGCACATAAAATAAAATAAAATAAATGGTAAAGTATACGTGCGAGAAAATGAACACACGCCGATTATATCAATCAAAAATGAAAGCCAAATACATCAACTTCTAAATAGGGAACCCCAAGCTTTGCAGCTGATTTGACTATTCAAAGATAACTCAATAATATATGGTATATCGTTCCTATTGCACTTGCTTCCTTTACTTAACTTGTGTTTGCTTATTATCTTATCTTTATATTATATTTGCCGTGAGGCTGATTTGCTTGCTTATTTTGTGCTTGTATTTCTTCTCAAAAATTGTAATTTACACTTTATTCTCAATGTTAGATTACGCCTCTGTTTCCAAATTACTTACTTGCCAAAAAACATACGTAGCTTTGAATATGAATGCTGTAAAAGTTATACACCTTCACCATACTCTCATCACGCATGTTTCTTCAAATGGTTTGATTATTTTAAAATAAACTTATCAATTTTACGCCTTCTTATTAGCTCTTTCACTTTACGTAATGGATAATAATAAAGAAACTTTAAACGAAATAGACGAATTTACGCTAGCGCGAAGTGTTGAATGTGACTATTGTAATCTATCAAAATATGTACAGGTAAATAAAAGCGACTTAACAATAATTTCACAGAACATTAGGAGTATATATTGTAATTTTGATGACTTTATAGTTAATTTGGGTTCTTTATCTTTTGATGTAGATATAATTGCTCTTACTGAGTGTCGGCTAACTCCTGATAAGACTTTACCCCAACTTAGAAATTATAATTTATATGTAACTACTTATCAGTTAAATCAGAATGACGGAGTTGTAGTTTATGTAAAAAATACATTAAAATCGAATGTCAAAGAAATTAGACTTTCTCAAGCATCCTGTCTTGAAGTGGAGGTCTTAAATAATATAATTGTATGCATCTATCGTTCACCCTCTAATACAAATGCTGAAAGCTTTATAAATTCCTTGAATATGTACCTGGAGACTATCAAATCGGAAAATATAATTATTACAGGAGACATTAATATAAATTTAATAAGTAAAGATAGAGAACAAACATATGAATATAATAATAGAAGTAACTACGTTAATATGTTGTCAACGTATGGTATTTTACCTGGACATACGCTACCAACTAGAAATAAAAATTGTTTAGATCATTTTATGATGAAGTTCAATAAAAAGAAACTTGAAGCGTTCATAGCTGTTTTACAAAGTACTATTACCGACCATTATTCTATAATGTTAGTACTATCTAAGCAAAAACCTGCTAATTCTATAAAAAGAACATGCACTACTGTCAATTTTGATAAAGCGCTAATGTATTTACAGGAACAACATCTAACTGAATTACTTTTGTGTAACGACCCAACTCTGGTAACGGAATGTTTAATAAATAAACTAAATAAGGCTATTGTAGAGAATACTACGATTCGACAAATTCCAAAAAGTAAACGAATACTTAAGCCATGGATTACACCTGGAATCTTAAGATGTATTAATAATCGTAACAAATTACAGAAAGTTATTAAAAAAGACCCACAGGATAAGGTAAAGAAAGTTATATACACGCGATATAGAAATTTTTGTAACAACTTAATTAAAAAAATGAAAAGAGAGCATGAAATACAATCGTTAACTGAGGCTATGAAAGATAATAAGCTACTTTGGAGAAACATAAAAAATATAACATATACAAATAATAACAAAAGTCAAAATATGGAACTAATAAATATCAAACCAACACCAATGAAATCAGTCAATGCAATTAATGAGTATTTTGTGAATATAGGAAGAGACCTTGCTCAAAAAATTAATCCTAATATGAATAATAACTATAAAAACCAGTTAAAAGCAATTCCAACCCAATCACAGTCGTTTGTTATTATGGAAACTGATATAGCAGAAGTAAATAGAATCCTGACAAATCTCAAATCTGATAGTGCCCCTGGTTGGGATAAAATTTCCACTAAATTTCTAAAACATATAAAAAAGGAAATAATTCCTATTATTACTCACTTAACAAATCTCTGTTTTAGAACTGGTGTTTTTCCAGCTCCGTTAAAATGTTCCCTGATAACTCCAGTATACAAGGGAGGGAAGAGAGATGACATAAGCAACTATAGGCCTATTTCGGTGTTACCAGCAATATCCAAAATTATAGAAAAAATACTCAATAACAGATTACTTAAGTATTTAGATAAATTTAGTATACTATCTCCATACCAATTTGGTTTTAGACAAGGAAAATCAACAGAAGATGCCATAACGGCTCTCACTGGAATGGTCACAAATCAACTCGACAAAGGAAATAAGTGTCTGTCTATATTTTTAGATCTCAAAAAAGCTTTCGATACTGTCTCTCTTCCCATCCTTGTACATAAGCTGGAAAGGGCTGGAATTAGAGGAAAGGAGCTATCTTTGTTCAGAGATTATCTTACAGGAAGGAAGCAAATGGTCAAATTAGGAGAACATATAAGTAACAAAGCTACCGTGATGTTTGGCGTACCCCATGGAAGTTTTTTAGGCCCTACCTTATTTCTATTGTATATAAACGACCTGTGCAATATGCAGATAGAACAAACAAAAATTCTGTCCTATGCAGATGACACTGTAATTATCTTCACTGGCAACACTTGGATCAATGTCAGGAAAAGTGCTGAGGAAGGTATGGCTCGTATAACCAAATGGTTATACAGTAATCTACTGACACTTAACACAGATAAAACCAAATATATTTCGTTCTCAATAAATAATCAAACACAGCCTAATAAAGATTTTTATATAAAAATACACACATGTGGAGACGCGAAAAACAGTAAATGTAACTGTCCCACTATAGAAAGAGTCAAAAACATAAAATATTTGGGTGTTATTGTGGACCAAAGCCTATCATGGTATCACCACCTAGAAGAAGTCTCGAGTAGGATTAGAAAATTATTTTTTTTATTTCGTACCCTTCGACATGTTGCTCCGAAAGCTGATATAAATGGTAAATTAACCACAAGAAATATTCTGTCGGAAATATATATCGCCCTAGCCCAATCCGTACTTATTCATTGTATTCCCATTTGGGGAGGAGCTCTAAAAACAAGGTTTCTTACCCTGGAACGTGCACAAACAGCTCTTATCAAGGTTATGTATTTCAAAAATGTAAGGTTTCCGACGGACCAATTGTATCAAGAAAGTGGCTTACTGACTGTTAGGAAACTATACTTTTNTAGTAAGTCGTGGCTTTTCTCCTTTCTTACCTATCCTTTTTATTTCTTGTATGTCTCTGCGGTCCATGTGTATATAGGGAAATATTGTGCAATAAAATTGACTATATTTGATTCTAAATTTGAATAGGAAGTTTCATTTTCTTCAAAACCAAATAATACAATATTTCTCTGTCTGACATGTTTTTCAAGGAAAAAGAGACATTTTTCTTGATTTTCTATCTTTTCGCTAATGTTTTTGAATTTTTCCTCCCAAGTTTTCAATTTTTCTTCCAATATGGTGTTAATATTATGAGTTACTTGTTGTGTAACTATGTTGCCATTTTCTAGAATCGCTGTTTTTTGTTCGTTCAGGTCGTTTTGTATTTTGCGAAGCACACTCATAATTCCGTCCATGATTGAATATTATAAACGTTTCTACAAAAGTGTTTACAATCTTTTGGTATAATTAGTGCCCTCTCTAGGATTTTGCGGTGTAATATTTGATTGATTTTTGCCCGGTCGATAATTAGGCAAGTGCTTGCGAACTCGCAATAGATGGCGCTTCGTTTGGGTCAAATTTTGCAAGTCACGTTACGAACGTAGTTATTTGTGTTATTTTTGAAAAATAGACTACTGAATGCGCACTGAAGGCTATCTTAGCCTTATAATTTTTGCATCACTTAAGTAAAACACAAATAAATTTTTCACTAAAGCATTAATTTTGATGACGAAAAAGAACAATGTCTGACACACTTTATTTTGTGATTTATTGTTTATTAAACTTGCTCACGGTTACTGTCCACAATATATGTCCTGAATCAGATGATTATTTAACCACTCAATTAGTTTTATTGATTATTTATGCACTGATTACTACTTTTTATGAATATTTCTACGGAGCATGCGTTGCAAGAAGCACTGCAGCAGCCCTCCCCTCCCGCACTAATAAAGATGTTAAATTAATTAAAATTAACAAATATTTTATTTTCGTAGTTCTTTAATTGATTATATCGATTAAGGATTTAAAACTATTTTTCTCTTTTTTCTTTTTCCGCTTCTAGATTGCCAATTGAGTTGATTACCAAATATTGTAGAATTGAAAAATAATGACTAATTTTTTTAAACCGTATCTTAATTTTTTACATTCGCCCACAATGAGGAATAATCACTGAATTTACATTTTAGCTCTATTGTCTTGTCTATTCTCTTGTCTCTATTCTATTGTCTTTAAAAAATAAAAACATACGTGTGAAAGAATTATTTTGATACGTCTATTAGTTTTTGAGATATTGTCCTTTAAAGTAAGCGCGCGACGCGAGATTCCGTCGGGCCGTAACTGACCCGCGTGACGTCACTGGTCGGACAGAACTAGCTCGCTCGGTTCGTTTTCGTTCACGCGCAGTTCGCGCTCTTCTGTAGATGGCGTTTCACTACGAATTTAGTTTTGTTTAATAAACAATATATAGGTATATTTTTTAAATCTTTTTTTTCACATAATGTAATAGCGAGCATTGTATTTTAAGATATTGAAGTTTTTATATTACTTTGTCAAAAAAACAGTTCTATCCTGCTCTGTTGCATGGCGTGTTGTACCAAAATCTTTAGCTTTGATTATTTTTATTGTAGTATCGATACCAGAAAGCTTGAATTTTTTCCGACAACACTTAGATTTGAAGAAGGAAACTGTGTCCCTCGTCAATGTATTTGGAGGGAATTGCGATCCAAAGCAATAAATACAGAAAACAACATTAAAAGCTTTTACTCCAGGTGATTTGTTTGTTTAATTATTATTTTTATAACAATTTAATATTTTACATTCAACTGACATTGCAGACATTGGGAACACGACATATTCAAATTTAAGAAAAATAACGCTTCGAGTTAATGAGGATCGTTATTTTTCTTATATCTCTCTCTCCCCCCAACCCCTCACCCCCCCGAAGGAGAACAATCACATAATATTTATGTGACTGTTCGTCAAATCATGTCGTCAGTTGCTGGAATTAGTTTCGCTATATGAAAAAGGTTTGATTCTGTTCACATGTGTCCGGTGTCAACCTCGTAGATTGAATTGGAGATTTTCTTTAGGATTTTGTATGGTCCGATTCTTATTTCATCTAGCTTTTTCCTATTAAGACGATTTCCATTTTCCACATACACGAAGTCTCCGGCATCCGGATGTTATTTCTTTCCTATGTTTGTTGTATCGTTCTGCATTTTGATTATGGGATTTTTTTGTGTTTTCATAAGCTAATTTACTGCAATTAAGTAATCTTTCTGTGGTTTTACCGAGTTCTTTTCAAAAATATGTCCTAAGTATTTTGCGTGATTCTTTGCAAATGAGCATTTTGAAAATTTCAGTCTAAATCCCTCCTTATGAATTGCTTCCAATAGTCTTGAAAGATGATGTATGTATGTATGCTGTGTAAAATTTTGTGAGAAGATTAATATGTCGTCGATGAAATCTGCAAAATCTGAAAGTTTGTATTTTCTTATTATATTATTTAATTTTCTTTGGAAAATTGCTGGCGCTATTTTTAATCCAAAAGGAAGGCAAGTCCACTGAAAGTGTCCTTCCTGTGTTACAAATGCTGCTTTAGGTCTATCTTGAATCCTTAGGGGAATTGACCAGAACGCAGAATTTAACGCGCGCGTCATAGGGGACGACCTTTTCCTGCTGGCCGTGGTCAAGGCCATGGCCGGTAGCGAGACGTCGTGGGA
>JAAIXI010000225.1:3582-19202 GCA_013403645.1 Heliconius nattereri
TTTCCGACGATTTTTCCTAGACATGTTCAGTGGCGGAACGCAATTTCTGCCTTGGCGAGCTAAGAAACAAAAATATTAAGTCTTAGGTCTTGACTCTAAACCTAAATGCAAATAAATCAAAGGTTCTAGAACCTTTGTTTTATTTGTAAGAAATGGAGAAACGACTGCAGGATCAATATAAATGGTAAGATTTTAGAACAACTGAATGAAGTGATATATTTGGGAAGTATGTTCAATAGACATGGAAGATACGAAATGGATTGGCAAAGGCGTATTGCTGCCGTTAATAGATTTAATGGTGCCTTAGCAGCATTGACGTCAGCACAGCTGCACGTTTGGCCGTACACAATGCAGTGTTGGTACCGCCGTTGTTATACGGCAGCGAAACATGGATATTAAAGAACAAGAACTAAAGAAATATGAATGCTTTGTACATGCGATCTCTTCGTAGAATATGTGGAGTGATCGAATTCGCAATAAAGAGATACACAGAATATCAGGTACTAGCCGAAGTAATGTCATGGTGAGAATGAAGAAGAATGTGCTCAACTAGACACGTCGAACGAATGAGTGATGAAAGAATGGTAAAAAGGATTTAACAAAGTTACTGTCAGTATCAAACATAGATACAGATCTATCTTTGATACTGACAGTACGTTATCTTCCTCTGAAAATCAAGTAAGAAGCATGAGAACCCCCTAGAGGGCATGTGTAAAGAGGTTCATAACAGTGGACGAAGCGAAAGACATATGCAGAGACCGAAGCGTTTGGCACTCAGGTCTCTCTGACTACCCCGCCTGAATACAGCGTGCTGCTAAGTTAATAATTCATTCACCCATTTACCCCGAGTGGAGATCTAAACTAGAACCATCGTGTTACAGTCACACCTTTGTGCCCCTGCACCACGACGGCCTCAATAAAGATACTTCCCATATTATTTATGTGGCTGAAAATATTTATTTAATTAAAAATATTAAATTATTTAGCGATAAATAATTAATTAGGTTACTTACCATTTTCGGCACAATCGTGTCTCCGCCATTTTTACTAAAACCTTTACTATCGTAGTGCATGCAACTACCATAGTCATAGTTTGTTACGTCATCTATGCCTCCTGGAGTAACTTGTTTTGCGAAACAATGAAATTGACCTATCGATTTAAAAACAGATTTTTATCTTAAGTATGTGTGTTCTTTTTAAACCACCTTTAGTTAAATATAAATCCCTCAGTAGCATAATAAGCAGGTCTTCCTTCCATGTCCGGGGGAAAAAAGTTAGGCGGGTGCTGCGGATTATAAGCAAAATGTTGCGGGGCACGGCGGACGCGTGGTGGGCGCGTTAATCAGGAAGGATTTTTTAGTACTGTAATTTTAAATCTGTGCTACTAATCTTTTCAAGTACTTATTAAAATATATTTAAATGACTATTCTTAAACGGAAGAAATTAAAAACATAAACCTACCTACTAATAACTACTACAAAAAATATGAAACAAAATATATCGCGCTGAAATAATAAATTCAACTGAAATTATCCAATACGTGAAACGGATCTAAATCTTTTTTGCTTTCGAGCTTGTGGTTAATATTGTTAAAACGGCGACACCGATTGGGTAGGGAAGAGGGTACTCTGTCCCTGATGAAAAGCAAGAAGTACGTGGCTGCCTGTGAGGAAAATTAAATAGAATGCATCGGTCGGGAATCGAACCCGGGCCGCCCGCGTGGGAGGCGCGCATTCTACCGCTGAGCCACCGATGCATGTAAGGCAGGCGGGCGCGGCGGTCGCTATGTTGTCTAATAAATACTTAATGCAATTTCTCTCATTATAATCAAAGCGCCAGAAACCACGATACAGTACAATATTGTATGCTAGAACCCACAATATTAAATCGCTTTCTACAAAATGATTTTCTTATTACAATCTTTATTAATTTATTTAGTCTAAATAAGATTGAAAGATTAAAATTCTTGTGAATATTTAATATTAATGTGTTATATTTCTGCAATAAATAAGTACTAATGTAGTTGTGTTCATATTTGCATCAAAGTTTATGTTTTCATTAAAAACTCTACGTAATGAAGTCATAATAATAATAGCCAAAGCCGTTAACAAATAAAAACCATTTCCCTATTATACGATACGATATAATACTAGCGGACGCGCGCAGCTGCGCTTCCTTATTTAGGGGTGAATTCTAATAAACCATGAAACACGTGTTCAATGAAATATTTTTAAGTGTTTTAATTTCAAATTTTGTAAAAATCGGTGGCAATTTATAGATTTTTCCATACAGCATTTCAACCTCTTATTTGCCCCTTTAGGGTGTGAATTCTTAAAATCTATGAAAGTACTACATGAAAATAATGTACTGGAGTATTGTTCCTCTTAATAAGATCTACAAAAAGTCCGCGACAGCATATTCGTATATTTTAAGAATAACGTGTAGTGATCAAATTTCTGTCTAAAAATAGTAATTTCAATATATTTTTTATTGTGAGGCATATTTTTCCATAATCGTATTAATCCGTATCCTTTAAAATACTTTATTAATTTTCTACGTTAAACGAAGATAATATTTGCTTTTTACACTATTTCGAAATTGCGAATAGTTTTAGAGAAAAACGCATTTAATTGTTGACACATCCCGCCGTTGACACTTCAGCTGTATCGACTCAAGTTTTACTTATCCCTTACTCTCAGCATATAAATAAGTATTTTAGTTACGCTGGCCATTTAGTGTAGACCAAAACTGTCTTTTACTGTTTTTCATTTTAATAAGTACTTTAGAAGTACAATATCAAAAAATCCTTGCTGTGAAACGGCTTATTTAAGCGCGTCCGCCGCGCCCACCTGCCTTACACGCATCGGTGGTTCAGTGGTAGAATGCTCGCATGCCTCGCGGGCGGCCCGGGTTCGATTCCCGGCCGGTGCATTCTATTTAATTTTCCTCACAGGCAGCCACTTAGTGTTTGCTTTTCATCAGGGACAGAGTACCCTCTTCCCTTCCCCCCAACCGGTGTCGCTGTTTTAACAGCATTAACAAGCTCGAAAAAGACCCGCCTGCCTCTATAGCAAAGAAGATTTAGATGCGTTTCACGTATTGGATAATTTCAGATTGAATAAAGAATATTTTGAATTTGAATTTGAATTTTGAATTAATTACATTGTTTTTTTGTAGAAAATTTCCGAGTTGGTTAACTAAGCATTTTTCGATAACTTTATCAATAGCAGACAAAATCGCGATAGGTCTATAATTGGCGAAACTTTTACCTTTTTTATGGATCGGACGAATAATGGCCTCCTTTATTTTATTAGGATATCTATGTTGGCCAACTGACAAATTTATTAAGTTTGCTAAAACAGGGCTTACTTTATCAGCGACTAGCTTTAAATCCGACATTCGCACGTGATCACTTCCAGGCGATTTATTTTTATTCATATAATTAATAACACATTTAACATCTTTACTACTTACTGGCTTCCACCTCATGCTAACATCCGATTTATTTACATAACTATTTCTGTGTAAAAAAATTTTTCCGAGCATTTATGTTTTATGAGGTCAATTTCGCTCGAGAAATTCGCGGCGAATGTGTCACAGATCTCTTTCACACTGCCTAAATTTCCCATATTAGCAAGTATTAAATTATCTAGCGATTGCTTATTGTTACTCAACAAATTATTTATTATAATCCAATTTTTTCTAATATTTTTATTACAATCCTTTTTGTTTATAGTCTTGTGTATAGTCCATATCCTTTTGTTTATATTGTGTCCTTTAATACATTGTTTAGCATATTTAATCTTACTTTTAATTACAGCCTTTGTACATTTATTTCTATACCTAGTATAAAAATATATAAATGTAATTTTTTTTTTATTAAAAGGGTGGAAGGTGTAGTGGTATATCTTAAGTAGGTTTGTATAGTTATATTATCTATTGTAGCTAGGATATAAAAGTAATGTAGTTATAATAATAAATAAGTATATATTCAGCAATCGAGTGAATCATTACAATCCCAAACAGTACACCATAATTTCTTTTTGTTAGTACCGGCTTTTTTGATGTCATTTTTCTCATACTCTCTTTTCAATTTCTATATTAGTCCATTGCAAAAGTTTCTATATCTTTTATAAGTTAGTTTCAGAATATCATCGTCTGGGTTTTGTTTCAGTTTTAGGTGCATTTTATCTCTGTTACGCATACATCTAAGAATCCCTGTGGTAATCCATGGTTTATTTGTTATTTTTCTGCTTGGCATATGAATTATTCAGGTATTTCTTAGTATAGCCTTACTTAGGACTGAAATCAAATAATCCGTAGCTTTATCTTCTTTACTATAGCTATAAATTTCTGCAAAATCAACATTTTTCAGGTCTGAATCTAAGTTTTCAAGATTAATACGCTCGTAGGTCCGCTTAATGTTAATGTTATTGTTAGTTTTATCTAAGGCTAAAAAGAAGAAGACACTTTCATGGTCAGTGATTGATGTTTGGGCGACATAACAGTATGCATTTAATTTGGTCTTAATCATAACGTGATCTAAACAAGTACGTCCGTGTGTGGGAAGAGTATGTCCTGCTAGTAAGCCGTGCCCGGCTAAAATATCTAAATAACTAGAACTTCTCGGATCAGACGTCTTTTCTATGATATCAATATTAATGTCACCTGTAACTATTAAATTTTTAGTTTTTGAATATTTCCGTAAGAGTTTATCTATACTTTCTAAAAAACCAGTGATGTCCTTATGCCCAGGTGGCCGATAAATACATAAAATAATTATATCTTTATTTATGGGTAGTACTACACAATTGGCGTTGGTTAGGTCAGCTTCTTCAATATCTATGGTAATGTTGTCAAGATAATAAACAACAACGCCTTCATTTTGAGTGAAGTTACGAGTAGTAGAAGCGTAACTATAGCCTTCATGGGAATATTAGAGATGGGATATGGGATGTAGACCGTAGCCAGCATTCAGTTAAAATAATGATATCCAACTGGACCCGACTTCTAGTAAGCAGAGTGGAAAATATATATATATATATATATATATGTATATGTCATATATATGTAATATATATATATTTACACTCAAAAATAAAAAAAATATACGGTGTAAAACCTAAATAATGGCAATTACATACTAAAATGATCGTAGAAGATAAAATACGCGATATCTTTGGTAGGCCACACCGATACCAGGAATGGTTCAAGTTCATTATAATTATAACGTCGTTGTGCAATGTCGAGAATAATGTCCCCTTCAAATATATCTCCATTTTCACTAGCGCTACCTGTGTGTAGAGTAAGATTATTATTGATAGTTATTTTTTACATAGTTCATAATTGATAAGCAGAAAAAGAGATAAATATTAAAAAAAAAGGCAAAACCAAAGAATACCATATTTATTCAGCTTTCGGCTGTATCCCGCTTGTAGGAGGCAAGCAGAGGGAGCCCAGTGTTAAGACACTCCGCTCCCCACTTTCCGCCAAATAATTGCGTGTCAAGTGGCGATCTCAACGCCGCGCTTTGACTCGACATCAGAGAAATGAAAATATTCAATTTCATTTCCTCGAGTGGGAATCGAACCTACAACGTGATACGCCCCTGTGCCACGGCTGGACATATAATAATTATATGACTTGGCTATAATTATTTTCAAGAACATTAAAGCAAAATATTACTTATCGTTTTCTCTTCTAATATTGATGATCGTTAAAAAAAAGTTTTAGACCCTTTGACATCATTTATTGGAATAGGCACGTGCAACGCTACGCTAGCGTGATATAAAGCAAAGAACAAAGTAGGTTTCATATCTGGTACCTTAAAAATATAATGAACCGCAAGATTGTTCTAAAGAAAGTATAAGCTTTAAAATATTTCCTAAAGTAGGTACAATAAAAGTGACTTAAGTCTGTAGTCTCATAAAAATCTAGAAAAGTCATTTTCGGATCTGTTAAAAGAAACTAATCAATTTCAATTTTATTATTTATTTATTTCATTTATTTGTTTATTCTATTTTGCTTCAGGCTGCATTCCGCACATTGCGGGGTAGGCGATGGAAACCTGTACACCTGGGGTTAAGACACTCCATTCTCAATAAGACAATTCAGTTTCCCACTTTTAATTAAATCCTAGATAACTGTCAAAGAAATATATAAGATTTTTAATAAGGATCCAAATCTTTAAGGACATATTTCTTAAACCTAAAAAACGCTTTAACATTTCAGCGAAATAATTTAACATAAGAATAATTTTCCTTTATTAATAGCCACTTTCGATGATTAAATATATATAAATGGGTATACCTATAATAATAAAAGGAAAACTTACTCTAAGCAGCTTGTCATTATACGGATGAATTAAATGTATGAAAGTAGAACAAAAATAAAACACTAGAGTAGTGGTGGAGGTATTTTATTGCAAATCGTTACACGGTAAATTACGATTTAAAAATCACAAATAAATCAATTGCATACTTCTCACATTTTGTCCATATATTTTCTACGGTTAGTTTTGCCAATATACTTTCAATTACAATCAGTTTACTTTACTTTAATTACATAATTTTTTTGAGCTTCAGTAGATCGCGTTCTGATAAACCACATCTTTGCTCTATTTCAACATTTTTCTGTAAAAATCTCAAATTTCTGTTTTGAAATATTTGGCTTTGAAACAGAATTTGAAATATTTGTCTCGAAAGAAAAAGTATGTCATCTTAAGCACAATTCCCCTATGAACGACGTAAGACTAAATGATGGCTGTGATTTCACTATATTCCACTTAAACATTATGAAGGGCAGTCGTGACGGTGGTGGGCGGACGTGAGGTACACAATGTGTGAGTCTCAACGCAACAAGTTGTGGGTTCGATTCCCACTCGAAGAAATGATATATTTAATGTTTATTTACTCGGTCTGCTTAAATAATATAGTATTAAGAATAACACAAATAAAAAACAAACAGCCTTTACAATTTTTATTAATTACTCAATACAAACACAACACTAATGGCAAAAACTTAAATCTACAAATCTTATATCAATTGAAGAATCAAGTAATCTAATATTTGAATAAATAATAATTATCTTTTACTAGTTTCTGGTTTTGAATTTTAAATGTAGGTAGGTACGATACCGCTATTATAGTAAGTGATGCGCCTGACCGCTCTCACGCTGCCTCGAAGCAATAGTGAGTCATTCTATTACCAAGCAAATCTGTCAGCTCTTTACAATTGACGTTCGGACACTCGACCCTAAATTTTCATCTTATACGGCCTCTCCTGACATCTTGACGTCCTCGGCAAGCTGAGAATGTCCATCTTCCTCATTCAGGTCACGCGTGTCTGCATTTTTGGTCTGGTCATCAGCATTGGAAGAGGTTATCGTCTCGTCCGGTTGGTCTGCATCTGAGAGACAAATATTAATTGCAGTGCCAAGACTAGTGGATTATTTCAAGACTGGACTCATAAGGATAACAAAGCATAGAAAGATCTAGTATAAAACTACAAGACTAGACAGACATCATCACAATGTAAGGTCTAGTATAAAATCACAGACTAGACATAATATCACAGTAAGGTCTAGTATAAAGGTACAAGACTAGACAGACATCATCACAGTAAGGTTTAATATAACATCACAAGACTAGACACATCACATAAAGGTCTAGTATAAAATACAAGACTAGACATAATAACACAGTAGGGTCTAGTATAAAATACAAGACTAGACAATAACACAGTGAGATCTTGTATAAAATACAAGACTAGACATAATAACACAATAAGGTCTAGTATAACATCACAAGACTAGACATAATAACACAGTAAGGTCTAGTATAACATTACAATACTAGACATATCACATAAAGATGTAGTATAAAATACAAGACTAGACATAATTACAAAGTAAGGTCTACTTACGAGCAAAGAAAGCAGCACATTCATCAGGAGTCGACTCCCCCTTCCAAGGTACTAAAAATTGAGCCACAGCATAACGCAATTTACCATAGGCTCCGGCATCAAGCTCCAACTCGCAGCAACCATTCTCTAGAATCTTAGTTACTTTATATGGACCACGCATTCCTGGACCAAGTTTTCCCTTTGATTGTGCATACTTAATTACAAAAACTAGATCATTAACAAAAAAATTTTGAGAAAGTTTGCCTTCTCTATTTACATGCTTATCTTGTTGGCTTTGATTATTTCTAAGACGCTCGACTGTCCTTTGTCTAGCTATCTCCCGTAACAATTGACGAGTACTGTCTGAACAATCAAGAGTTGTATCACGAACCAATGCTTGTATAACAGTAGTAGTTCCTTCAATTCCAATCAATAGGTTTAATGGAGATGCTTGAGTTGTCTATTGTTTAGGTGGATGTGCGGCGTAACGCGGTCTCACCGCATACGCAACACATTCATTCGAGGCAGTCTTGGGGTCCGTGACGTAGCGGATAAGCTCCAAGAGCGTCGCCTTTGATGGTGTGGCCACGTTACGCGCCGGCCTAAGAACTATGTCGGATGCAAGTGCCTTGCTTTACCAGTTCCTGGAGCGGGACCTCCCGGACGCCCAAGGAAGCGTTGGTCTAACCATCGAGGACGCAAAATACCGTGCAAAGTGGAGTAGGTTGAGCAGGAAGGCAGACCCTGGTAATAGCCGGGATTAATGCCAGGAAGAAGAAGATTAAGCACCAGCTGCAAACGCCATAGTTCTTCCAACCAGTAACTCTTCTTATGATTAGCCTCTACACGCAACATATTAAGTACAGTACGTACCTATCTCCCTACTTGACCGTTCGAATGGTGCATTTCAGACGTTATATGATGGATAGTAGAACTTATTAAATATATTTATGAAATTATTTTCAGTTTTCAATAGAGCAAGCTAATTTTGGGCGACGTTTTCTAACAACAAACTTTGCAAATCGTTGCTTAGCAACGGTCACATAGCGACGGTTGTTATTAATATGGCGGAATAAATTGCATGTCAAATTAACAAATATTTTAATATATTGATATATATCGAAAATATTACGAATATGAGAAAAAAAGTATCGTATGTTCATCCCGCGACCCTCAAGTATCTCTATATTAATATTTTATCACAATTAAGTTAGCAATTTCATTGCGTTAAAGACAGACAGACAGACAGAGTTCGAATTATAATATAGATATGGATAAAGGCAGAGTTCAGTTTCCCACGTTCCTTCTTCGCAATGCCTCCAGAATTCAGCGAAAAGTGTGGAACTAAGTCTCTTAATATTAATCGATGTTACGCTTTCACCGAAATTGGCATTGAAAAAAATTGAAATAACACAAATTCGCCTTGATTAAATTGAAAACATTGAACTTATTTTGCAGGTGTTTCTTATAACGTTTTCTGTCTAACAATCCTGAGTGTAGAATGCAATTTGGCTATCTTATATAAATCGTATAATAGGGAAGTGCTTTTATTCGTCACTAGCGGACGCGCGCAACTTCGCTTCCCTATTTAGGGCTGAATTCTAATAAACCATGAAACACGTGTTCAATGAAATATTTTTAAGAGTCTAAATTTAAAATTTTATGTAAAAAAGTAAAAAATAAATGTTTAAGTTAAACGGTTTTATATTGCAGATAAATATACTAAGAGCTAAAATATAATTTCATGGATAAAGTCATGGGTACCAATATGTATACATTGTTATATTTTCAAAATAAAGTAACTCGTAACCTACCTACTACTCACTACTACCTACTCACTTTCTGGAAATATTTATGGTCACATAAATTCCTAAAAATCCATTCTACACTTATGTAAACACATATGACAAATGATGTCATTTTTGAAATATACAAATTTTAAACATATGCACGGATTAAACTGTAATAAAATCGTGGGGCACGTCCACTTTACACTTAAAACCGTTTAGAAAATCGGTGGCGATTTAAAGATTTTTTCATATAAACGTTTAACCCCTTATTTGCACCCTTAGGGGAAGAATTCTAGAAAACCATGAAACATATGTTCAATTAAATACATTTAAGAGTCTGAATTTCAAAGTTTATGAAAATTGGTGCCGATTTAAAAAAAATCTATACAAACTTACAACTTCTTATTTGCACCCTTAGGGGAAGAATTCTAGAAAATCATGAAACATGTGTTCAATTAAATACTTTTAAGAGTCTGAACTTCAAAGTTTATGAAAATTGGTGCCGATTTAAAAAAAATCTATACAAGGTTTCAACCCCTTATGGCACCCTTAGGGGAAAAATTCTAGAAAACAATGAAACATGTATTCAATTAAATACTTTTAAAAATCTAAATTTCAAATTTTATAAGAATCGGTACCGAATTTATTTTTGTTCCATACAAACTTTCAACCCCTATTTCACCCCTTTAGGTTTAAAGTTTTTCAAAATCCATTCTTAGCTGATGTCCAGATTACGAAAGTAAACATATGTCCAAATTTCACGTTTCTACGATCAGCGGTTACGGCTGTGCGTGCGTCTTACCTCAGTCAGTGAGGATAAGTTCTGTTATACATATAGATTACGTTGAGTTTTTACATTACATCAAAATAATATAATAATAAATAATAACAATAAGCAGGGCAGCTTGTGGCGAGCTGTTGGGGAGTGGCGACCCCACGGATCTGAGTCATCCGGAGGGGAATTGTACAATATATATAACCCGTGAATCTTTAAAGATAAACATAATAATAATACAAAATACATTAGTACTTATTTATTACAGAAATATAGCACATATTATTATTAAACATTTACAAGAATTTTAATCGTCACTAGAGCACTGATAGGTGAGTCTGATTGGCGGGAAAAGATTAGCTTAAGCCTACTTGCAGTATAATAGATTTAATCTTTCAATATCTCCCGGAGAAAAACCTTCCCTTTGGCCAATTATAACATCTGCCTAAGAGAAATCGAAAAGTAAAATCATGTAAGTACATGTGACAAGGATTCAAATAGTATCGGAAAGTTAGTTAGCTAGATTAGCATTGTAACCCGCACACAGCAGGATAGGCAAAGGAAACCTAGTGGTAAGACACTCCACTTTCCGCCGGCGGAACTCTCTGCGGAACTCAATGCTAGGTTCCTGCCTTGGAGCTAGATTGAAGAAACAAAAATATTGATAAATAATAATTGGCATTATTTTAAATAATGGTCTAAGCCTGAATGAAAATAAAACAAAAGTTCTGGTATTTGAAAGATATGGAGAAAGGACGGCAAGATCAATAATATAAATGGTAAGATTGCAAGATCAATATAAATGGTAAGATTTTATAACAAGTGAATGAAGTGATATATTTGGGAATTATGTTCAATAAAGATGGAACATGCGATATGGATAGGCAAAGGCGTATTGCTTCTGGTAACAGATTTAATGGTGCCTTTGCTGCATTGGCGTCAGCACAGCTGCACGTACATTGGCCGCACACAATGCAGTGTTGGTACCGCCATTGTTAATGTCACGGTGAGAATGGAGAAGAATGTGCTTAGCTGGTTTAGGCACGTCGAACGAATTAGTGATGAAAGAATAGTAAAAATATTGAACAAAGTTACTGTCAGTATCAAAGATACTATGGAAGGAAGATCACGAAAAAAGCATAAGAATCCCCCAGAAGGTATGTATAAAGAGGTTCATAACAGTGGACGAAGCGAAAGACATATGCAGAGACCGAAGCGTTTGGCGCTCAGGTCTCTCTGACTACCCCGCCAGGGCTGAATACAGCCTGCAGCTAAGTTAATAATTCATTGCCCCGAGTGGAGATCCAGACAACAACCATCGTGTTACAGTCACACCTTTGTGCCCCTGCACCACGACGGCCTCAATAAAGATACTTCCCATATTATTTATGTGGTTGAAAATATTTATTTAATTAAAAATATTAAATTATTAAGCGATAAATAATAAATTAGGTTACTTACCATTTTAGGCACAATCGTGTCTCCGCCATTTTTACTAAAACCTTTACTATCGTAGTGCATGCAACTACCATAGTCATAGTTTGTTACGTCATCTATTCCTCCTGGAGTAACTTGTTTTGCGAAACAATGAAATTGACCTATCGATTTAAAAACAGATTTTTATCTTAAGTATGTGTGTTCTTTTTAAACCACCCTTAGTTAAATACAAAGCTTCACGCGGGAACCCGCACACAGCAGGGTAGGCAGAGTGTATTTTGTGTTAAGCCACTCCGTGCTCCATTTATCGCTGAATTCTGGAGGCAAACCTTGTCGGGTGGAGGAATTCAACGCCGCGCTTTGTCTGGCGATGGAATGAAAATATTAAGCAATGCATTTCTTCATTGAGATTTAATAGAGTGGGAATCGAACCCACAACCTGAAGCGGTTACAGTCACACGCTTCTACCCCTGCGCCACGAAAGGCATCTATGTACTAAATACAAATACATTATTTAATATTAATTTTGTAAAATAAATGTAATATAAATAGTAAATAACCTTCTTGTATATTATCCCATATAATATCAACATAATCATCTCTGTCAAGTCTTGCTTGAGTATGTTGGAAGCCAACTGTATGTAGAAGTTCATGTAAAATAGATCCATGGCGAAAACAACCTGGGTCTTGATAATGCAAATTTATAACCTGCCTCGCGTTTATATACCCAATATTGGAAAGGCATCCAGGACTCTCTCCCTGTAAATTCATTTCGATTATAACAAAAGAAATGATGCATCTAAGTTTATGTGTATGTACATATATGATACAACGGGCCGCCCGCGGCTTCGCCTGCGTCGACTACGTTTTTATTAATTTCTGTCTCCATGAATACCGACGTCCTATAAGTAACGGCCATGCAAAATTTGAGACTCCTAGCATTTGTAGTAACGAAGTTTCAAACAAACTTTCAACCCCAGAAACAACCCCCTAGAAGTCGAATATTGCAAATTCCCGTCTTAGCGAGCACCTACATCCTATAAATAACTCCTATGCAAAATTTGAGATTCCTAGCACATGTAGTTTCTGAGATTTCTTGATGAGTGAGTGACCTTTCGATTTTATATATATATAGATAATACTCGTTGTATGATGCGCAAATCTTTAGAATCCCTATATATTTTTAAGTATATATTATAATAATTGAGAAAATGACATATTTAATATTTTCATCTTCTCGGTCTGGTAACGAGGCAAAGCGCGGCGTTAAGTATCGCCATTCAACGGCGGAAGAAGGGTCACGGGCCTCCTCTGCCTGCCCTGCTATGTACGAGATACAATGTGAAGTTAAAAAAATACTTAAGAATTTTATAGATTTTTTTTGGAGAACGGAGTGTCTTTACACTAGATGAAGAAACGTGAATCTGATTTTATATATTTAATGGAGAGTGAGAATTTACATACAATTTTAGATTTTATTTCGACACATTGGAACAAAATTAAAATATTAAATGTGTTATTTTCTAAAGTGGGAATCTAATCTTATTGTATACAATATCTTCTTCTTTCACATGTAGATACATTGTACATATCTTCTTAATAAGAAAAAAAAGTGTTTTAGTGAAAATAAATTGTGTTTATATTAAAACAAAGCTATGTAAACATAATATACCTGTATAAATATTACGATTTCAGCGTTAAAGTCTGTAATTTCGTAGAAATCAAGGCATGACACAGAATTTATATCTTCAATAGCCTGTTTGATGGCTAGCGTTTGATATTCATCTAAATACATAAAATCAATGTAAATATTTGTTTAAAATATCTTTTTTTTTTAATTAATTAAATTCACACACAATAATAAAAAAATATACGGTATAAAAGCAAAATAATAGCAATTACATACTAAAATGATCGTAGAAGATATAATACGGGATTTTATTCGTAGGCCACAACGATACCGTGAATGGTAGTTCATCAAGTTCATTATAATTATAACGTCGTTGTGCAATGTCGAGAATAATGTCCCCTTCAAATATATCTCCATTTTCACTAGCGCTACCTGTGTGTAGAGTAAGATTATTATTGATAGTTATTTTTTACATAGTTCATAATTGATAATCAGAAAAAGAGATAAATATTAAAAAAATAAGGCAAAACCAAAGAATACCATATTTATTCAGCTTTATGCTGTATCCCGCTTGTAGCAGGCAGGCAGAGGGAGCCCAGTGTTAAGACACTCCGCTCCCCACTTTCCGCCGAATAATTGCGTGTCAAGTGGCAAACTCAACGCCGCGGTTTGACTCGCCATCAGAGAAATGAAAATATTGAATTTCATTTCCTCGAGTGGGAATCGAACCTACAACGTTTACAGTGATACGCCCCTGCGCCACGGCTGGACATATAATAATTCTATGACTTGGCTATAATAATTTTTAAGAACATTAAAGCAAAATATTACTTATCGTTTTCTCTTCTGATACTGATGATCGTTTAAAAAATGTATTAGACCCTTTGACATTATTTATTGGTATAGGCACTTGCAACGCTACGCTAGCGTGATATAAAGCAAAGAACAAAGTAGGTTTCATATCTGGTACCTTAAAAATATAATGAACCGCAAAATTGTTTTAATGAAAGTATAAACTTTAAAATATTTCCTAAAGTATGTACCTACACTAAAAGTGACTTAAGTCTGTAGTCTCATAAAAATCTAGAAAAATCATTTTCGGATCAGTTAACAGAAAATTAATTAATTTAAATTTTTTATTTTATTTATTTATTTCATTTTATTATTTGTTTATTCTATTTTGCTTCACGCTGCATTCCGCACATTGCGGGGCCGGTGGTGGAAACCTGGACACCTGGGGTTAAGACACTCCGTTCTCAATAAGACAATTCCGTTTTCCACTTTTAATTAAATCCTTTTTTAACAAGGATCCAAATCCTTAAGTACATACTTCTTAAACCTAAAAAACGCTTTGACTTTTCAGATGAAATTATTATACATGAGAATGATTTCCCTTCCTTTATAGCCACATAATAAAACAAAATAATAATAATAAGATTAACTTACTTTAAGCAGCTTGTCATAATACACATGAATTAAATGTATGAAAATAGAACAAAAATAAACCACTAGAGCAGTGGTGCAACTATTTTATTGCAGATCGTTACACGGTGAATTATCACTTAAAAATTACAAATAAATCAATTGCATACTTCTCACATTTTGTCCATATATTTTCTACGGTTAGTTTTGCCAATATAATTTCAATTACAATCAGTTTACTCACACTCATACATTTTGTTGAGCTTCAGTATATCGCGTTCTGATAAACTACATCTTTGCCCTATTTCAACATTTTTCTGCAAAAATAATATCCTATCCTATATCTTATAAAACAAAGTCGCTTTTCGTGTCTGTCTGAACTTTCTAACTCTTCTTCTTCTAAACCACCCAACGGATTTTGATACGGTTTTCACCATTATGTCGAGTATTTCTCAGGGAAGGTTTATATATAGTTTATTAATTGTACATTTTTATGTAAGTTAACATAAATAAGATAAATGTGTATAAAGTCCTACCCGTTGGTACACTTTCGCGCATGCGCTGCTTTAATGGTAAGTACTACATGAAAATAATGTACTGGAGTATTGTTCCTCTTAATAAGATCTACAAAAAAGTCCGCGACAGCATATTCGTATCTTTTAAG
>JAAIXI010000225.1:20726-77036 GCA_013403645.1 Heliconius nattereri
AAAAAGCTACCACCGGTTCGGAAGGCAGTTCTGCTGAGAAGAGCCGGCAAGAAACTCAACAGTTGCTCTTTTCAAAATCAATGGTACAATCTATTACATTAGCTGGCAGCTATCCTGCATGACATTCAATAGACATTAATTCCATACATGTTTATCCTCTAAATATTCTTGAACAGTGTAATACGCTTTACTTGTTAGAATTTTTTTTACAGATATTTTAAATTTTTGTAGTGGCAAACTAAGAATACACTGCGGAATTTTATTATATACACGTATACTCAGACCCATAAAGGATTTACTAACTTTTTGGAGGCGAAAACTTGGTGTAACAAGCTTATCTTTATTTCTCGTTCCTATCGTATGACTGTCGCTATTTTTGCTATGACAATGTATATTTTGTCGGACAAAGAGAATGTTATAATATAGAAATTGGGAAGCAACTGTAATAAAACCTGCATCTTTGAAAACATCTCGCAGAGAATCTCGAGCTCTTAGATTATATAAACTTACTTCAAGCAGCTTGTCATAATACAGATGAATGAAATGTATGAAAATAGTACAAAAATAAAACACTAGAGCAGTGGTGCAACTATTTTATTGCGAATCATTACACGGTGAATTATGACTTAAAAATTACAAATAAATCAATTGCATACTTCTCACATTTTGTCCATATATTTTCTACGTTTGTTTTGCCAATATACTTTAAATTACAATCAGTTTACTCACACTCATACAAGCTTCAGTATATCGTTCTGATAAACCACATGCATTTGCCCTATTTCAACATTTTTCTGCAAAAATAATATATTTTATATTTTTCAATCTTTACAATTTTTGACAGCACCTGATTCATTCTATTAGCAAACTGGTAGGAGCAGTAAGAACTAAGTATTTAAAATAAAAAATAATTACTAGTTTGAAAAACTGAAATACGCTTATGGTTCCATCCACCACATTCCATTTCTCCTTTTAAACCCTCATTATTAGGAGAAACTAACAGACAGATAAAGTGAGTTCTAGCACTATGATTTTCCTAACAGGCTGGACACTACTGGATGGTAAATGATCTACGTAGGCGTGATGATAGATTTCGAGAAACTGTTCTATAATGTTATTCTTGAGAAGCAAACCGTGTTGGGTGAAAAAAATCATTTTACTTTACTTTGAAAATAGAACCATTGGCGTCGAATTGTCATGGCGACGCTTGTCTGGTGTGAGCATGTCATTGTAATAGATGAAGACAATAGGGTTTCATTATTTAGATACATCGTTTTAGTCATCTTCACAGGCAATCATCATTCCTATTGTCAAATTTAACCAACTATGCATATAAAGACTCAAAAATCTATCTCAGAAAAAAAAAGTCAATAACAGTTACAGTTTTTAAGCTCAATATCACCGAAACTTGCAGATGACTGCAAAATATTGTTATATTGTTAAAATTTACCTTCATTAAATTAAAAAGGTTAATCCTATTTTGCAAGTGTTTCATATAACGTTTTCTGTCTAACAATCCTGAGTGAAGAATGCAATTTGTCTATCTTATATAAATCGTGTAATAGGGAAGTGGTTTTAATCGTTAAGCTAAGGCTTTGGCTACTGATATAATGACTTCAGTACGTTGAGTTTTAAATGAAAACAGAATTATTTGCATCATAATGATGCAAATATGAACACAAAATATATTAGTACTTATTTATTGCAGATATATAACACATATTAATATTAAACATTTACAAGAATTTTAATGGTCACCAGATCTCTGATGGGTGAAATTGATTGGCGGGAAAATGCTAGCTTTAACTTATTTGCAATATAATAGATTTAATCTTTCGATATCTCCCGGAGAAAAATCTTCCCTTTGGCCAATTATAATATCTGCCTAAAAGAAATCGAAAAATAAAATCATGTAAGTACCTACATGAGAAAAAGATTTAAATATTATCAGAAAGTTACCTAGCTAGTAATCTGTCTATGACGAAATATAGATTAGCATTGTAACCCGAACACAGCAGACACTCCATTCCCCACTTTCCGCCAATTTTTTCCTAGCCGTGTTCTGTAATGGAACGCAATGTCGGGTTTCTGCCTTGGCGCTAGAGCGAAGAAACAAAAATATAAATGAATAATAATTACTATTATTTTAAGTCTAAGCCTGAGTGTAAATAAAACAAAGGTTCTGGTATTGATACAGGAAAATCATGTAAAAAGCATGAGAATCCCCCAGAGGGCATATATAAAGAGGTTCATAGCGTTTTACGTTCGTAGCGTTTGGCCCTCAGGTCTCTCTGACTACCCCGCCAAGGCTGAATACAGCGTGAAGCTAAGTTAATAATTCATTGCCCCGAGTGGAGATCGAAACTACAACGATCGTGTTACAGTCACACCTTTGTGCCCCTGCACTACGACGACCTCAATAAAGATACTTCCCATATTATTTATGTGGTTGAAAATATTTATATAATTTAAAATATTAAATTATTCTGCGATAAATAATAACTAAACTTACTTACCATTTTAGGCACAATCGTGTCTCCGCCATTTTTACTAAAACCTTTACTACCGTAGTGCATGCAACTATCATAGTCATAGTTTGTTACGTCATCTATGCCTCCTGGAGTAATTTGTTTTGCGAAACCTTGTAAATGACCTATCGATTTAACAATAGATTTTTATAGCAGTAGGGTAGGCAGAATGTATCTTGTGTTAAGCCACTCCGTGCCCCATTTATCGCTGGAAAATCTGGAGGCAAAAAGTGTCGGGTGGCGGAATACAACGCCGCGCTTTGTCTGGCGATGAAATGAAAATATTAAGCAATGCATTTCTTCATTGACATTTAATAGAGTGGGAATCGAACCCACAACCTGTAGCGTTTACAGTCACACGCTTCTACCCCTGCGCCATGACAGGCCTCTAAATACTAAATACATATTCATTATTTAATAATAATTTTATAAAATAAATTTAATAAAAAAAGTAAAAAACCTTCTTCTATATTATCCCATATAATATCAACATAATCATCTCTGTCAATTCTAGCTTGAGTATGATGGAAGCCAAGTGTGTGTAGAAGTTCATGTAAAATAGATCCATGGCGAAAACAACCTATGCCAACGTAGTCTTCATTAGACAAATTTATAAGCTGCCTCCTGTTTAAATACCCAATATTGGAATAGCATCTAGGACTGTTTCCCTGTAAACTCATTTCGATTGTAACAAAAGAAATGATGCATACAAGTATATGTGTATGTACGTATATGATACAATACTCGTTGTATGATGCGCAAATCTTTAGAATTCCTATATATTTTTAAGTACATTCTAATACTTGAGAAAATGACATATTTAATATTTTCATCTCCTCGGTCTGGAAACGAGGCAATGTGCGGCGTTAAGTATCGCCATTTAATAGCGGAAGGTGAAGGTTCACAGGACTCCTCTGCCTGCTCTACTATATACGGGATACAATGTAAAGCTAAAAAAATACTTAAGAATTTTACAGATATTTTTTCGGAACGGAGTGTCTTTACACTAGATGAAGAAACATGAAGCTGATTATTTGTTAAATGGACAGTGAGAATTTCTCATACAGCTTACGAGTTTTTTTTTTCAACACATTAGACAACAGAGGAAATGAAAATATTAAATATGTTATTTTCTCAGGTGGGACTCGAATCCACAATCGTCGCATTATTGTATACAATATCTTTTTCTTTCGAATGTACATATCTTCTTAATTAAAAATGTTTAAAATATATATAAAAACAAAGCTATGTAAACAGATTATACCTTTATAAATACTACGATTTCAGCGTCAAAGTCCGTAATTTCGTAGAAATTAAGGCAAGACACAGAATTTATCTCTTCAATAGCCTGTTCGATGGCTTGCGCTTGATCTGCATCTGAATACATAATATCATTGTAAATATTCGTTTTATATATATACATACTCGTATATATATATATATATATATATATTCAAATTAATTAAATTTACACCCAAAAATAAAAAAGTATACGGCGTAAAACCTAAATAATGGCAATTACATACTAAAATGATCGTAGAAGATAAAATACGCGATATCTTTGGTAGGCCACACCGATACCGGGAATGGTTCAAGTTCATTATAATTATTACGTCGTTGTGCAATGTCTAGAATAATGTCCCCTTCAAATATATCTCCATTTTCATTAGCGCTACCTGTGTGTAGAGTAAGATTATTATTGATAGTTATTTTTTACATAGTTCATAATTGATAATCAGAAAAAGAGATAAATGTTAAAAAAATAAGGCAAAACCAAAGAATACCATATTTATTCAGCTTTACGCTGTATCCCGCTTGTAGCAGGCAGGCAGAGGGAGCCGAGTGTTAAGACACTCCGCTCCCCACTTTCCGCCGAATATTTGCCGAATGAGTGTCAAGTGGCGAACTCAACGCCGCGCTTTCACTCGACATCAGAGAAATGAAAATATTCAATTTCATTTCCTCGAGTGGGAATCGAACCTACAACGTTTACAGTGATACGCCCCTGCGCCACGGCTGAACATATAATAATTCTATGACTTGGCTATAATAATTTTAAAGAATATTAAAGCAAAATATTACTTATCGTTTTCTCTTCTAATATTGATGATCGTTTAAAAAATGTATTAGACCCTTTGACATCATTTATTGGAATAGGCACTTGCAACGCTACGCTAGCGTGATATAAAGCAAAGAACAAAGTAGGTTTCATATCTGGTACCTTAAAAATATAATGAACCGCAAAATTGTTTTAATAAAAGTATAAACTTTAAAAAATTTCCTAAAGTAGGTACCTACACTAAAAGTGACTTAAGTCTGTAGTCTCATAAAAATCAAGAAAAATCATTTTCGGATCAGTGAACAGAAATTAATTAATTTCAATTATATTATTTATTTATTTCATTTTATTATTTGTTCATTCTATTTTGCTTCACGATGCATTCCGCACATTGCGGGGTAGGCGATGGAAACCTGGACACCTGGGGTTAAGACACTCCGTTCACAATAAGACAATTCCGTTTTCCACTTTTAATTAAATCCTTTTTTAACAAGGATCCAAATCCTTAAGTACATACTTCTTAAACCTAAAAAACGCTTTGACTTTTCAAATGAAATTATTATACATGAGAATGATTTCCCTTTCTTTATAGCCACATAATAAAACAAAATAATAATAAGATAAACTTACTTTAAGCAGCTTGTCATAATACAGATGAATAAAATGTATGAAAATAGAACAAAAATAAACCACTAGAGCAGTGGTGCAACTATTTTATTGCAAATCGTTATACGGTGAATTATGACTTAAAAATTACAAATAAATCAATTGCATACTTCTCACATTTTGTCCATATATTTTCTACGGTTAGTTTTGCCAATATACTTGCAATTACAATCAGTTTACTCACACTCATACAAGCTTCAGTATATCGTTCTGATAAACCACATGCCTTTGCCCTATTTCAACACTTTTCTGCAAAAATAATATATTTTATATTTTTCAATCTTTTCAATGTTTGATAACACCTGATTCATTCATTAGCAAACTGGTAGGGGCAGTAAGAACTAAGTATTTAAAATAAAAAATAATTATTAGTTTAAAAAACTGAAATACGCTTGGAGTTCCATCCACCACCTTCCATTTCTACTTTCAAACCCTCGTTATCAGGAGAAACAAACAGACAGATGAAATCAAATCTAGCACTATGGTTTTCCCAACAGGCTGGACACTACTGGATGGTAAGTGATCTACGTAGGCCTGATGATAGATTTCGAGAAATTGTTCTGTAATGTTATACCTTAGAAGTAATTAAAATAAAAAAAAAAACATTTGAATTTATGATTTTCAAAATAGAACCATAGGCTTCAAATTGTCATGGCGACGCTTGTGTGGTGTGTGCATATCATTGTAATAGATGAAGACAATAAAGTTTCATTAATTAGATACATAATTTTAGTCATCTTCACAAGTAATCATCATTCCTATTGTCAAATTTAACTAACTATGCATATGAAGACTTTAAAATCTATCTCACAAATAAAAAATAAGATAGGATAATTATTATTTTTCAATAATTTAAACTTAATACAATAATAGGTACCTATATGTTTAGATATATATTATTTTATAGATAATATAATATTGTTATCGGTTTCGCTGAGTCGTTATGGTTTTTTATTAAATTGTAACAAAAAGCCGTTTAGAGAGACTTGACAATACTCCAAGATTGACCGAACCAGAGCATTAAACAATGTAATGAGGGTTTCTGCCAGTTTAAAATCCTTTGATATACGCAATACAAAGCTTAACATTTTGTATGCCTTTTGAGCTATAAGGGTAATATGTGAAGCAAGCAACAACTTGTCACCCAAGTAAACACCAAGGTCCCGTATTTCACTTAGCATAGTGACTAAATTATCTTCAAGTTTGTAATTGAATACAATAGAATTCTTCTTTCTTGTAAATGTGATTATATTACATTTATTGATATTCAAATAAAGGTGATTATCGTCACAATAGGATATTAACCCATTTAGACCCATACTCAAACAAGCACTAAATAAAAGGTTTTTTAGGTAATAATTGATAGATATCGATGTAAGAAAATAAAAAACGTAAAAAAACGTCCTTAAATGGGGCCAATGGGCACATGTAGTATGTAAATTTTCGAAACTATTTTTGCGACATGAAATGTTTTATACGCCCATACCACACTGTCAAGCCCATACCTTCGCACTAATAAAATTTTGTTTACTTGGTAAAAGCAGTAATCAAAATTGGTTTTTCTTTTCATATCCTTTACTGCTGAGTTTCATCTTTTAAAAATTCTTAAATTTCTCAAGACGACCTTGTATATTAGTCGTAGCTGGATCACATTTACACCAACGGGGTTGCTCAAGATTACGGTTCCTCTACGTCTCTTAGCAAAAGGTTGATAATTGCTACTGTCTCAATTTTCATTGCTTCTATTAGTGAGCAGGTAGATTAGCAGTGCTTCGTATATTGTTATCATCTCATTCTTCGTCGATTACCACACCTGGTTCTAGAGGCAGCGCAACTAAATATATCTCTCCGAAGTCTTTTTCTTCAATGATTACAACTGCGATTGCTTCTTGAAGACCCTTATATTCATTGCGACCGCTTAATATCCTAGAAGTCATTATGAACTCCTGATGCACATGCGTATAAAAACATAAAAATTTACCTCTGATATGCCCATTGGCCCCAATTGGGGACAGCATCGTAAAAGTTGAATTTGTCCTATCACTACTCTTCTTCTCTAATCAAATGTAATTTATATTACATAGAATACTAAGTACTTAAGTATGTTTTGTACCACAAAAAAATGTATTCAGAAGAAAAAGTTAAAAATAAAAATACTTCTTACATTTTGCCTTCACTGATTTCGTAAAACAACTTCACAAAAGGCTCAAAATGAACGATTGTAAAATTTTTTAAATTAGATTTTACGGCTACAACATAAGTATATACTACTTATATTTACAATTCTGTACATACACTGCATAAAAATAAAAATATAAAAAAAACAAGGGTACTATTGTAGGTGAACCCATTTGGGCACGGCGGGTCTATATGGGTTGAATATCTTTTTTTTTTTCTAAATAAAAAAAAAAATACGTTGTTAAAGCAAAATAATAGCAAGTACATAATAAAATGCCCGTATATGATTAAATACGGAATATCTTTGGTAGGCCACACCGATACCGGGAATGGTTCAAGTTCATTATAATTATTACGTCGTTGTGCAATGTCGAGAATAATGTCCCCTTCAAATATATCTCCATTTTCACTAACGCTACCTGTGTGTAGAGTAAGATTATTATTAATAGTTATTTTTTATAAAGTTAATAATTAATAACCAGAAAGAGAGGTAAAGGTTAAAAATATAAGGCCAAAACGTAAAATATCATATTTCTTCCGCTTTACGCTGTATCCCACTTGTAACAGGGCAGGCAGAGGGAGTCCAGTGTTAAGACACTCCGCTCCCCACTTTCCGAATTATGAAGGCATTGCATGTCACTGTCAAGTGGTAAACTCAACGCCGCGCTTTGACTCGACATCAGAGGAATGAAAATATTGAATTTCATTTCCTCGAGTGGGAATCGAACCTACAACGTTTACAGTGACACGCCCCTGCGCCACGTCTGGCCATATAATAATTCTATGACTTGAATATAATAATTTTTAAGATCATTGAAGCAAAATATTACTTATCGTGTTCTCTTTTGATATTGATGATCGTTTAAAAAAAGTGTTAGACCCCTTGACATCATTTATTGGAATAGGCACGTGCAACGCTACACTAGCGTGATATAAAGCAAAAAACAAAGTAGGTTTCATATCTGCTACCTTAAAAATATAGTGAACCGTAAGATTGTTTTGAAAAAAGTATAAACTTTAAAATATTTCCCAAAGTAGGTACCTTACCTACAATTAAAATGACTCTTTTGACAAGTCTGTAGTCTCATAAAAATCTAGAAAAATAATTTTCGGATCAGTTAAAAGAAATTAATTTATTTCAATTTTATTGTTCATTTATTTTATTTTATTATTTATTTATTCTATATTAATTTGTTTCACGCTGCATTCCTCACATTGTGGGGTAGGCGGTGGAAACCTGGATACCTCAGGTTAAGACACTCCGTTCTCAATAAGACAAATCCGTTTCCCACTTTTAATTAAATTCTATTCGTCAAAGAAATATACCTATAACATTTTTTAACAAGGATCCAAATCCTTAAAGTACATATTTCTTAAACCTAAAAAACGCTTTAACTTTTCAGATGAAATTATTACACATGAGAATGATTTCCCTTTCTTTATAGCCACATAATAAAACATAATAATTATAATAAGATAAACTTACTTTAAGCAGCTTTTTATAATACAGATGAATTAAATGTATGAAAATAGAACAAGAATAAACCACTAGAGCAGTGGTGCAACTACTTTATTGCAAATCGTTACACAGTGAATTATGACTTAAAAATTACAAATAAATCAATTGCATACTTCTCACATTTTGTCCATATATTTTCTACGGTTAGATTTGCCAATATACTTTAAATTACAATCAGTTTACTCACACTCATACATTTTGTTGAGCTTCAGTATATCGCGTTCTGATAAACCACATCATTGCCCTATTTCAGCATTTTTCTGTACAAATACTAATTTTATATTTTTCAATCTTTACAATTTCTGACAGCACCTGATTCATTCTATTAATCAACTGAAATGAGCATATCAGTTTTAAGAACCTACTATCTCAAATAAAAATAAAAACAACAATACTGAAATACGCTCGGTGTTCCTTCAACCTTCCAGTTCTACCTTCAAACGCTCATTATCAGGAGAAACCAATAGGCATCATATTCTTATAGTTTTCTTATCATATTCAAAAGTTATATAATTAATCCGTAATCTATGCTTTTACTTTCAGCCTGGACTCAAGTTAGATGGTAAGTAGCGTAGGTCAAAGGTTTGATTTTGAGAAACTTTTTTTTTCATTAGACTGTATTTGATATTTTTGTACAAAATGAAGATTTAGAATTAAAAAAAATATTTTAAGTTATGATTTTGAAAATGGAACAAAAGCGTCTAAAATGGAGCAAAGCGTCGAAGTCTCATGGCATCGCACATAAGCGACGCCATGTCATCTGTTTCGTTGGATCGTTATGGTTAATTATTAAATTATAACAAACAGCCGTTTAGAGAGACTGATTGTGGTCACGCTATAATTATTAAAAGTAATTGTAAAAGATGTGTGACTATAGTCGTCTAACATAATTGAAGTTTCCAAACATAAAGCAATTAAAAGTATATATCTACTGCAGCATATTGCGGTTGCCATTTTAGTATACTTATTTTAACTAAGCTACTTTCCAATATAATAAGCAATAAAGATGGCAGTTGTGTCTCTATTTTATTTATGGTTTATCTATACATATATATGAAAGGACATGTTCCCACTGACTGAGGTAAGACGCACGCACAGCCGAAACCGATGATGGTAAAGGGTCATATTTGGACAGATGTTTATTTTCGTAATCTGGACATCCACTAAGAAGGGATTTTGAAAAATGTTAACTCTAAAGGGATGAAATACGGGTTGAAAGTTTGTATGGAATTTTTTTTAACTCGGCACCGGATATCGGACTTTATAAAATCGGATTTTTATAAAATTTTAAATTCAAACTCTTAAAAATATTTAATTGAATATGTGTTTCATAGATTTTAAGAAGTCTGTATGAAAAAAATCTTTAAATTGCCACCGATTTTTATAAAATTTAAACTCTCAAAAATATTTCATTGAACACGTGTTTCATGGTTTATTAGAATTCACCCCTAAATAAGCAAGCGAAGCTGCGCGCGTCCTCTATATAAATCATATAATAGGGAAAAGGTTTTATTCGTTAACGGCTTTGGCTATTATTATTATGACTTTATTACGTAAAGTTTTTAATGAAAACATAAATTATGATGCAAATATGAACACAACCACATTAGTGCTTCTTTATTGCAGATATATAACACATATTAATATTAAACATTCACAAGAATTTTAATCTTCACTAGAGCACTGATTGGTGAGTGTGATTGGCGAGAAAATGTGAGCTTAAACTTATTTGCAATATAATAGATTTAATCTTTCGATATCTCCCGGAGAAAATTCTTCCCTTTGGCCAATTTTAACATCTGCCTAAAAGCAATCGAAAAATTAAACCATGTAAGTACATGAGACAAAGATTTATATAGTATCGGAAAGTTAGCTAGCTAGTAATCTGTGTACGACTAAATATAGATTGGCATTGTAACCCACACACAGCAGGGTAGGCAATTCCTTTGCCTAGTGGTAAAACACTCCGTTCTCCACTTTCCGCCGATTTTTTTCTAGCCGTGTTCAGTGGCGGAACAAAAAGAAGTAGTTTTAGAACAAGTCAATGAAATGATATATTTGGGAAGTTAGTTCAGTAGAGATGGATGATACGAAATGGATGGGCAAATGTAACAGATTTAATGGTGCCTTAGCTGCATCGACGTCAGCATAGCTGCACGTTTGGCCGTACATAATGCAGTGTTGGTAACGCCGTGTTATACGGCAGCGAAACGTGAGTATTATAGAACAAGAACTAAGGAAAGATAAATGCTGTGCAGATGCGACCTCTCCGCAGAATATGCGAATTCGCAAAGAAGAGATACACGAAATGGCAGGTACTAGCGAGAATGAAGAAGAATGTGCTCAGCTGGTTTAAGCACGTCGAACGAATGAGTGATGAAAGAATGGTAAAAAAGATTTAACTAAGTTACTGTCAGTATCAAAGATAGATAGAGGAAGATCATGTAAAAAGCATGAGAATCCCCCCAGAGGGCATGTATAAAGAGGTTCATGCGAAGCGTTTGGGGTTCAGGTCTCTCTGACTACCCTGCCAGGGCTGAATACAGCGTGAATTTAAGTTAATAATTAATTGCCCCGAGTGGAGATCGAAACTGCAACCATCGTGTTACAGTTACACCTTTGTGCCCCTGCACCATGACGGTCTCAATTAAGATACTTCCCATATTTAAGTGGTTGGAACTATTTATTTAATTAAGAATACTAAATTATTCTGCGATAAATATTTAATTAGATTACTTACCATTTTAGGCACAACCGTGTCTCCGCCATTACTACTAAAAGCTTTACGACCGTAGTGCATGCAACTAATATAGTCATAGTTTGTTACGAGATCTATGCCCCCTGGAGTAATTTGTTTTGCGAATTCATGTAATTGACCTATCGATTTAAAGATAGATTTTTATATTATGTGTGTTCTTTTTAAACATCCCTTACTTAAATAGAAAGCTTCACGCTGTAACCCACATAGCAGGGTAGGCAGAGTGTATCTCGTGTTAAGCCACTCCGTGCCCCATTCATAGCTGAATTCTGGAGGCAGTGCGAGTCGGGTGGTCCGCCACCCGTTGAATTCCGATTCAACGCCGCGCTGTCTGGCGACGGAATATTAATATTAAGCATTACATTTCTTCATTGAAATTTAATAGAGTGGGAATCGAACTCACAACCTGTAGCGTTTACAGTCACACGCTTCTAGCCCTGTGCCAAGACAGGCCTCTAAATACTAACTAAATATATATTTAATTAAAAGGGTTTAAATGTTTGTATGGTTTTTTTTTAAATCGGCACAGATTTTTATAAAATGTTTCATGGCTTATTAGAATTCAGCCCTAAATAAGCAAGCGAAGCTGCGCGTCCGCTAGTTATTTAATAGAAAAAATATAAAATAAATTTAATATAAATAGTAAATAACCTTCTTTTATATTATCCCATATAATATCAACATAATCATCTCTGTCAAATCTGGCTTGAGAATGAGGGAAGCCAAGTGTATGTAGAAGTTCATGTAAAATAGATCCATGGCGAAAACAACGTATACCAACGTCGTCTTTATTAGACAGATTTATAATCTGCCTCTTGTTTAAATACCCAATATTGGAATAGCATCCAGAACGGTCTCCCTGTAAACTCATTTCGATTATAATAAAAGAAATGATGCATCTAAGTATATGTGTATGTACGTATATGATATATATAGCAAATCTTTAGAATTCCTATATATTTTAAGTAATAATAATTCTAATACTTGGGAAAATGACATATTTAATATTTTCATCTCCTCGGTCTGGTAACGAGGCAATGCGCAGCGTTAAGTATCGCCGTTCAGCGGCGGAAGTTGAAGGTTCACAGGCCTCCTCTGCTTGCCCTCCTATGTACAGGATACAATGTGAAGCTGAAAAAATACTTAATAATTTTATAGATTTTTTTTTGGGGAACGGAGTGTCTTTACACTAGATGAAGAAACGCGAAGCTGATTCAATAAATTTAACAGGGAGTGAGAATTTACATACAACTTTTGATTTTTGTTCGACACATTAGAACAGAGGAAATGAAAATATTAAATATGTAATTATCTCAAGTGGGAATCGAATCCACAATCGTCGCATTATTGTACACAATATCTTTTTCTTTCGCATGTACATTGTACATATCTTATTATTTAAAAATAATTGTGTTTAAAATTATATAAAAACAAAGCTATGAAATAGAATATACCTTTATAAATACTACGATTTCAGCGTTAAAGTCTGTAATTTCGTGGAAATTAAGGCATGACACAGAATTTATATCTTCAATAGCCTGTTTGATTGCTAGCGTTTGATATTCATCTGAATACATAACATCAATATAAATATATTTTTTTAATATCTTTTTTCTTTAATTAATTAAATTTACACACAATAATAAAAAAATATACGGTGTAAAAGCTAAATAATGGTAATTACATACCAAAATCCTCGTATATGATAAAATACGGGATATCTTTGGTAGGCCACACCGATACCGTAAATGGTAGTTTATCAAGTTCATTATAATTATTATAATCAATATTACGTCGTAGTGCAATGTCGAGATTAATGTCCCCTTCAAATATACCTCCATTTTCACTAGCCTTACCTGTGTGTAGAGTAAATTTATTATTCGTAGATATTTTTTATGTAGCTCATAATTAATAACCAGAAAGAGAGGTAAAGGTTCAAAATATAAGGCAAAACCGTAAAATATCATATTTCTTCCGCTTTACGCTGTATCCCGCTTATAGCAGGGCAGGCAGAGGGACTCCAGTGTTAAGACACTCCGCGCCCCACTTTCCGAATTATGAAGGCATTGCATGCCACTGTCGAGTGGAGAACTCAATGCCGCGCTTTGACTCGACATCAGAGAAATGAAAATATTAAATTTCATTTCCTCGAGTGGGAATCGAACCTACTACGTTTACAGTGATACGTCTGGCCATGTAATAATTCTATGACCTGGCTATAATATTTTTTAAGATCATTGAAGCAAAATATTACTTATCATGTTCTCTTCTGATATTGATGATCGCTTAAAAAATGTATTAGACCCTTTGACATCATTTATTGGAACAGGCACGTGTAACGCTACGCTAGCGTGATATAAAACAATAAACAAAGTAGGTTTCATATCTAGTACCTTAAAAATATAATGAACCGCAAGATTGTTTTAATGAAAGTATAAACTTTAAAATATTCCCTAAAGTAGGTACAATAAAAATGACTTAAATCTGTAGTCTCATAAAAATCTAGAAAAACCATTTTCGGATCAGTTAATAGAAATTAATTTTAATTTTATTATTCATTTATTTTATTTTATTATTTATTTATTCTATTTCACTTCACGCTACATTTCGCACATTGCGGGGTAGGCGGTGGAAACCTGGATACCTGGGGTAAGGACACTCCGTTCTCAATAAGACAATTCCGTTTCCCTCTTTTAATTGAGTCCTAGATATTCATCAAAGAAATATATAAGATTTTTAATAAGGATCCAAATCCTTAAGTACAAGTATGTACATAAGAAGAAAGAAGAATTTAAGACTTTAAGAAGTATCTTAAACGTAGACGATCACGACACGACGACGATTCAGACGATATAATTAAACATGAGAATGATTTCCCTTTATTTATAGCCACATAATAAAACATAATCATAATAATAAGATAAACTTACTTTAAGCAGCTTGTCATAATACAGATGAATTAAATGTATGAAAGTAGAACAAAAATAAAACACTAGAGCAGTGGTGGAGATATTTTATTGCAAATCGTTACACGGTGAATTATGACTTATAAATTACAAATAAATCAATTGCATACTTCTCACATTTTGTATATAATATATTTATATTATATTTTTTCCATATATTTTCTACGGTTAGTTTTGCCAATATACTTTCAATTACAATCAGTTTACTCACACTCATACAAGCTTCAGTATATCGTTCTGATAAACCACATGCGTTTGCCCTATTTCAACATTTTTCTGCAAAAATAATATACTTTATATTTTTCAATGTTTACAATTTTTGACAGCACCTGATTCATTCATTAGCAAACTGGTAGGAGCATTAAGAACTAAGTATTTTAAATTTAAAAAAAACATTAGTTTGAAAAACTGAAATACTCTTGGGGTTCCATCCACCACCTTCAATTTCAACTTTCAAACCCTCGTTATCTGGAGAAACTAATAGACAGATGAAATCAGTTCTAGCACTATGGTTTTCCCAACAGGCTGGACACTACTGTATGGTAAGTGATCTACGTAGGCCTCATGATAGATTTCGAGAAATTGTTCTGTAATATTTTACTTGAGAAGCACTTAAAATAAAAAAAAAAACATTTGAATTTATGATTTTCAAAATAGCACCATAGGCGTCAAATTGCCATGGCGACGTTTGTGTGGTGTGTGCATATCATTGTAATAGATGAAGACAATAAGGTTTCATTAATTAGATATATCATTTTAGTCATCTTCACAAGCAATCATCATTCCTATTGTCAAATTTAACTAACTATGCATATGAAGACTTAAAAATTTATCTCACAAATAAAAAATAAGATAGGATAGTTATTATTTATTATTTAAACTTAATACAGTAATAGGTACCTATGTCTTTAGATATATATTATTTTATAGATAATATTATATTGTTATCTGTTTCGCTGGGTTGTTATGGTTTTTTATTAAATTGTAACGAAAAGCCGTTTAGAGAGACTTGACAATACTCCAAGATTGACCGAACCAGAGCATTAAACAATGTAATGAGGGTTTCTGCCAGTTTAAAATCCTTTGATATATACCGTAGATTTTGATATTCTTCTGGCAATTATGTATTCTCTTAAAATGTCTCCTAAAGTGATTGATTGGTTTCACTCTTACTTGTATAGTCGCAAGCAACGTGTCCGGATTCAGGATTCCTGTTCTGAATGGTCACCGGTGCTTGCTGGCGTACCGCAAGGTGGCGTGTTGTCTCCTCTCTTATTTTCACTTTTTATTAACTATTTTTATCACAATCTTGCTTCTCCCTTACCACATTTATGCTGACGATCTTCAAATATATCGTCAGTGTTTGCCGCACGACCTTCCGATTACTACAACACTGTCTCAAAAACTCACAAACCTTTCAATACGAAGCAAATCTCTGGGCTTGTCGATCCGAAAAAATCTCAAACTATTATAATAGGTAGCCCAAGGCTTATTTGTCAAATTTCTCTAAACGATTTATCTAATATATCGCTTGACGGAATAATAATCCCTTTAACTGAGAAAGTAAAAAATTTAGGAATTATATTTGATCAGCATCTGTCTTGGAAACCACAAGTCAGTGAGCTTTGCCGAAAAATATTTTCAGCTATTGCATCATTACGTCGATTAGGTAACTTTCTACCCATTCCTACTAAAGTTGCGCTGGTCCAATCCCTCCTATTACCAATTCTTGATTATGCTGACTGTTTTACCTCGACCTAAAAGAGGAGCAATTAAATAAGCTTGAGCGTCTCCAAAATATCTGCATAAGGTTCATATTTGGACTCCACAAATATGACCATGTTTCCGAATTTCGTGCAAAACTCAAGTGGCTCCCAATTCGACTTCGCCGTAATACACATGTTCTCTGTCTTCTGTATAACGTTCTTTTCAACCAGTTTTCCCCTTCATATCTTAAAGAACGAGTCAAGTTTTTAAGTGAATCACATGATCGCTCCCTCCGCTCCCAGAATACCTTATCTCTAAAAATTCCTTCCCACTCATCTTCCTTTTACACAAATTCTTTTTCAGTCAAATCCGTATGCTTGTGGAACTCTCTACCAGTGACAGTCAGACAAGCTGAAACATTACCAACCTTTAAAAAAAGACTTAAGGAATACTATATGACACTATAATCCTAAGAATAATTAACAAATGCAATTATTATATATTTATGTACCCAAACAATGTGTTTATGTTTGTTTATATAAATATGTGTATGTATGTATATGTGTGTGTGTATGTATGTATATGTGTAGGTTTATTTTTATAAGTATATGTATTGTCGTATCTATAATAATGACATACTCAGTGCACCTCTTCCCATTTAATTAATGATCTCCTCTACCCCAAGGTTGCCTGGAATAGATTGCTCATTTAGCAATAAGGCCGCCTATTGTACTATTATATCAATAATTATGAACATTTTTGTAATTGTTATAACTGGTGTACAATAAAGAGTATTTTACATTTTTACATTCTCCGACTGAATGAGACTTTGTAGGCGACGTCTACTATTTTTGTTACCTGATCCTGTCATCACTCGATCTATTTTATTATCAGCTTTTCTTTTTAAATTTGAAGTAGCTTTCTTAAAACGTTCTTGCACCGATTCATTTAATGGTTTTGCCTGTACCATGTCTGATAAAAGTCCTACATGAGCATTCAATGCCTCTTTTCCAATCACTCTTGCTCCATTTGACAATAGAGGTAGAACTGATCTAAACAATCCACCCAAAAAACTTCCAATACCATGACCACGCTGACGTGCTGCACCTTTATAGATAACTCCAATTCCAGTTCCAGCTTGATGGATGTAATATTGTAGATATGGACAAATATTATCACTACGTTTTTCGTACATAATTTTATTTAAATTAGTTGCGTTTGAAATGTAACTTAACACACCTCGTTCCAAATTCAAATGGTATATTTTCTCCGGTGTTAGACCTTATATCTATTTCAATTGTATCAAACTCTCTACGCATTACTGGGATATAGTGCGGTGGTGAAAAAAACGTGCATTTTGTTAGATCCATATGCATATTTAACTGGATCCAAGGAAATAATCTGTAACAATGGACACATTACGTCTCCCACTATTTGAGGTTCTACGATATCACAGTAAATTAATAGTTGTGATGGGAAACCTAAGTAAAGGTTAGCTGGAAAGTTTCCTGTAGTTTTAGTTCTTACATCAGTATTTGGATCAAAACCAAGCTGAAGACTTAACTTTGAAGAAAACTTTAGAGAAATGAGGTACTCGATACTTCCGGTTAAAATGATGTATTTTGAAATCATAGCGTAGTTTAAATGATTCTCTAGAATTCAGGGCTGATAGAACATCCTCTATATTTTCATAACTAGATGCTGGGATATGATCTTTATAAGTAACAATCTTTGGTTCAGCTTCATTGGGAACCTGCTGCTCTCTTTTACTTTTTTTTTAATTATTATTTTAATAGTACCATTTGACAATGCATACTAAAGCTGAACTGTGTCCTGCAAAACTCTTTGTGAGTTTGACTGCAGGATCTCGAGTCTCTATACATATGATTTAAATTAAAATTACATTAATATTAGATCAAAATTAAACTAAGAAGTATTTTTTGTCAACTGTTCAATTAACAGTTGACAAAAAATGCCTCCTTGATACCGAAATTAACGCCAGAATTGGAGCTGCTGCCGCAGCCTTTGGCAGGCTGCGCAACAAGGTATTCCGCTCGCATGACTTAAAGCTCGTTACAAAAATAGCTGTATACAGGGCAACTGTAGTTTCGTCTCTCTTATATGCCTCTGAAACATGGCCGCTCTATCGCAAGCATATTACTACACTTGATCGATTCCATCTCAAGTGTTTACGCGATATTATGAATATCCGTTGGTGGGACCGTGTTCGTAATACAGAAGTTCTACAGCGTGCGAAGATCGACGGAATGGAAGCCTTCTTGATGCGAAGACAGTTGCGGTGGGCTGGTCATATCTCCCGGATGACGGAACTAAGAATGGCAAAACGCATCTTTTATTCCGAACTGCAAGTAGGCAAGCGGAAACATGGCGGCCAATTATTGCGGTACAAGGATGTGCTGAAGCGCCATATGAAGAGTTGCGACATCAATCCATCCCAATGGGAGACAACTGCAGCTGATCGGCTTAAATGGAGACGTATCCTTAGCACTAAGGTGTCGGAGTTTGAAATAAAACGACGACATGAGCTCAATCTTAGACGCGACGANTTTAATGGAGGTACATTTGTACCAAGTATTTCCAATTTAATGGAGGTACATTTGTACCAAGTATTTCCAATTTAATGGAGGTACATTTGTACCAAGTATTTCCAATTTAATGGAGGTACATTTGTACCAAGTATTTCCAATTTAATGGAGGTACATTTGTACCAAGTATTTCCAATTTAATGGAGGTACATTTGTACCAAGTATTTCCAATTTAATGGAGGTACATTTGTACCAAGTATTTCCAATTTAATGGAGGTACATTTGTACCAAGTATTTCCAATTTAATGGAGGTACATTTGTACCAAGTATTTCCAATTTAATGGAGGTACATTTGTACCAAGTATTTCCAATTTAATGGAGGTACATTTGTACCAAGTATTTCCAATTTAATGGAGGTACATTTGTACCAAGTATTTCCAATTTAATGGAGGTACATTTGTACCAAGTATTTCCAATTTAATGGAGGTACATTTGTACCAAGTATTTCCAATTTAATGGAGGTACATTTGTACCAAGTATTTCCAATTTAATGGAGGTACATTTGTACCAAGTATTTCCAATTTAATGGAGGTACATTTGTACCAAGTATTTCCAATTTAATGGAGGTACATTTGTACCAAGTATTTCCAATTTAATGGAGGTACATTTGTACCAAGTATTTCCAATTTAATGGAGGTACATTTGTACCAAGTATTTCCAATTTAATGGAGGTACATTTGTACCAAGTATTTCCAATTTAATGGAGGTACATTTGTACCAAGTATTTCCAATTTAATGGAGGTACATTTGTACCAAGTATTTCCAATTTAATGGAGGTACATTTGTACCAAGTATTTCCAATTTAATGGAGGTACATTTGTACCAAGTATTTCCAATTTAATGGAGGTACATTTGTACCAAGTATTTCCAATTTAATGGAGGTACATTTGTACCAAGTATTTCCAATTTAATGGAGGTACATTTGTACCAAGTATTTCCAATTTAATGGAGGTACATTTGTACCAAGTATTTCCAATTTAATGGAGGTACATTTGTACCAAGTATTTCCAATTTAATGGAGGTACATTTGTACCAAGTATTTCCAATTTAATGGAGGTACATTTGTACCAAGTATTTCCAATTTAATGGAGGTACATTTGTACCAAGTATTTCCAATTTAATGGAGGTACATTTGTACCAAGTATTTCCAATTTAATGGAGGTACATTTGTACCAAGTATTTCCAATTTAATGGAGGTACATTTGTACCAAGTATTTCCAATTTAATGGAGGTACATTTGTACCAAGTATTTCCAATTTAATGGAGGTACATTTGTACCAAGTATTTCCAATTTAATGGAGGTACATTTGTACCAAGTATTTCCAATTTAATGGAGGTACATTTGTACCAAGTATTTCCAATTTAATGGAGGTACATTTGTACCAAGTATTTCCAATTTAATGGAGGTACATTTGTACCAAGTATTTCCAATTTAATGGAGGTACATTTGTACCAAGTATTTCCAATTTAATGGAGGTACATTTGTACCAAGTATTTCCAATTTAATGGAGGTACATTTGTACCAAGTATTTCCAATTTAATGGAGGTACATTTGTACCAAGTATTTCCAATTTAATGGAGGTACATTTGTACCAAGTATTTCCAATTTAATGGAGGTACATTTGTACCAAGTATTTCCAATTTAATGGAGGTACATTTGTACCAAGTATTTCCAATTTAATGGAGGTACATTTGTACCAAGTATTTCCAATTTAATGGAGGTACATTTGTACCAAGTATTTCCAATTTAATGGAGGTACATTTGTACCAAGTATTTCCAATTTAATGGAGGTACATTTGTACCAAGTATTTCCAATTTAATGGAGGTACATTTGTACCAAGTATTTCCAATTTAATGGAGGTACATTTGTACCAAGTATTTCCAATTTAATGGAGGTACATTTGTACCAAGTATTTCCAATTTAATGGAGGTACATTTGTACCAAGTATTTCCAATTTAATGGAGGTACATTTGTACCAAGTATTTCCAATTTAATGGAGGTACATTTGTACCAAGTATTTCCAATTTAATGGAGGTACATTTGTACCAAGTATTTCCAATTTAATGGAGGTACATTTGTACCAAGTATTTCCAATTTAATGGAGGTACATTTGTACCAAGTATTTCCAATTTAATGGAGGTACATTTGTACCAAGTATTTCCAATTTAATGGAGGTACATTTGTACCAAGTATTTCCAATTTAATGGAGGTACATTTGTACCAAGTATTTCCAATTTAATGGAGGTACATTTGTACCAAGTATTTCCAATTTAATGGAGGTACATTTGTACCAAGTATTTCCAATTTAATGGAGGTACATTTGTACCAAGTATTTCCAATTTAATGGAGGTACATTTGTACCAAGTATTTCCAATTTAATGGAGGTACATTTGTACCAAGTATTTCCAATTTAATGGAGGTACATTTGTACCAAGTATTTCCAATTTAATGGAGGTACATTTGTACCAAGTATTTCCAATTTAATGGAGGTACATTTGTACCAAGTATTTCCAATTTAATGGAGGTACATTTGTACCAAGTATTTCCAATTTAATGGAGGTACATTTGTACCAAGTATTTCCAATTTAATGGAGGTACATTTGTACCAAGTATTTCCAATTTAATGGAGGTACATTTGTACCAAGTATTTCCAATTTAATGGAGGTACATTTGTACCAAGTATTTCCAATTTAATGGAGGTACATTTGTACCAAGTATTTCCAATTTAATGGAGGTACATTTGTACCAAGTATTTCCAATTTAATGGAGGTACATTTGTACCAAGTATTTCCAATTTAATGGAGGTACATTTGTACCAAGTATTTCCAATTTAATGGAGGTACATTTGTACCAAGTATTTCCAATTTAATGGAGGTACATTTGTACCAAGTATTTCCAATTTAATGGAGGTACATTTGTACCAAGTATTTCCAATTTAATGGAGGTACATTTGTACCAAGTATTTCCAATTTAATGGAGGTACATTTGTACCAAGTATTTCCAATTTAATGGAGGTACATTTGTACCAAGTACTTACCACTCAATTGGGGTAATACTCCAATAACCAATTGAATATAATCAATCAAAATATCTTCTTAAAACGCTAAAAATAAAAATTTTAAATAAACAGAATAATAATAATTACATATAATAAATTTTAATTCTTATAATATCCTAATGTTTAATTGCTTTTGTTTTCTGATTATTACAATTATTATTATTATTTTTAATAAAATTACTGTAAATTAATTAATTAATATTATTACTTATTACTAATCCATTGCTACAAAAAATATCACCGTGACATATTATGTATGAGAAATATATATATAGCAATCATGCTATTTTGGTTAACATTTATTTTTATATTTCAGTCAATTCATTAATTGATCAATAATTTAATAATATATGTGACTTGAGTTGAATTTATCCTAGTATAATATCATTTCATATTTATACTTATTTTAAAGTATGATTCCAACAAGAATCTACCTTCATTTCTAATATTTAGTTTATCAAAATTTTATAAATGTTGCAACTAATGATAATTATAATATCACCATGGCATGCACAGGTAAAAGATTTACTTAATTGTATTACATTGAGGCTTAACCGTATACGACAAAACAATCTTGCTAATTTTGCTTTTCATTTACCAAACAATGCCATTTTACTTTGTCTTTATTACCATTTTTTTTAATTTAGTATAATTATAATATCTTTTCACCGACCCTTGTCCTCGTCGCCACTTGTTGAGTCGCCTATGATGCACTGGCTCGCCAACTAAGGATGTGCGCAAGCGCTGCGTCCGGTCTCGCCCGTGGCTCGCGCAGTAATGACACGCACCCCGCACCCCTTAGCTCGAGACAGTGTATATCTACTATTAAATATAGATCTAGCAATTATGCTAGATCTATAGCACAAACACTACACTTATAATTAATAATCAGAAAGAGAGGTAAATGTTAAAAAAATAAGGCCAAATCGAAAAATATCATATTTCTTCCGCTTCACGCTGTATCCCGCTTATAGCAGGGCAGGCAGAGGGAGTCCAGTGTTAAGACACTCCGCTCCCCACTTTCCGAATTATGAAGGCATTGCGCTTTGACTCGACATCAGAGAAATGAAAATATTAAATTTCATTTCCTCGAGTGGGAATCGAACGTAGAACGTTTACAGTCATACGCCCCTGCGCCACGTCTGGCCATATAATAATTTTATGTTCTGGCTATAATAATTTTTAAGATCATTGAAGCAAAATATTACTTATCGTTCTCTTCTCATATTGATGATCGTTTAAAAAATATGTTAGAACCTTTATTTATTGGAATAGGCACGTGCAACGCTACGCTAGCGTGATATAAAGCAAAAAACGAAGTAGGTTTCATATCTGGTACCTTAAAAATATAATGAACCGCAAGATTGTTTGAAGGAAAGTATAAACTTTAAAATATTTCCTAAAGTAGGTACCTACAATAAAAGTGACTTAAGTCTGTAGTCTCATAAAAATCTAGAAAAATCATTTTCCGATCAGTTAACAGAAATTAATTAATTTCAATTATATTATTAGTTAAAAGAAATTAATTAATTTCAATTATTAATTTATGTATTTACATAATATTTATAATTATGTATGTATTTTTTTCTTATAGATTAAATATGTAGTTTGCGTATATATGTATATGTAGTTTATATATATATTATTATATATTTATATTTATAGATTTAAATATAATATTTTTCTGTTATGCACTATACTGTCCCCGCTGTTTCACAGATATCCACTTCCACTGGTAGGCTGGAAGAGATTTCTTTTAGAAATAAGCCCTCCCTTGTCAACAAAATTTTTCTTCTTTTAAGTTTCTGTATTTTGTTTTTGTGCAATAAAGAATATACATAATTTATTTTATTTTATTATTTGTTTATTCTATTTTGCTTCACGCTGCATTCCGCAAACCTGGACACCTGGGGTTAATACACTCCGTTCTCAATAAGACAATTCCGTTTCCCACTCTTAGATATTCGTTAAAGAAATATAAACGATTTTTAAAAGGCATCGAAATCCTTAAGTACATACTTCTTAAACCTAAAAAACGCTTTAAGCTTTCAGACGATACATGAGAATGATTTCAAAGTCAAAGTCAAAGTCAAAATATGTTTATTCCATAAAAATGCTTAACATTTACTTGGACAAGTCATATGAGTAGCAAAAAATGCAAAACAAAATAACCAAAAAAAATGTGCAATTTTGACTTGAAAAAAGCCCGTTCAAATGGTTGAGCTCATGAGAAGATACAGGCAAAGAAACTCATGGCCACTCTTTTTAAATGCCAACATTTGTTACAAATTACAATTAACAATTTTAACTTAGAAATAGAGCAACTCATTTCCAAACATCTTTATCGCGAACATAATCTTTAACAGAGTAATATGCTATTTGGCAGAGCCTGTGCTTAACCACTTTTTAAAATTTGTTCAGTGATAAATTAACCACGTCCTTTGGAAGTTTGTTATAAAAGTGTATACTTTGACCTACGAATGAGTGAGACGCTTTATGGAGCCTAGAGAAGGGCACAGCAAGCTTATTTTTATTTCTTAAATTATGTTGATGGAGGTCACTGTTTTTATTAAATTTATTAATATTTTTATGCACATATACTAAGTTGTCGTAAATATATTGGGAGTGTAGTGTGAGGATGTTAAAGTCTTTGAATTTATTCCTTAGTGACTCCCGTGGACCCATTTTATAGACTGCTCGGACAGCCCGTTTTTGGAGCACAAAAATGGTATCTATGTCAGCGGCACTGCCCCAAAGTAATAGGCCGTAAGACATAATGCTATGAAAAAAGCTGAAGTATACTAAACGCGCGGTGTCAACATCGGTCAGTTGACGAATCTTAGGGACAGCATACGCTGCCGAACTAAGTCTACCAGATAAAGTTTCTACATGCGGACCCCATTGTAACTTCGCATCTAATGCTATACCTAAGAAAACAGGTTCATTAACCACTTTAAGTTCCTCATTGTTCATCAAAACCCTGGTTTCTACTTGTTGCACATTCTTAGTAAAGAACCTGATATATTTAGTTACCTGATACATTTAAAAGCAAGTTATTGGCACAAAACCAGTGTAATATCCTAGAAAGAGCATTGTTTACATCGTCAATTTCCAATTGCCGTCTATTAACCTTAAAAACTAAAGATGTATCATCTACAAACAACACCATTTCACAGATATCTCTCATAAGGTGAGGTAAGTCATTAATGTACAAAAGGAACAAAAACGGACCCAGAATAGAGCCTTGTGGCACCCCCAATGCTACAGGTGACCCGTGTGATAGTTTCCCGTTTGAATCCTATCATATATATATTAATAAGAAGTGAGAAGATCCAAAGCAATGTCTCTTATACCATAGTGGTGTAGCTTCCTGATAAGAGTTTTATGCTGCACACAATCAAATGCTTTGGATAAGTCACAAAACACCCCAAAGGCATCACGTGACTCCTCCCAAGCCGCGAATACACTCTCTAATAATTTGACCCCAGCATCAGATGTTGACCTTCCACGAGAGATTCCCTTTATTTATAACCCCTCTCGGTGATTTAATATATATAAATGGATATACCTATAAAAATAATAACATAAACTTACTTTAAGCAGCTTGTCATAATACAGATGAATTAAATGTATGAAAGTAAAACAAAAATAAAACAATAGAGCAGTGGTGGAGGTATTTTATTGCAAATCGTTACACGGTAAATTGTGACTTTTAAATTACCAATAAATCAATTTTTCTACGGTTAGTTTTGCCAATATACTTTCAATTACAATCAGTTTACTCACACTCATCCATTTTGTTGAGCTTCAGTATATCGCGTTCTGATAAACCACATCTTTGCCCTATTTCTTTTTTTTTCTGTACAAGTAATAAATTTTATATTTTTCAATCTTTATAATTTCTGTCAGCACCTGATTCGTTCCATCAAACAACTGAAATGGGCATATCAATTTTAAGAACCTACTATCTATATATGTAAAAGGACTTGTCCTCACTGACTGAGGTAAGACGCGCGCACAGCCGTAACCGCTGTGTGTAGAAACGTGAAATTTGGACAGATGCTTATATTCGTAACCGGGAAATCCACTAAGAAGGGATTTTGAAAAATTTTAACCCTAAAGGGGTCAAATGAAGAAGTTTGTATGGAACAAAGTCAAAGTTTGTATGGAACAAAAATGAAATCTACACCGATTTTTATACAAGTTGAAATTTAGATTTATAAAAGAATTCACCTCTAAATAAGCAAGCGAAGCTGCGCGCGTCCGCTAGTAAATCCTATAATAGGGAAATGGTTTTATTCGTTAACGGCTTTGGCTATTATTATTATGACTTCATTACGTAGAGTTTTTAATGAAAACATAAATTATGATGCAAATATGAACACAACTACATTAGTACTTATTTATTGCAGAAATATAACACATATTAATATTAAATATTCACAAGAATTTTAATCTTCACTAGAGCACTGATTGATGAGTGTAATTGGCGGGAAAATGTTAGCTTAAACTTATTTGCAATATAATAGATTTATTCTTTCGATATCTCCCTGAGAAAGTTTTTCCTTTTGGCCAATTATAACATCTGCCTAAAAGCAATCGAAAAATTAAATCATGTAACTACATGAGACAAAGATTTATATAGTATCGGAAAGTTAGCTAGCTAGTAATCTGTGTACAACTAAATATAGATTGGCATTGTAACCCGCACACAGCAGGGTAGACAAAGGGAACCTAGTGGTAAGACACTCCGTTCTCCACTTTCCGCCGATTTTTTCCTAGCCATGTTCAGTGGCGGAACAAAAAGAAGTAGTTTTAGAACAAGTCAATGAAGTTATATATTTGGGAAGTTTGGTAAGTAGAGATGGATGATTCGAAATGGATGGGCAAATGTAACAGATTTAATGGTGCCTTAGCTGCATTGACGTCAGCATAGCTGCACGTTTGACCGTAAACAATGCAGTGTTGGTAACGCCGTGTTATACGGCAGTGAAACGTGAATATTATAGAACAAGAACTAAAGAAAGATTAATACTGTGTAAATGCGATCTCTTCGAAGAATATGCGGAGGCAGCTTAGCTGATCGAATTCCCAATAGATACACAGAATGGCAGGTACTAGCGAGAGTGTCACGGTAAGAATGAAGAAGAATGTGTTCGATCGAACGAATCAGTGATGAAAAAATGGTAAAAAAGATTTAACAAACTTACTGTCAGTATCAAAGATAGATAGAGGAAGACTGTGTAAAAAACATGAGAATCCCCCAGAGGGCATGTATAAAGAGGTTCATAACAGTGGACGAAGCGAAAGAGGTATGCAGAGACCGAAGCGTTTGGCGCTCAGGTCTCTCTGACTACCCCGCCAGGGTTGCATACAGCGTGCAGCTAAGGTAAAAATTTATTGCCCCGAGTGGAGATCGAAACTACAACCATCGTGTTACAGTCACACCTTTGTGCCCCTGCACCACGACGGCCTCAATAAAGATACTTCCCATATTTAAGTAGTTAGAAATATTAATTTAATTAAGAATACTAAATTATTCTGCGATAAATAATTAATTAGATTACTTACCTCTTTAGGCACAATCGTATCTTTGTCATTTCTACTAAAAGCTTTACGACTGTAGTGCATGCAACTGAAATAGTCATAGTTTGTTACGTCATCTATGCCTCCTGGAGTAATTCTTTTTGCAAAACTATGTGATTGACCTATAGATTTAAAGATAGATTATTATATTATGTGTGTTATTTTTAAACAACCCTTACTTAAATAAGCGCTTCACGCTGTAACCTGCACACAGCAGGATCCGTGCCCCATTTATAGCTGAATTCTGGAGGCAATGCGTGTCGGGTGGCGGAATTCAACGCCGAGCTGTCTCTGTCATTGAAATTTAATAGAGTGGGAATCGCACCCACAACCTGTAGCGTTTACAGTCACACGCTTCTACCCCTGCGCCACGACAGGCCTCTAAATACTAAATACATATTCATTATTTAATAAAAAAATATAAAATAAATTTAAATATAAATAGTTAATAACCTTCTTTTATATTATCCCATATAATATCAACATAATCATCTCTGTCAAATCTAGCTTGAGAATGAGGGAAGCCAAGTGTGTGTAGAAGTTCATGTAAAATAGATCCATGGCGAAAACAACCTCTTCCAGCCTTTTTTTTATTAGACAAATTTATAATCTGCCTCGCGTTTAAATACCCCATATGAGAATAACATCCAGAACGGTCTCCCTGTAAAATCTTTTCGATTATAATAGAAAAAATGTTGCATGTAAGTATGTGTATGTACGTATATGATATAATACTCGCTGTATGATGCGCAAATCTTTAAAATTCCTACATATTTTTTTGTAATAATAATTCTAATACTTGAGAATATGACATATTTAATATTTTCATCTCCTCGGTCTGGTAACGAGGCAAAGCGCGGCGTTAAGTATAGCCATTCAACGGCGGAAGTTGAAGGTTCACAGGCCTCCTCCGCCTGCCCTGCTATGTACGGGATACAATGTGAAGGTAAAAAATACTTAAGAATTTTATAGATTTTTTTTGAGGAACGGAGTGTCTTTACACTGGATGAAGAAATGCGAAGCTGATTGTATATATTTAATGCAGAGTAAGAATTTACATACAACTTTAGATTTTTTTTTTGACACATTAGAACAGAGAAAATGAAAATATTAAATATGTCATTTTCTCAAGTGGGAATCGAATCCACATTCGTACACAATATCTTTTCCTTTCGCATGTACATTGTACATATCTTATTATTTAAAAATAATTGTGCTTAAAATTATATGAAACAAAGCAAACAGAATATACCTTTATATATACTACGATTTCAGCGTTAAAGTCTGTAATTTCGTGGAAATTAAGGCATGACACAGAATTTATATCTTCAATAGCCTGTTTGATGGCTAGCGTTTGATATTCATCTGAATACATAAAATCAATGTAAATATTTGTTTAAACTATCTTTTTTTTTTTAATTAATTAAATTTACACACAATAATAAAATATTTATACGATGTATAAGCAAAATAATGGTAATTACATACCAAAATGCTCGTATATGATAAAATACGGGATATCTTTGGTAGGCCACACCGATACCGCAAATGGTAGTTTATCAAGTTCATTATTATTATTAAAATCAATATTACGTCGTTGTGCAATGTCGAGAATAATGTCTCCTTCAAATATATCTCCATTATCACTAGCCCTACCTGTGTGTAGAGTAAGATTATTATTAATAGTTATTTTTTATATAGCTTATAATTAATAATCAGAAAGAGAGGTAAATGTAAAAAAATAAGGCCAAACCGAAAAATATCATATTTCTTCCGCTTCATGCTGTATCCCGCTTATAGCAGGGCAGGCAGAGTGAATCTAGTGTTAAGACACTCCGCTCCCCACACTCTGAATTATGAAGGCATTGCGCATTGACTTGACATCAGAGAAATGAAAATATTGAATTTCATTTCCTCGAGTGGGAATCAAACCTACAACGTTTACAGCGATACGCCCCTGCGCCACGTCTGGCCATATAAGGATTCTACGACTTGGCAATAATAATTTTTAAGATCATTGAAGCAAAATATTACTTATCGTGTTCTCTTCTGATATTGATGATCGTTTAAAAAGTGTATTAGACCCTTTGACATCATTTATTGGAATAGGCACTTGCAACGCTACGCTAGCGTGATATAAAGCAAAAAACAAAGTAGGTTTCATATCTGGTACCTTAAAAATATAGTGAACCGCAAGATTGTTTTAAAAAAAGTATAAACTTTAAAATATTTCCTAAAGTAGGTACCTACAATAAAAGTGACTTAAGTCTGTAGTCTCATTAAAATCTAGAAAAATCATTTTCGGATTAGTTAACAGAAATTAATTTCAATTTTATTATTTATTTATTTTATTTTATTATTTGTTTATTCTATTTTGCTTTACGTTGCATTCCGCACATTGCGGGGTAGGTGGTGGAAACCTGGACACTTGGGGTTAAGACACTCCGTTCTCAATTAGACAACTCCGTTTCCCACTTTTAATTAAATCCTTTTTAGCAAGGATCCAAATCCTTAAGTACATATTTCTTAAACCTAAATAACGCTTTCACTTTTCAGATGAAATTATTATACATGAGAATGATTTCCCTTTCTATATAGCCACATAATAAAAGAAAATAATAATAATAAGATAAACTTACTTTAAGCAGCTGTTCATAATACAGAGGAATTAAATGTATGAAAATAGAACAAAAATAGGTCGTGCAACTATTTTATTGCAAATCGTTACACCGTGAATTATGACTTAAAAATTACAAATAAATCAATTGCATACTTCTAACATTTTGTCTATATATTTTCTACGGTTAGTTTTGCCAATATATTTTCAATTAGAATCAATTTACTCACACTCATACATTTTGTTGAGCTTCAGTATATCGCGTTCTGATAAACCACATCTTTGCCCTATTTCAACATTTTTCTGTTAAAATAATAAATTTTATATTTTTCAATCTTTACAATTTCTGACAGCACCTGAGTCATTCCATTAATAAACTGGTATGGGCAGTAAGAACTAAGTATTTAAAATAAAAAATAATTATTAGTTTAAAAACCTGAAATACGTTTAGGGTTCCATCCACCACCTTCCATTTCTTCTTTCAAACCCTCATTATCAGGAGAAATTAACAGACATATAAAATGAGTTCTAGCACTATGGTTTTCCCAACAGGCTGGACATTACTGGATGGTAAGTGATCTACGTAGGCCTGATGATAGATTTCGAGAAACTGTTCTATAATGTTAAGCTCAATATCTTCGAAAGTCGCAGATGATTGCAAAATATTATTATTTGTTAAAATTCACCTTCATTAAATTAAAAGGGTTAATCTTATTTTGCAAGTGTTTCATATAACGATTTCTGTCTAACAATCATGAGTGAAGAATGAAATTTGTCTATCGTATATAAATCGTGTAATAGGGAAGTGGTTTTATTTGTTAACTAGCGACCCTCTTGCGGCTTCGCCCGCTTTTAGTACTGGATTATTCATATAATGTATGTTTGCAAAGCACTTAAGATAATGTGAAAATTAATTAAACCCTAATGCAACCCGCATTTTCGTAGTTTCAATAAGGATTTTCCAATTATTTTACACAGCAAGGATTTTTTAATAGGTACCGTAATTTTAAATCTTTTCAAGTACTTATTAAAATATATTTACATGATAGTTAGATAGTTAAATGATTTTAGATAGTTTAATGACTATTTTTAAATGGAAGAAATTACAAACCTACCTACTAATAACTACTACAAAAAATATGAAACCAAATATATCGCGCTGAAATAATACATTCAACTCCAATTGTCCAATACGTGCAAACGCATCTAAATCTTCGTTGCTATAAAGGCAGGTGGGTTTTTTTTTCGAGCTTGAGGTTAATGCTGTAGAGGGTATTCTGTCCCTATGAAAAGCAAGTACTACGTGGCTGCCTGTGAGGAAAATTAAATAGACTGCATCGGCCGGGAATCGAATCCGGGCCGCCCGCGTGGCAAGCAAGCATTCTACCACTGAACCACCGATACGTGAGTCATTTAAATGGAATAATATAGAATTAGCATTAAAAAGAGAATGCGGATCTCCGCATCTAATACATCAATATCTAATACAGAGTTAAATACTTTATTAATAGAGTTAGCAAATGTTAGGAGAAAAGGTTTATATAAAGATTTAATATTTGAATTTAAACAAAAGTCATTTTTTATTAGAAGTAAATTAAAATTAAAGGTGATGGAGCCGTACATAAATACCGCCCAGAATACCTTAAGAAATAGTTTACCGTATCATGACCAAATATATGTGTCTAATTGTAATTTTAATGAAACGGGAAATAGAATATTGCAATTAGAAGCAGAAGGGAGAAATGACAACTTTAAACATTTTTTTATAGTGTTTTACCGCCGCCGCGTTATGTTCATCAAAATGCGTATTCGCAATATAAACCGAACTTTAATTATAACAAGAGACAAGCTTATCCGTCTACATCGCGATCGAATCATTTTCCGATGCGACATAATAATAATAATAATTTTTATAACAATAATAATTATAACCATAATAAAAATCAATGGACTCCGAATGCAAATATTTTTTTTACTAGGCCGCAGCATAGTTATTTTAAAAGGAATCAATATCATCCTAATACAAATAGAATCCCACAGGAAATGGGGGATGTTTCAATGCAATCAGCCCCTCCATTGCGTCCTGGTTAGGTCAATTTAGGGAAAGGTATTGTTGCTGAGGAAGTATTACACCATGAAAATAATTTTGATAATATTCATTTAAATTTTCACGAAGTTGCCGACCGCGAAAAAACATCACATAGTATAGAACATGTGAAAGATAAAGACAATCACGTAGCAGATGCATTAAATATAATTCAAATAATTTGGTGTATAATTCAATTGTGGTGAGAAAATATCGTTAGACAGTAAGCCATAGGAAATGGAAAATCCTATAAATACTGAGTCCAATTCACTGCTTTCAGTCAATAAAACATTAACTAATACAATAAATTCATGCCAACAAGACAGTGATAGTGGCATACCAATTATTAACAATTATCCACCGAAACGTTTGAGACGTGTAGTGTTTGAAAGTGCGCCTTACGAAAATACGAGATATGAAAAAAGTATGTGGTATTTTTATATTCCACCAAATAATGAGGAAAAGTTATTAAAAGTTTTATGTTAGAATATTTAAGTAAAGAAAAAATTGCGTTTATAATTCCTAATGATGAATTATATTTTAAAGTTTCTGAAGTATATAGGAAATATTTTGATCATAGAAAGGTTAAGCCAATAAGATATACTAAGTCTTTAATAGAGATAGATAATAAAGAGAAACAATTACAATTAATGAATGAGTGCAATATATTAAATAATAGACATGAAAGTATTAAAAGTGTTTATAAGCAATTACGAAAAAAATATTATTTTGAAAATATGCGAAAAATTATTAAGAAATATATTTTAAATTCTGAATTATGTAGGAAACAAAAGAATTATAGGAATAATAGATTGAATAAACGAATTCAGCCTCCAGAAGTAATTAAAATAGATGATAAGGTTTATTTGGAAAATTCAATGGTAGATAGGCACAAAACGAAATCAAGATTTCTGGGTCCATACAAAATCTTAAGTATATAACCACATAATAAATATAAAATAAGCAATGGGAAAATTTATCACGTAGAGGAACTAATTGTTTCAGAATCCTCTATACTTTCGGATATAAGTTCAAGTAGTTAGACCCTTCGGAAAATGTAGTAAAACCTACTTGAATATTAGAAGGAAAGTGCTACATAATATTATATATTAGAAAAAAAAAGAAAGAGAATTAGAAATAAAAATTATTATACATAAATTAGAAAGATGTAAATCACAGATATCAAAGTATAGTTATTTCAGTAAATGTATAATGTATTGTAACTTTAATTTGAAACTTTTATTGATAATTGTGTAAAATATTATGTAGAACATATGAAATATTGTACCTATTATCCAATACAACCTTCCCTGTTCCTATCCTATAATGCGAACGGTAATTATAGCATACAATGGAAATGAAATATGTGATGTCGAAGATTATACTAGAACATTAATATGCAAAGGAAATATTAAAAAAAAAAAAAAAAAAAAGGAATACTTGCGATTGGCGAAAGATGTCAAACGGTTTTTATTAAATGTCCTCAGATCTGACAAGACAGAGAGTCTTCAGATAAAACCATCATTGGAAAAAAAGGAATTACAGCTGATGAAGATGGAGAATAAATGAAATTCCAACATCTAACTATGAAAATCACGACAGTATAATATGGTTGACAACTATTATAACTATTATTATATTGATATGCCTCATTTATGTTTAAATTCTCAGATCCAGGTTTCGTTCGAAACATGTACTTCGAATTTGGAGGGGGACAGTCAACCTAGTCGAACATTGTTGTAACACATGGTTTAAATAAAAGATAATAAATATAAAACAAGTGCCCAACGGCTTGTGGGCCCTTGGTAGATTTATGACTCCGAGAGAAAGTCCTTTAAAAGCATTACGAGAACCCAGCCGCACATGTTGGGGCACATGATCATTTGGATGTCGATGTCAATAGGCTGATAGATTTACGACTTCGAGGGAATTTTATATAATAACTCCATGAGAAATAAAGCATCGTGAGAAACGAGCCACAGGGGTGGGGACACCCGAATTTGTATTAAAGCCGACCAACCTTAGGAATAAAGCAGATCCGATTCGGCCTTGCTTCGGTGAGGTCGCACAATTGGGCTATTATATTTATTTCGATCCTTTGTCGAAGTGATACTCTATATATATTAGCGTTGTGCTGCGGCTGCTGCGACTGCTGAGCTGCGTGGCGTTCTGCTGCGCTGCGTTGCCCTGTGGTTGCCGAGTCCCGCATCGCTCGTTTCCAGCGTCCGGATTGTTGTTCAGTAAGTGGACTCACAGTTGTTCTAGTTAGGCACTCACCTACCGTTCACCGACGGTAGACTTTGTTTTTGCCAAATATTGTGTTAGTTATAAAATACACACCCCGTCCCTCGCCGCAAGGTGAGGGGAGAGACACAGCATGGCCGGCCTTAGCAGCTCCGAGCTGCTGAGGTATTTAGAGACCTTCCACGGCGAAGCGTTCAGCGCCGTGATGAAGTTCGCGCAAACGCGCCACGACGCGCCAAGCTCGCCTAGCGCGCCCGATGTCGGCCCGGATGCCGATATGCAGCCTTCAGCTGCCGGCCCGAGTGCCATGGACGAGCCGATGCTCTCCGACGGGCCCTGCGACCTCGGTGTCGCCCCGTCGAGGGCACGTTCCCGCGACCCATCACCGATCCAATCTGGTGAAGAGACGGAGGAGGGCAATTGCCCGTCCTCCGATACGGAAAATGAAGACGGTTTCGAGACCGTCGGATCCCGATCGGCCAAGCGTAAGGCCAGGGCCCCTAAGGCCCCCCCCCCGCCCAAAAAGGCGAACAAACCCGACGGCCGCCGTTCCCGCGCGAACGCGCCAACGGTTTTCCCCTCCCCTGCCCCCGCCTCTGCGGTCGAGCGGGAAGTGGACGCAACCCCCCGCGCGCCCCGCGTCAAACCCCCGCCGCCCATTTATGTGCAAGACAAGCACAAATGGGGCAAGGTGTCGCAGTGGCTTAATAGCCACAACATCCAATATTCCACCGCGCGCTTAACGCAGGTCGGAATTAAAATTCAGGTTAGGTCTTCGTCGGAACACCGACAATTCACCTCGTTCCTTCGAGAGTATCAGATAGGGTACCACTCATACGCCCTGGAGGACGAGCGCCAATTGCGCGTCGTTCTCAAGGGCATTCCCAAAGAGATCGAAGTCGATCTCGTGTTTGAAGATCTCCGTAGCAAAGGCTACCCCGTGCGCCAAGCGCACCGTCTATCGAATCCTCGCACTAAAGCGAAATACGACATAGTCCTGATCATCCTGGACCTCACTAAGGAGGGAAAGGAAATCTATAACCTGAAGTCGGTGTGCTCTCTCACCGGCATCAGAGTCGAGCCCCCACACTCGAGGGGCCTCATAGGGCAGTGTCACCGCTGCCAACTATACGGCCACTCTGCCCGCAATTGTTTCGCGCGGCCTAGGTGCGTCAAGTGCCTAGACGATCACGCGACTGCGGATTGTCCCCGCAAAGTCCCCGATCCCGCTGTGCCCCCAAGCTGCGTGCTATGCGAGACGCAGGGCCATCCCGCGAACTATCGCGGATGTTCCCGCGCGCCGCGCAGACGCACTAGGCGCGGAGGCAAAAAGCGCGCCTCCAATAATAATAATAATAAAAATAAGGAGCCGGCTCCTACTCAGTACGAGCCCGCCCCTCTTCCAAAAGAGAATGCGTGGTTTAAACCCGCACCTACCCCGGTCGTCGCCCTCGCCGCGACACCGATACAGCCGCCTACCGTTCAGGTAGCGGCTCCCCGCCCCGCGCTCGCACCTCCCGGTGCGTCTGCGCCCTCGCGCCCGGCGTCTTCCCGCGCCGCGCCCGCCCCCGCGCCTCTCCGCGCCGCGCCCTCTGGCGCCGCGCCTGCGCCCTCGTCTAACGCTAGCGATTTAGCACTTGTGTTAAATTTCGCTAGAAGTTTTGATTTCAAAGAAATCAAAGTCCTCGCGGCGAAACTTAGGAACACGAACGGTTCCGTCGATCGCGCTCAAGTTATTTTCGATCATATTGATCTCATCGAAGCCATTNTGTATCGGGTCACCTGCACCTAAGGAGCAGCACTCCGCATACCCGGCCGCCCGAGGTCAGACGTCTTCTTCCGAGGGACTTTCTATCCTCCTCCAAATCCCACTCATAAGTCGTCGTTTCACCTTGGTCGTTTAATCAACGCCCCCCTCAGGAAACCGAGGGCCCAATTCTGATCATCGCCCCTTCCATGTATCTGCTCTAAAGCAGGTTTTCGCCTGAGACCACGGTCAGAGAACCAAGGCCCTGATGTCATTCAGAGCTACTACGGAGATGGCCTAGAGAATGTCTTAATTCTGCGCCTGGCAAAGTAAATTTAGAAGTGATTGCACGTATTTTGGAGATATCCAATAATTATAATGTATTTCCACGCGACATAATTGGTTACAGATTTCGTTTAAGTATTTTTGAGTCAGAGTCTGTTGTTTATAATTTCTTTCGTTTAAGTTTTCTGTTATTTGAGGTATTTATTTGTGTTTATTTTAAACCGCTATCTAATTTTTTTTAATTTATTTTAATTGGAATTTTTTTATTGGAATTACGAAAATGCGGGTTGCATTAGGGTTTCATTAATTTTCACATTATCTTAAGAGCTTTGCAAACATCATTATATGAATAATTCGTTAGTTAAGGCGGGCGAAGCCGCGAGCGGGTCGCTAGTATTATAATAAAATAGTTTTTAAAACAAAAGTTTAAGATATTTTTACTCGTGTAAGGCAAGCGGGCGCGGCGGGCGCGCTTGTATAAGCAAAACGTCGCAGGACGCATGGCGAGTGGTGAGCCGTTTCGCAGCAAGGATTTTTTGATATTGTAACAACTTCTAAAGTACTTATTAAAGTGAAAAACAGTTAAAGACAGTTTTGATCTACATTAAATGGCAAACGTAACTAATATAATTATTTATATGCTGAGAGTAAGGGATAAGTGAAACTTACAGGTGATGTGTCGACGGCGGGATGTGTCAACAATTAAATGCGTTTTTCTGTAAAACTATTCGCAATTTCGAAATAGTGTAAAAAGTAAATTTTATCTTAGTTTAACGTAGAAAATTAATAAAGTATTTTAAAGGATAAGGATTAATACCATTATGCAAAAATATACCTCACAATATAAAATATATTGAAATTATTATTTTTAGACAGAAAAATGGTCACTACACGTTATTTTTAAAAGATACGAATATGCCGTCGCTGACTTTTTTGTAGATCTCATTAAGAGGAACAATACTCCAAGTACACTTTTCCATGTAGTACTTACCATTAAAGCAGCGCATGCGCGAAAGTGTCTCAACGGGTAGGACTTTATACACCCTTTATATATCGTATTTATGTTAATTAACATAAGAATGTACAAATAATAAACTATACATTAACCTTCTGTGAGAAATATTCGACCTAATAGTGAAAACCGCATCAAAATCCGTTGCGTGGTTTGGAAGAAGAAGAGTTAGAAACGCCAGACAGACACGAAAAGCGACATTGTTTTATAAGACATAGGATAGGATGGCTTTGGCTACTAATATAATGACTTCAGTACGTTGAGTTTTTAATGCAAACAGAAATTATGATGCAAATATAAACACAAAATATATTAGTACATATTTATTGCAGATATATAACACATATTAATATTAAACATTTACAAGAATTTTAATCGTCACTAGATCACTAATAGGTGAATCTGATTGGCGGGAAAATGCTAGCTTTAACTTATTTGCAATATAATAGATTTAATCTTTCGATATCTCCCGGAGAAAAATCTTCCCTTTGGCCAATTATAACATCTGCCTAAAAGAAATCGAAAAATAAAACCCTGTAAGTACATGAGACAAAGATTTAAATAGTATCGAAAAGTTAGATAGCTAGTAATTTGTGTACGACTAAATAAAGATTAGCATTGTAACCCGCACACAGCAGGGTAGGCAAAGGGAAACTAGTGGTAAGACACTCCGTTCCCCACTTTCCGCCGATTTTTTCTAGACGTGTTCAGTGGCGGAACACAGTGCCGGGTTTCTGCCGTAACGCTAGAGTAAAGAAAAAAAATATTATGTCTTGGAACTTGCGTCTAAGCCAGAATGCAATGAAAACAAACGTTCTGGTATTTGAAAGAAATGAAGAAAGGACTGCGAGATCAATATAAATGGTAAAATTTTAGAACAAGTGAATGAAGTGATATATTTGGGAAGTATGCTCAGTATAGATGGAAGATACGAGATGGAAAGGCTTAGGCGTATTGCTGCCGATAACAGATTTAATAGTGTTTTAGCTGCATTGACGTTAGCACAGCTGCACGTTTGGCCGTACATAATGCAGTGTTGGTACCGCCGTTGTTGTACGGCAGCGAAACGTGAGTATTATATAACAAGAACTAAAGAAAGATAAATGCTGTGTGGATGCGATCTCTTCATAGAATATGCGGAGTCAGCTTAGCTGATCGAATTCGCAATAAAGAGATACACAGAATGCCAGGTACTAGCGAGAAAGTCACGGTGAGAATAAAAAAGAATGTGCTCAGCTGGTTTAGGCACGTCGAACGAGAGAAATGAGTGATGAAAGAATAGTAAAAAAGATTCAACAAAGTTACTGTCAGTATCAAAGATAGATAGAGAAAGATCATGGAAAAAGCATGGGACTCTCCCAGATGGCATGTATAAAAAGGTTCGTCCAAACAGTGGACGGAGCGTAAGAGGTATGAATAGACCGAAGCGTTTGGCGCTCAGATCTCTCTGACTACTCCGCTAGGGCTAAATACACGGGAAGCTAAGTTAATAAATAATTCATTGCCCCGAGTGGAGATTGAAACTACAACCATCGTGTTATAGTCACACCTTTGTGCCCCTGCACCACGACGGCCTCAATAAAGCTAATTCCCATACTATTTAAGTGGTTGGAAATATTTATTTATTGGAGAATACTAAATTATTCCGCGATAAATAATTAATTAAGTTACTTACCACTTTAGGCACAATCGTGTCTTCGCCATTTCTACTAAAAGCTATACGATCGTAGTGCATGCAACTAAAATAGTCATACTTTGTTATGAGATCTATGCCTCCTGGTGTAATCTGTTTTGCGAAACCATGTAAATGACCTATCGATTTAAACATAGATTTTTATAGCCTAGGGTAGGCAGAATGTATCTTGTGTTAAGCCACTCCGTGCCCCATTTATCGCTGAATTCTGAAGACAAGTGTCGGAAGCGGAATTCAACGCCGCGCTTTGTCTGGCGATGGAATGAAATATTAAGCTATGCATATCTTCATTAAGATTTAATAGAGTGGGAATCGAACCCACAACCTGTAGCGTTTACAGTCACACGCTTCTACCCCTGCGCCTACATATTCATTATATAATAATAATTTTATAAAATAAATTTAATATAAATAGTAAATAACCTTCTTGTATATTATCCCATATAATATCAACATAATCATCTCTGTCAAGTCTAGCTTGAGTATGTTGGAAGCCAAGTGTGTGTAGAAGTTCATGTAAAATAGATCCATGGCGAAAACAACCTATGCCAACGTAGTCTTCATTAGACAAATTTATAAGCTGCCTCGTGTTTAAATACCCAATATTGGAATAGCATCCAGGCCTGTTTCCCTGTAAACTCATTTCGATTATATGATGAAGATGAAGAAACGTGAAGTTGATTGTTTATTGAATGTAGAGTGAGAATTTTTCATACAATTTTCGATGTTTTTTCGACACATTAGAACATAGCCAATGAAAATATTAATATGTAATTTCCTCAAGTCGGAATCGAATCCACAATCGTCGCATTATTGTATACAATATCTTCTTCTTTCGCATTTACATTGTACATATCTTCTTTATTAAAAATAATTGTGTTTAAAAATTATATAAAAACAAAGCTATGTAAACAGAATATACCTTTATAAATACTCCGATTTTAGCGTCAAAGTCTGTAATTTCGTGGAAATTAAGGCATGACTCAGTATTTATGTCTTCAATAGCCTGTTTGATGGCTAGCGTTTGATATTCATCTGAATACATAACATCATTATAAATATTTTTTTAAATATCTTTTTTTTAACCTTGAAGTATGGACGTCGGGTCTCACAGACCCATCTAGTTCTACGAATTCTACAAATCGGCCACTTCTCGGTGACCTCCGCCACTGAGTCGCTCAGTACCTTTCGTATTAATGACAAAATGAATGTAGGTAGCAGTGGTTGTGTCTCTGGGTTCAAAACACGTGAGTATTTAACTTTCTAAACGAGGCCTGGGTCTATCAGACCCGACGTCCATGTTTCCCATACATGAATGATTTCAAAACGCCATATATTTTTATAATATTACAAAATATACTTTAATATTTTAATTGTATTATTTGTATTCGAATGTTTTTATTGTTATATATTATGTATTATTTTGCATTATTTGTTATATATTTTAGTAATATAAATATTATTTACCTAAAAAAGATTCATTTTTTTTTAGTTTTTATGATAAAATGGACAAAAATGATCGACTAAGCACGTGAGGGAAATTTATCGGTACTTTATAATCAATATCAAACAAAACCATTGGACGACGATATTTTATAAAGAAAATAGCATTTTATCAAATAAAAAGACGCGTTTCGTATTCTAAACTACTCTAAGAATTGAGAATGACTTTGACTCGCGTTTCGCGATCTGATCTATCATTTATTGAACATGAAGCTAAAAAAAACTATTTTTGGGTTCTTGAAAAACATGTACACTTTGCCCCCAAAAGATATATAGAAAGACAACACATACTTATGTTGACTGCAATCGTCCTGTTAGCCTACAATGTTGAAAGCCATTGTGTATGGATGTTCAATAGTACCTTATCTTGAGGTGTTGTCAAAATTTTTCATTTTATAACATAAGATGTAATTTCTTTACTTTTTTAAATTGTTAGATTTTATATTTTGTTAAAAAAATATTTATTTTATTATCTGTCTTTTTTTTATAGTATTATTTTCTTAAGAGTCATCCCATGTGGTCAAAGACTGAGATTGTGACTTTAAGTTACTTAAATCGTTGTGACGCGTAAAGTTTAATAAAAAGCTATTTTATTTATATTGATTTTGTTTGATTTGAGGTTATTCATGTAAACTAAAACATAAAATTGTCTTCTTCCTTTAAAACACAGACGGAATATAACCAATAAATACACTGGTCTGACAGACCCGACGTCAATATGTGTGTTATAAAAAAAATTACGTCCATAGTTAAAGGTTAAATATGTGAAAGCAAAATTGGCAATTACATACCAAAATCGTCGTATAGGATAAAATACGGGATATCTTTGGTAGGCCACATCGATACCGGGAATGGTTCTAGTTCATTATAATTATTACGTCGTTGTGCAATGTCGAGAATAATGTCCCCTTCAAATATATCTCCAATTTCATTTGCGCTACCTGTGTGTAGAGTAAGTTTATTATTCATAAATATTATTTATATAGCTCATAATTAATAATCTGAAATATAGGCAAATGTTAAAAAAATAAGACCAATCCTAAGAAGCTTGCAAACCAAAGAAGCAAAGCTTGTAGCAGGGCAGGCAGGGGGGGTCCAGTGTTAAGACACTCCGCTCCCCACTTTCCGCCGAATTATGAGGGCATTGCGTGTCAAGTGGCGAACTCAACGCCACGCTTTGACTTGACATCAGAGAAATGAAAATATTGAATTTCATTTCCTCGAGTGGGAATCGAACCTACAACGTTTACAGTGATACGCCCCTGCGCCATCTCTGGCCATATAATGATTCTATGACTTGGCTATAATAATTTTTAAGATCATTAAAGCAAAATATTACTTATCGTGTTCTCTTCTGATATTGATGATCGTTTAAAAAGTGTATTAGACCCTTTGACATCATTTATTGGAATAGGCACGTGCAACGCTACGCTAGCGTGATATAAAGCGAAAAACAAAGTAGGTTTCATATTTGGTACCTTAAAAATATAGTGAACCGCAAGATTCCTAAAGTAGGTACAATAAAAATAACTAAAGTCTACAGTCTCATAAAAATCTAGAAAAATCATTTTCGGATCAGTTAACAGAAATTAATTAATTTCAATTTTAGTATTCATTTATTTAATTTTATTATTTATTTATTCTATTTTACTTCACGCTGCATTCTACACATTGCGGGGTAGGCAATGGAAACCTGGACACCTGGGGTTAAGACACTCCGTTCTCAATAAGACAATTCCGTTTTCCGCTTTTAATTAAATCCTAGATATTCGTCAAAGAAATATATAACATTTTTTAACAAGGATTCTAATCCTTAAGTACATACTTCTTAAACCTAAAAAACGCTTTAACCTTTCAGTTGAAATAATTAAACATGAGAATGGTTTCTCTTTATTAATAGCCACTTTCGATGATTAAATATATATAAATGGGTATACCTTTCATAATAAAAAGATAAACTTACTTAAGCAGCTTGTCATAAGACAATACAGATGAATTAAATGTATGAAAGTAGAACAAACCACTAGAGCAGTGGTGGAGGTATTTTATTGCAAATCGTTACACGGCGAATTATGACTTAAAAATTACAAATAAATCAATTGCATACTTTTCACATTTTCTCCATATATTTTCTAAGATTAGTTTTGCCAATATACTTTCAATTACAATCAGTTTACTCACACTCATACAAGCTTCAGTATATTGTTTTGATAAACCACATGCCTTTGCCCTATTTCAACATTTTTCTGCAAAAATAATATATTTTATATTTTTTAATCTTTACAATTTTTGACAGCACCTGATTCATTCCATTAGCAAACTGGTAGGAGCAGTAAGAACTCAGTATTTAAAATAAAAAATAATTACTAGTTTGAAAAACAGAAATACACTTGGGGTTCCCTCAATTCCATTTCCACATCCACCACCTTCCATTTCAATTTTCAAACCCTCGATATCAGGAGAAACTAACAGTCAGATGAAATCAGTTCTAGCACTATGGTTCTCCCAACAGGCTGGACACTACTGTATGGTAAGTGATCTACGTAGGCCTGATGATAGATTTTGAGAAATTGTTCTATAATGTTACACTTATGAAGTATTTAAAATTAAGTAAATCATTTTAATTTGTAACTTTAGAAATAGAACAAAAGGCGTTGAATTGTCATGGCGACGTTTGCGGGGTTGTGCATGGCATTGTAATAGATGAAGACAATAAGGTTTCACTAATTAGATACATAATTTTAGTCATCTTCACAAGCAATCATCATTCCTATTGTCAAATTTAATATAAAGACTTAAATATCTATCTCACAAATGAACAATAAGATAGGATAACTGTAAATTATTTTTCAATAATGTAACCTTAATACAATAATAGGTACCTATGTCCTTAGATATATATTATTTTATAGATAATATAATTTTGTTATCTGTTTCGCTGAATCGTTATGGTTTTTTATTAAATTATAACAAAAAGCCGTTTAGAGAGACTTGACAATACTCCAAGATTGACCGAACCAGAGCATTAAACAATGTAATGAGGGTTTCTGCCAGTTTAAAATCCTTTGATATACGCAATACAAAGCCTGACATTTTGTATGCCTTTTGAGCTATAAGGGCAACATGTGAAGCAAACAACTTGTCATCCAAGTAAACACCAAGGTCCCGTTCCTATTTCACTTAGCATAATGACTAAATTTTTTTCAAGTTTGTAATTGAATACAATAGAATTCTTCTTTCTAGTAAATGTGATTATATTACATTTATTGATATTTAAATATAGGTGATTATCGTCACAATAGGATATTAATTTACACAAATTCTCTTGTAGTAAGTTACAATCTTTTATCGTTTTTATTGACCTTAATATTTTCATATCATCGGCAAAAAGGAGGATTTTCGAATGACGAAAGCAGGTTATTATATCATTGACAAATATATTAAATAGAAGTGGACCAAGGTGATCCACTTCACAAGGACACAAGGAGCCCTGAGGCACGCCTGAGGCATACGAAAGGAATGCTGAACAGTGACCCTTTATAGGATAGAAGTTAGCTCGACGAGAACGTAGGGCTAAGGGCTAAGTTGTAGGGCTAAGGGCGCTTCGACGGTTTCCAAAGAGACGCGGGTTCAAATTCCGCTACGTTAAAATTTATATGTTTTCTAAATTAATAAAGTATATTTTGTATATTTATGTATATTTGCATCATAATTTATGTTTTCATTAAAAACTCAACGTAATGAAGTCATAACATTAGTAGCCAAAGCCCTTAACGAATAAAACCACTTCCCTATTATACGATTTTTATAAAATAAAAAAAAATCAAATAATTCTGGAGGCATTGCGCGTTGAGCAAGGGAACGTGGGAAACTGAACTCCGCCTTTGCCTCGACCAGACCGAATGAAACGGAAATATTAAATATGTTATTTCTTCAAGTGGGAATCGAACCCACAACCTGTTGCGTCGACACTCACACTTTGTGCACCTGCGTCACGACTGCCCTCAGTAATGTTTAAGTGGAATATAGTGAAATCACAGTCATTATTCCGTTTCTTGCCGGCTCTTCTCAACAGAACTGCCTTCTGAACCGGTGGTAGCTTTTTGTTCATATGTTCATTCGACGATTCAAAAGTGCTTATAATAATTGCCTATTTGAATAAAGAATATTTTGAATTTGAAGTTGAATTGCCCTTCCAGCGTGTTTCCTGGAGGAAAGCACACTGGACCCGACGTCTCATGAGTATATCTGCGAGCTCCCTGCATCGTCCGGTCAGAGAGCCAATATTCCACGTTGCAAAGCGGAGTTTCCGTCTGGGTACTAACATCTTTAGCCGTGCCCGTACATGACACGGTAGCCCTTGCCCACTTGTCACAGGTGGAGGGGCATTGTGCCTGCGCGTCGTTTTGCGGCAGCGCCCTAGCCGTACCCAGTCTTTTATATTGTCGGTCCATTTAAGTGGCGGTTGGCGGGTTTTAACTGGAGCCTACTGCCGTCTGCCGTCTGACCTCCGAAACCCCCTTGTGGAAAAAAATCGAGGGGAGAGGAAAATAGAAGGGGTAGGATAGGTAAAAGAAGGAGGGAGCTAAGGAAAGGAGGAGGGGAAGCGGGAGGGGAAGGACACCATTCTAACGGACTGGATGAATATAAGAGTGGCGGTTCGAGGATCCGGGGTCGCGTACCCGTATGCCCACAAACAAACATCGGACAGACATTAGTCAGGACATCCTCTGGATGTGTCAGGAAATCCTATTGATGATATAATACTTGTTGTATGATGCGCAAATCTTGAGAATTCCCATATATTTTTTAAGTACATTCTGATACTTGAGAAAATGACATATTTAATATTTTCATCTCCTCGGTCTGGTAACGAGGCAAAGCGCCGCGTTAAGTATCGCCACGGCGGAAGCTGAAGGTTCACAGGCCTCCTCCGCCTGCCCTGTTATGTACGGGATACAATGTGAAGGTAAAAAAATACACAAGAATTTTATAGATTTTTCTTTAAACTGGATGAAGAAACGTGAAGCTAATTATTTATTAAATGGAGATTGAGTATTCCTCATACAACTTTCGATATTTTTTTCGACACATTAGAAATATTATATATGTTATTTTCTCAAGTAGAAATCAAATCCACAATTGTCGCATTATTGTACACAATATCTTTTTCTTTCGCATGTACATATCTTCTTAATTAAAAATGTTTAAAATATATATAAAAACAAAGCTATGTAAAGAGAATATACCTCTATAAATACTACGTTTTCAGCGTAAAAGTCTCTAATTTCGTAGAAATTAAGGCATGACACAGAATTTATTTATTCAATAGCCTGTTCGATGGCTTGTGTTTGATCTTCATCTGTATACATAACATCATTATAAATATATTTTTTTAATTTCTTTTTTTTTAAAATAAATTAAATTTACACACAAAAATAATAAATATTTACGGTGTAAAAGTAAAATAACGGCAATTACATACTGAACTCGTCGTATAAGATAAAATACGGGATTTTATTAGTAGGCCACACCGATACCGTGAATGGTACTTCATCAAGATCATTATAATTATTATAATCAATATTACGTCGTTGTGCAATGTCGAGAATAATGTCCCATTCAAATATATCTCCATTTTCACTAACGCTACCTGCGTGTTAGAGAAGTTTCTTATTAATTATTATTTTTTATATACTACATAATTGATAATCAGAAAAAGAGGTAATTGTTAAAATAATAAGGCAAAACCAAAGAATACCATATTTTCTTAGCTTCAGGCTGTATCCCGCTTATAGTAGTGCAGGTAGAGGGAGTCCAGTGTTCAGACACTCCACTCCCCACTTTCCGCCGAATTATGAAGGCATTGCGTGTCAAGTGGCGAACTCAACGCCGCGCTTTGACTCGACATCAGAGAAATGAAAATATTGAATTTCATTTCCTCGAGTGGGAATCGAACCTACAATGTTTACAGTGACACGCCCCTGTGCCACCTCTGGCCATATAATGATTTGGCTATAATGATTCTATGACTTGGCTATAATAATTATTAAGATCATTAAAGCAAAATATTACTTATCGTGTTCTCTTCTGATATTGATGATCGCTTAAACAATAGACCCTTTGACATCATATATTGGAATAGGCACTTGCAACGCTACGCTAGCGTGATATAAATCAAAAAACAAAGCAGGTTTCATATCCTTAAAAATATAGTAAACCGCAAGATTGTTTGAAAAAAAAGTATAAACTTTAAAATATTTCCCAAAGTAGGTACCTACAATAAGTTTGTAGTCTCACAAAAATCTAGAAAAATAATTTTCGGATCAGTTAATAGAAATTAATTAATTTCAATTTTATTGTTCATTTGATTTATTTTATTATTTATTTATTCTATATTAATTTGCTTCACGCTGCATTCCTCACATTGTGGGGTAGGCGGTGGAAACCTGGATACCTTAGGTTAAGACACTCCGTTCTCAATAAGTCAAATCCGTTTCCCACTTTTAATTAAATTCTATCCGTCAAAGAAATATACCTATAACATTTTTTAACAAGGATCCAAATCCTTAAGTACATACTTCTAAAACCTAAAAAAAACTGTACCTTTTCAGATGAAATTATTAAACATAAGAATAATTTCCCTTTCTTTATAGCCACATAATAAAACAAAATAATAATAATAAGATAAACTTACTTTAAGCAGCTTTTCATAATACATTAAATGTATGAAAATAGAACAAAAATAGGTCGTGCAACTATTTTATTGCAAATCGTTACATCGTGAATTATGACCTAAAAATTACAAATAAATCAATTGCATACTTCTAACATTTTGTCTATATATTTTCTACGGTTAGTTTTGCCAATATATTTTCAATTAGAATCAATTTACTCACACTCATACATTTTGTTGAGCTTCAGTATATCGCGTTCTGATAAACCACATCTTTGCCCTATTTCAACATTTTTCTGTTAAAATAATAAATTTTATATTTTTCAATCTTTACAATTTCTGACAGCACCTGAGTCATTCCATTAATAAACTGGTATGGGCAGTAAGAACTAAATATTTAAAATAAAAAATAATTATTAGTTTAAGAACCTGAAATACGTTTAGGGTTCCATCCACCACCTTTCATTTCTTCTTTTAAACCTTCATTATCAGGAGAAATTAACAGACATATAAAATGAGTTCTAGCACTATGGTTTTCCCAACAGGCTGGACACTACTGGATGGTAAGTGATCTACGTAGGCCTGATGTTCTATAATGTTATACTTGAGAAGCAAACCGCGTCGGGTGAAAAAAATCATTTTACTTTATTACTTTAAAAATAGAACCATTGGCGTCGAATTGTCAGGGCGACGCTTGTCTCGTGTGAGCATGCCATTGTAATACATCATATTAGCCATCTTCAGAAGCAATCATCATTCCTATTGTCAAATTTAACCAACTACGCATATAAAGACTTCAAAATCTATCTCACAAAAATAAGATAGGATAACATTATAAATTATTTTTCAATGATTTAAACTAAATATAATAATAGGTAACTATGTGTTTACATACATATAATTATATAGTATTAGAAATCGGAAGCGTGTAATAACAGTTATAATAAGAGTTTTTAAGCTCAATATCTCCGAAAATCGCAGATGATTGCAAAATATTATTATATTGTTAAAATTCACCTTCATTAAATTAAAAAGGTTAATCTTATTTTGCAAGTGTTTCATATAACGATTTCTGTCTAACAATCATGAGTGAAGAATGAAATTTGTCTATCTTATATAAATCGTGCAATAGTGAAGTGGTTTTATTTGTTAACTAGCGACCCTCTTCCGGCTTCGCCCGCTTTTAGTACTGGATTATTCATATTATGTATGTTTGCAAAGCACTTAAGATAATGTGAAAATTAATTAAACCCTAATGCAACCCGCATTTTCGTAGTTTCAATAAGGATTTTCCAATTATTTTACACAGCAGGGATTTTTAGTAGGTACCGTAATTTTGAATCTTTTCAAGTACTTATTAAAATATATTCACATGACTATTTTAAGATAGTTAAATGACTATTTTTAAACGGAAGAAATTATAAACAAAAACCTACCTACTAATAACTACTACAAAAAATATGAACCCAAATATATCGCGCTAAAATAATACATTCAACTCCAATTGTCCAATACGTGCAAACACATCTAAATCTTCGTTGCTATAAAGGTAGGTGGGTTTTTTTTTCGAGCTTGAGGTTAATGCTGAAGAGGGTATTCTGTTCCTATGAAAAGCAAGTACTACGTGGCTGCCTGTGAGGAAAATTAAATAGACTGCATCGGCCGGGAATCGAACCTGGGCCGCCCGCGTGGCAGGCGAGCATTCTACCAATGAACCACAGATACGTGTAAGGCAGGCGGGGGCGGCGGACGCTTTTGTATAAGCAAAACGTCGCGGGACGCATTGCGAGTGGTGAGCCGTTTCGCAGCAAAAATTTTTTGATATTGTAACAACTTCTAAAGTCTTATTAAAATGAAAAACAGTAAAAGACCGTTTTGATCTACATTAAATGGCCAACGTAACTGATATACTTATTTATATGCTGAGAGTAAGGGATGAGTGAAACTTGAGTAACATACAGCTGATATGTCGACGGCGGGATGTGTCAACAATTAAATGCGTTTTTCTGTAAAACTATTCGCAATTTCGAAATAGTGTAAAAAGCAAATTTTATCTTCGTTTAACGTAGAAAATTAATAAAGTATTTTAAAGGATAAGGATTAATACCATTATGCAAAAATATACCTCACAATATAAAATATATTGAAATTATTATTTTTAGACAGAAAAATGATCACTACACGTTATTCTTAAAAGATACGAATATGCCGTCGCGGACTTTTTTGTAGATCTTATTAAGAGGAACAATACTCCAAGTACACTTTTTCCATGTAGTACTTACCATTAAAGCAGCGCATGCGCGAAAGTGTCTCAACGGGTAGGACTTTATCACATTTAACGTATTTATGTTAATTTACATAAGAATGTACAAATAAAAAACTATACATAAACCTTCTGTGAGAAATACTCGACCTAATGGTGAAAACCGCATCAAAAACCTTTGCTTTTTTTGGAAGAAGAAGAGTTACAAACGCTAGACAGACACGAAAAGCGACTTTGTTTTATAAGATATAGGATAGCTTTGGCTACTAATATAATGACTTCAGTACGTTGAGTTTTTAATGCAAACAGAAATTACGATGCAAATATAAACACAAAATATATTAGTACTTATTTATTGCACATATATAACACATATTAATATTAAACATTTACAAGAATTTTAATCGTCACTAGATCACTGATAGGTGAATCTGATTGGCGGGAAAATGCTAGCTTTAACTTATTTGCAATATAATAGATTTAATCTTTCGATATCTCCCGGAGAAAAATCTTCCCTTTGGCCAATTATGACATCTGCCTAAAAGAAATCGAAAAATAAAATCATTTAAATACCTACTTGAGAAAAAGGTTTAAATAGTATCGGAAAGTTAGCTAGTTAGTAATCTGTGTACGACTAAATATAGATTAGCATTGTTAACCGCACACAGCAGAATAGGTAAAGGTAACATAGTGATAAGACACTCCGTTCCCCTTTTTCCGCCGATTTTTCCTAGCCCTGTTCAGTGGCAGAATTCAATGCCGGGTTTCTGTCTTAGCGCTAGAGCGAAGAAACAAAAATATTCAAAAATAATAATTACTATTCTTTTAAATAATGGTCTAAGCCTGAGTGCAAATAAAACAAAGGTTCTGGTATTTGAAAGAAATGGAGAAACCAGAGTAAGATTTTAGAACAAGTGAATGAAGTGATATTCACGATATATTTGGAAAGTATTGACTTTAGCACAGCTGCACGTTTGGCCGTATACAATGCAGTGTTGGAACCGCCGTTTTTTTACGGAAGCGAAACGTGGGTATTATAGAACAAAAACTAAGAATGGCAGGTACTAGCGAGAATGTCACGGTGATAATGAAGAAGAATGTGCTCAGCTGGTTTAGGCACGTCGAACGAATGAGTCATGAAAGAATGGTAAAAAAGATTTAACAAAGTAACTGTCAGTATCAAGGATAGATAGAGGAAGATCATGTTAAAAGCATGAGAATCCCCCAGACGGCATGTATAAAGAGTTTCATAACGTTTTACGTTCGTAGCGTTTGGCCCTCAGGTCACTTTGACTACCCCGCCAGGGCTGAATACAGCGTGAAGCTAAGTTAATAATTCATTGCCCCGAGTGGAGATCGAAACTACAACCATCGTGTTACAGTCACACGGCCTCAATATACTTCCCATATTATTTAAATGCTTGGAAATATTTATTAAATTGAGAATACTAAATTATACTGCGATAAATAATTGTTTAAGTTACTTACCATTTTAGGCACAATAGTGTCTCCGCCATTACTACTAAAAGCTACACGATCGTAGTGCATGCAACTAATATAGTCATAGTTTGTTACGAGATCTATCCCCCCTGGAGTAATTAGTTTTTTGAATTCATGTAATTGACCTATCGATTTAAATATAGATTTTTAAATTAAATATGTGTGTTCTATTTAAACAACCCTTAATTAAATATAAAGCTTCACGTTGAGACCTGCACACAGCAGGGTAAGCAGAATGTATCTTGTGTTAAGCCACTCCATGTCCCATTTATCGCTGAATTCTGAAGGCAAAGTGTGTCGTGTGGCGGAATGCAAATATTAAGCAATGCATTTTTTCATTGAGATTTAATAAAGTGGGAATCGAACCCACAACCTGTAGCGTTTACAGTACACGCTTCTACCCCTGCGCCACGACAGGCCTCTAAATACTAAATACATATTCATTATTTCATAATAATTTTATAAAATAAATTTAATATTAATAGTAAATAACCTTCTTGTATATTATCCCATATAATATCAACATAATCATCTCTGTCAAGTCTAGATTGAGTATGTTCGAAACCAAGTGTATGTAGAAGCTCATGTAAAATAGATCCATGCCGAAAACAACCTATGCCAACGTCGTCTTCATTAGACAAATTTATAAGCTGCCACCTGTTTAAATACCCAATATTGGAAAAGCATCCATGACCGTTTCCCTGTAAACTAATTTCGTTTATAATAAAAGAAATTATGCATCTAAGTATATTTGTATGTACGTATATGATATAATACTCGTTGTATGATGCGCCAATCTTTAGAATTCCCATATATTTTTAAATACATTTTAATACTTGAGAAAATGACATATTTAGTATTTTCATCTCCTCGGTCTGGAAACGAGGCGGAAAGCGGAAGGTTCACAGGACTTCTCTGCCTGCTATGCTATATACGGGATACAATGTGGAGCTAAAAAAATATATTAAAGCATTTTATAGATATTTTTGGGGAACGGAGTGTCTTTACACTAGATGAAGAAACGTGAAGCTGATTATTTCTTAAATGGACAGTGAGAATTTCTCATACAACATTCGAGTTTTTCTTTCAATACATTAGACAACACAGAAAATGAAAAGATTAAAAATGTTATTTCCTCAAGTGGGAATCGAATCCACAATCTTCGCATTATTGTAAACAATATCTTTTTCTATCGCATGTACATTATACATATTTTCTTAATTTAAAATAATTGTGATTAAAATATATAAAAAACAAAGCTATGTAAACAAAATATATGTACCTTTATAAATACTACGATTTCAGCGTTAAAATCTGTAATTTCGTAGAAATTAAGACATGACACAGAATTTATCTCTTCAATAGCCTGTGCGATGGCTTGCGCTTGATCTGCACCTGAATACATAACATCATTATAAATATTTGTTTTAAATATCTTTTTTTTTAAATTAATTAAATTTACACCCAAAAATAAAAATATATACGGTGTAAAACCAAAATAATGGCAATTACATACTAAAATGATCGTATAAGATAAAATACGGGATATCTTTGGTAGGCCACACCGATACCGGGAATGGTTCAAGCTCATTATAATTATTATAATCAATATTACGTCGTTGTGCAATGTCGAGAATAATGTCCCCTTCAAATATATCTCCATTTTCACTAACGCTACCTGTGTGTAGAGTAAGATTATTATTAATAGTTATTTTTTATATAGCTTATTATTAATAATCAGAAAGAGAGGTAAATGTTAAAAAAATATGGCCAAACCCAAAAAATATCATGTTTCTTCCGCTTCACACTGTATCCTTACGCTTATAGCAGGGCAGGCAGAGGGAGTCCAGTGTTAAGACACTCCGCTCCCCACTTTCTGAATTATGAAGGCATTGCGCTTTGACTCGACATCAGAGAAATGAAAATATTGAATTTCATTTCCTCGAGTAGGAATCGAACCTACAACGTTTACAGTGATACGCCCCTGCGCCACCTCTGGCCATATAATGATTCTATGACTTGGCTATAATAATTTTTAAGATCATTAAAAGCAAAATATTACTTATCGTGTTCTCTTCTGATATTGATGATCGCTTAAAAAATGTATTAGACCCTTTGACATCATTTATTGGAATAGGCACGTGCAACGCTACGCTAGCGTGATATAAAGCAAAAAACAAAGTAGGTTTCATATCTGGTACCTTAAAAATATAGTAAGCCGCAAGATTGTTTTAAAAAAAAGTATAAACTTTAAAATATTTCCAAAAGTAGGTACCTACAATAAAAATGACATAAGTCTGTATTATTCATTTATTTTATTGTATTATTTATTTATTCTTTTTTTCTTCACGCTGCATTCCGCAACATGGTGGGGTAGGCGGTGGAAACCTGGACACCTGGGGTTAAGACACACCGTTCTCAATAAGACAATTCCGTTTCCCACTTTTAATTAAATCCTAGATATTCGTCCAAGAAATATATAACATTTTTTAATAAGGATTCAAATCCTTAAGTACATACTTCTTAAACCTAAAAAACGCTTTAACTTTTCAGATGAAATAATTAAACATGAGAATGATTTCTCTTTATTTATAGCTACTTTCGATGATTAAATATATATAAATGGGTATACCTTTAATAATAAAAAGATGAACTTACTTTAAGCAGCTTGTCATAATACAATACAGATGAATTAAATGTATGGAAGTAGAACAAACCACTAGAACAGTGGTGGAGGTATTTTATTGCAAATCATTACACGGTGAATTATGACTTAAAAATTACAAATAAATCAATTGCATACTTTCCATATATTTTCTACGGTTAGTTTTGCCAATATACTTTCAATTACAATCAGTTTACTCACACTCATACATTTTGTTGAGTTTCAGTATATCGCGTTCTGATAAACCACATCTTTGCCCTATTTCAATATTTTTTTGTAAAAATAATAAATTTTATATTTTTCAATCTTTCCATTTTCTGCCAGCACCTGACTCACTCTATTAATAAACTGGTAGGGGCATTAAGAACTAAATATTTAAAATAAAAAATAAATATGAATTTAAAAAACTGGAATACGCTTGGCGTTCCATCCACAGCCTTCCATTTCTCCTTTCAAACCCTCGTTATCAGGAGAAACTAACAGACAGATAAAATGAGTTCTAGCGCTATGGTTTTCCCAACAGGTTGGACACTACTAATCATGTAAGTACCTACATGAGAAAAAGATTAAAATAGTATCGGAAAGTTAGCTAGCTAGTAATCTGTCTACGACTAAATATAGATTAGCATTGTAAACCGCACACAGCATGATAGGCAAAGGGAACCTAGTGATAAGACACTCCGTTCCCCTTTTTCTGCCGATTTTTCCTTGCCGTGTTCTGTGGCGCAACGCAATTCCGGGTTTCTGCCTTTGCGCTAGAGCGAAGAAACTAAAATATTAATAAATAATAATCACTATTCTTTAAAATAATGGTCTAAGCCTGAGTGCAAATAATTCAAAGGTTCTGGCATTTAAAAGAAACGGAGAAAGCTCTGCAAGATCAATATAAATGGTAAGATTTTAGAACAAGTGAATGAAGTGATATTTACGATATATTTGGAAAGTATTGACTTTAGCACAGCTGCACGTTTGGCCGTATACAATGCAGTGTTGGTACCGCCGTTTTTTTACGGAAGCGAAACGTGGGTATTATAACAAGAACTAAGGAAAGATGAATGCTGTGTAGATGCGATCTCTTCGTAGAATATGCGAATTCACAAAGAAGAGATACACAGAATGGCAGGTACTTGTGAGAATATCACGGTGATAATGAAGAAGAATGTGCTCAGCTGGTTTAGGCACGTCAAACGAATGAGTGGGAAAGGTAATAGGTAAAAAAAATGGTAAAAATGATTTAACAAAGTAACTGTCAGTATCAAGGATAGATAGAGGAAAATCATGTAAAAAGCATGAGAATCTCCCAGAGGGCATGTATAAAGAGTTTCATAACGTTTTACGTTCGTAGCGTTTGGCCCTCAGGTCACTTTGACTACCCCGCCAAGGCTGAATACAGCGTGAAGCTAAATTAATAATTCATTGCCCCGATTGGAGATCGAAACTACAACCATCGTGTTACAGTCACACGGCCTCAATAAAGATACTTCCCATATTATTAATGTGGTTGAAAATATTGATTTATTTAAAAATATTAAATTATTCTGCGATAAATAATTACTTAGGTTATTTACCATTTTAGGCACAATCGTGTCTCCGCCATTTTTTATAAAAGCTCTACTATTGTAGTGCATGCAACAAAAAATTGTCATAGTTTGTTACGTCATCTATGCCCCCTGGAGTAATTAGTTTTGCGAAATCATGTAATTGACCTATCGATTTAAAAATAGATTTTTAAATTAAATAAGTGTGTTCTATTTAAACCACCCCTAATTAAATATAAAGCTTCACGTGGAGACCTGCACACAGCAGTGTAGGCAGAATGTATCTTGAATTAAATCACTCCATGTCCCATTTTTCGCTGAATTCTGAAGGCAAAGCGTGTCGGGTGGCGGAATTCAATGCCGCGCTTTGTTTGGCGATGGAATGCAAATATTAAACAATACATTTTTTCATGGAGATGTAATAGAGTGGGAATCGAACCCACAACCTGTAGCGTTTACAGTCACACGCTTCTACCCCTGCGCCTACATATTCATTATATAATAATAATTTTAGAAAATAAATTTAATATAAATAGTAAATAACCTTCTTGTATATTATCCCATATAATATCAACATAATCATCTCTGTCAAGTCTAGCTTGAGTATGTTGGAAGCCAAGTGTGTGTAGAAGTTCATGTAAAATAGATCCATGGCGAAAACAACCTATGCCAACGTAGTATTCATTAGACAAATTTATAAGCTGCCACCTGTTTAAATACCCAATATTGGAATAGCATCCAGGACTGTTTCCCTGTAAACTCATTTCGATTATAACAAAAGAAATGATGCATCCAAGTATATGTGTATGTACGTATATGATATAATACTCGTTGTATGATGCGCAAAT
>JAAIXI010000225.1:81116-104509 GCA_013403645.1 Heliconius nattereri
CATCTAGGGATATCATTAAAATAATAAATTCTTTAAAAAATAATTCCACGACACAACCGTTAGAACAGAACACTAATTCAATAAATAAACTTGATTATAAGAATATTTTGCCAGAATTTGATCCTTCAAACAAGAATCAACGTATGGATGTATGGCTCAGAAAAGTAAATGAATGTGCCTCTGTCTACGGTTGGGATGATAAAACAATCATTCACTTTTCCATGCAGAAACTGCTGGGACTGGCCAAAATCTGGTATCAGAGTTTAAATACAATTCTCTTTACTTGGCCAGAATGGCAAGAAAAACTTATTAAAGCTTTTCCATCTGAACAGAATTATGGCCAATCCTTGGAGGACATGCTAAGGCGTAGGAGTAAATATAATGAGCCGATTGAAAACTATTATTATGAGAAACTAGCCTTAATTAATCAGTGTGAAATCACGGGAAAGCGCGCCGTGGACTGTATTATCCATGGTCTCAGTGATAGGACCGTAAAATCGAGTGCATTAGCACTACGTTGTACTGAACCCGACCAGTTGCTACAGTTTCTGCTTAGTAACAAAGAACATCCATATCAGTCTAATTTTAGGAACAAAAATTCCACAGAGAATTTACTTAACGAAAGTAGTCAGAAAGGAAATTCCAAGCTTAACATGCACAGCACAGGGCTGTTTTGTTACAACTGTAAGGAAAAGGGGCATCTTTATCTTAAATGTACTAAGCCCCTATTAAAATGCGATCATTGTCACAAAATAGGACATAAAATCGATAATTGTCGCGGTAAACGGGAAGGACAGTCTACAAAACCTACCACAGTCCACCAAACTATGTGCATATCAGATTCCCATCCAAATGACAAGTTTACGAAGCAGGTATTAGTTAATGGTAGGTCCTTGGACGCGTTTGTAGATTTTGGCAGTGAGGTTACCCTAATAAGAGAAACTGCTGCTATTGATCTGGGGGTGGTGCATAATGGGATACCTTCGGCTATGAAAGGTTTTGGCAATGGATTGGTCCAGTCTTTAGGGTCGACAACACTGACTTTGTCGATTGACGGGGTAGCTGCAACGGTGTCTTGTAAAGTGGTTGACGATCGATTGCTTGATAGAACAATGTTGGTTGGACAGTCATATTCCGAACAACCTCATATAATGGTTATTAAAGACTCAGCCAAGTTGCAGTTCCTAGATGTTGGTATAGACAATTCTTTTGATTGCTTTGAAGATGCAAAGCGTACAATTAAAGTTAAGGTTATGGGATTCGCTCAACTTTACGGATCAGCTAGTGTAAGAGCTGCAACGGAATTTGGACTTAGTGGGAATATCTTGTTAGAAACAAAAATTGTAGGGAAACTTAATGAACAATTTGTTGTACTAGGTGGCATTTATGAAGTTAAAAAGGGCTATTTAAGCGTTATGGTAACACCGTGTTCCATACCGTGTTTGCTACATAAGAACTTTATATTTTCCCGCGCTGAAGAAATAGACTTAGTTAGGAGGGTAACTGCAGTCACTCCAGTTACCACATCCTGTGAAGAAAAAAATATCAGCCAATTTGATAGACAGCAAATAAGAATAGGAGAGTCGGTAACTGATCAAGACAAGGAGAAGTTGTTCCAATTATTGCGACGCTTTAAACACTGTTTTGCTTCAGATCTAACTGAATTAGGATGCACTGACATCACAAAAATGCAAATCGAATTGAGCAGCAATCGACCTGTAGTTTATCGTCCTTATAGGCTTTCGCACCAGGAGCGTGAAAAGGTGCGCGACATGGTAGATAATATGTTAGACGCCGGTGTAATAAGAGAATCTAAATCTAATTACGCTAGTCCTATCATTTTAGTCCGTAAAAAGGATGGGAACGTACGCATGTGCATTGACTATAGGATGCTTAATTCGATCACCGTGAAAGAGCGCTACCCAATGCCCATCATTGATGATGAGGTTAGTCGTTTGGCTGGACAAGCATGGTTTATTACCCTAGATTTAATGTCAGGCTACTATCAGGTGCCTATAGTTGAACAACACAAGCATCTGACGGCGTTTGTGACCCCCGACGGCCAGTATGAATTCAATCGTGTACCGTTTGGGCTAGCAAACGCCCCTGCAGTTTTCCAAAGGATGATGAACCGTGTTTTGGGACCAATGCGATTTAATGGAGCCACTGTGTATATTGACGACGTGCTTGTGTACGGTAAGGACGCAGACGAAGCACTTACAAGATTGGAGGAGGTATTGCAGTTATTAGATAATGCAAATCTCAAGCTAAACTTGACGAAGTGTAGTTTTCTGGAGAACCAAATCGACTATTTAGGGTACGAAATTAGTTCAGCAGGTATGAGACCTGGAAAGGCAAAAATCCGATCCGTATCTGATTTTCCCCGGCCGGAAAACGTTCATACAGTGCGTCAATTCTTGGGACTTGTTAGCTATTTTAGGAAGTTTATCCAGGGCTTTGCTGAGCTAGCTTCTCCACTTACGAGACTGTTGAAAAAGGATGTAAAATGGAAATGGGAAGCTGATCAGGAGAAGGCTTTTGAAGAATTGAAGAGTAAGTTAGTAAACCGACCGGTCCTTGCTATTTATGATTATTCCGCAGATACTGAGCTTCATACCGATGCCAGCAGAATAGGTATTGGTGCAATCCTGCTGCAACGACCGCAAGGAAGTACAGAGCCACTGAAACCCGTCGCGTACTTCAGTCGGCAGACAACCCCTGAGGAGAAGAACTTCCATTCCTATGAGCTGGAAACGTTAGCTGTAATTTGTTCGTTACGAAAGTTTAGGGTATTCCTGCTCGGGAAGGAATTTAAGATCATTACGGACTGTAGTGCTCTACGCTCTACGTTCCAAAAACGTGATCTTATCCCTAGAATCGCGCGATGGTGGCTTGCACTTCAGGAATTTAACTGCACGGTTGAGTACAGGGCGGGTACAAAAATGGCTCACGCAGACGCATTGTCAAGGAATCCAGTCAATGATAAAAAGACAGCAAGCCTTGATCAGCATTCCGCTGTTTTAGCTATAAGTAACGAGGACTGGCTTTTGACGTTGCAAATGGGTGATTCGGAACTGTGCCGAATTCGAGATATTATTAACAGTAACTTAAATTCAAAGGGACTTGAATATATTAAAGACAATTATCTTATAAAAGAAAACAAATTATTCAGAATTATTGAGGGGGATAAGTCTAATATTAGATGGGTGGTACCCAAGGGAGCGAGGTGGCAGGTTTGCAAAATGAACCACGATGATATTGGTCACGTTGGTGGGGAGAAGACCTTGGAGCGTATTAAAAGACTGTATTGGTTTCCAAAAATGTCGCGTTTTGTCAAGAAGTATGTGCAGTCTTGCATTGACTGCGCTTATGCCAAAAGAACTGTAAATAATGAGGGACTCTTGCACCCTATTATTAAGAATGATATACCATTTCACACTTTGCATACAGATCACCTCGGACCTTTTATAAAATCAAAAAAAGGGAACACTCACATCTTGGTAACTGTTGATTCATTCACTAAGTTCGTGTTCATTAAGCCAGTCAGGAATACAAAAACTCAGAATGTAATCAAAGTGCTCGAAGATATTTTTGATACCTTTAGAAATCCGGACCGGATTATAAGTGACCGTGGCAGTTGTTTTACGTCCCATGCTTTTAGGAGGTTCTGTATGGATAGGGGTGTTAAGCATATATTAAATGCAGTGGCGAGTCCAAGATCAAATGGGCAGGTTGAACGATACAACCGCACCATTTTAGACTCCCTGACCGCGCAGAACCTACGGGACGATGAAAAGAACTGGGATAGCCATCTCGGTAAGATTCAATGGGGACTTAACAACACTCTACAAAGGACAATAGGCCGAACTCCCGCGGAGGTTATGTTTGGTACAGTAATAAATAGTGAGAGTAATCCAACACTTAATGAAATAGGAAATTTCACTCGTGAATCTTGTGATCTGCTGTCTCTACGTAGAGAAGTTAAGAATAACATCAATAGGGAGCAGGAAAAGCAGAAACAATATTATGACAAGGGGCGCAGACCAGCTCATATTTATAAGAAGGGGGAATTGGTTAAAATAGTAAAAACCGCATTTCAAAATGCTGGCAAAAGCACTAAGCTTTTACCCTCGTATGAGGGCCCGTATAAGGTGGTAAAAGTGATGGAAAATGACCGCTACAAAGTGGCACCCATTCCCGGCTTTGAGGGAATGAAAAATAAACGAAAAACTACAGTGGCGTCTGATCGGATGAGACCATGGATACATATAACTTCTTTGGAGCTAGATAATGATGACGGGGATATTGTGGAAATTGATATTAACTCATCCGATGTGGATGAATAAATAAAGTAAATATACTAGTAGATGTTTTGAATACAAATTGCGATATATAACGGTAATGATGTGTATAAATGAGATAATTGATTATGCTTTAATGATGAGTTTATCTGCAAAAGATATTTGAGTGTTCGATGTCAATCACGAGACTTTGTGAGCGAGCAAGTTCGTGACTTGACATCATTGCTTACTAAAAGAGTATAATTTTCACTAAAAGAGATAAATGGGATGGTTGAGCGTGAGACTACGTGAGCGAGCGAGTTCGCGACTCTGCTTTTCCCGTGTGTTGTAGTAGGTACGAGACTTTGTGAGCGAGCAAGTTCGTAACCTTCACCTGATACAAGAGTTACAATTATAATTGCTGTTACTTGAATTGATGTACAATTAATTCTGTAGAGAGATTATAAAATAAGTGGGATGGTTGAGCGTGAGACTACGTGAGCGAGCGAGTTCGCGACTCTGCTTTTCCCGTGTGTTGTAGTAGGTACGAGACATTGTGAGCGAGCAAGTTCGTAACCTTCACCTGATACAAGAGTTACAATTATAATTGCTGTTACTTGAATTGATGTTAAATTAATTCTGTAGAGATTAATATTTTTTTTTTTACTGACTGTTGTATGTTAGCTAATTGGTTTATTTAGCGAAATAATGTCCTAGGTATAATAATTTAAAAAAAACAAATGATGTAACTGTATTTAGATAATCATATTTTTATTTATTTCTATGGTTATTATTTTAATATTTTTTTTATTTATTTATTTCGTTGCTTATTGTATTAATTGTTTTTGAGATCACTTAATCGCGAAAAGAATTAACCCCTCCGAGGTTTCTTGCTTGTTCTTTTACTCGAGTTGGGCCGGATAGGGTTGGAACAAGCATAAACTTAGTTATAAAAGAGAATGAAACAATGTGATCTTTTACTGCTGTGAGCCAATGTGCCGAGTGCGTTCTCAACTGAGGCGTATATGGGGTCATACACGTCATCAGGATGGTCGAGTGTAAGGTTCTATTGTTTATTCAAAGAATAATAATCAAAATTTAAATTATTAAATTGATTTTAATCTTGTAACACTGGATAATTTGGCAACACAAACGGAGTAGGGATCGGGCGGTGGGCAGACTGACTCGGGGCAGTCTAGTTTGAGGAGTGAACGGACATATTAAAGTGTAGTTATGATATTAGTACTGAAATACAGAGTGCTTAAATTAAGCTGAGGAAGTTTCATTGGAGAGTTCCCTATTGTCTACAGATTTAAGTGGTTGGAAATATTTATAAAATTGAGAATACTAAATTATTCTGCCATAAATAATTGTTTAGGTTACTTACCATTTTAGGCACAATCGTGTCTCCGCCATTACTACTAAAAGCTATACGATCGTAGTACATGCGACTGAAATAGTCATGATTGTTACGTCATCTATGCCACCTGGAGTAATTAGTTTTGCGCATTCATGTAATTGACCTATGATTTAAATATAGATTTTTAAATTAAATATGTGTGTTCTATTTAAACAACCCCTAATTAAATATAAAGCTTCACGTTGAGACCTGCACACAGCAGGGTAGGCAGAATGTATCTTGTGTTAAGCCACTCCATGTCCCATTTTTCGCTGAATTCTGAAGGCAAAGCGTGTCGTGTGGCGGAAGTCAACGCCGCGCTTTGTTTGGCGATGGAATGCAAATATTAAGCAATACGTTTCTTCATGGAGATGTAATAGAGTGGGAATCGAACCCACAACCTGTAGCGTTTACAGTCACACGCTTCTACCCCTGCGCCATGACAGGCATCTAAATACTAAATACATATTCATTATATAATAATAATTTAATAAAATAAATTTAATACAAATAGTAAAAACCTTCTTGTATTTTATCCCATATAATATCAACATATTCATGTCTGTCAAGTCTAGCTTGAGTATGTTGGAAGCCAAGTGTGTGTAGAAGTTCATGTAAAATAGATCCATGGCGAAAACAACCTATGCCAACGTAGTCTCCATTAGACAAATTTATAAGCTGCCACCTATTTAAAAATCCAATATTGGAATAGCATCTAGGGTTGTTTCCCTGTAAACTCATTTCCATTATAACAAAAGAAATGATACATCCAGGTATATGTGTATGTACGTATATGATATAATACTCGTTGTATGATGCGCAAATCTTTAGAATTCCCATATATTTTTAAGTACATTCTAATACTTGAGAAAATGATATATTTAATATTTTCATCTCCTCGGTCTGGAAACGAGGCAATGTGCGGCGTTAAGTATCGCCATTTAATAGCGGAAGGTAAAGGTTCACAGGACTCCTCTGCCTGCTATGCTATATACGGGATAAAGTATGTAAAGCTAAAAAAAATACTTAAGAATTTTATAGATATTTTTGGGGAACGGAGTGTCTTTACACTAGATGAAGAAATGTGAAGCTAATTATTTGTTAAATGGACAGTGAGAATTTCTCATACAGCTTTTGAGTTTTTTTTTTTAACACATTTCTAAGAGGAAATGAAAATATGTTATTTTCTCAAGTGGGAATCGAATCCACAATCGTCGCATTATTGTATACAATATCTTTTTCTTTCGAATGTACATATCTTCTTAATCAAAAATGTTTAAAATATATATAAAAACAAAGCTATGTAAACAGAATATACCTTTATAAATACTACGATTTCAGCGTTAAAGTCCATAATTTCGTAAAAATTAAGGCATGACACAGAATTTATCTCTTTAATAGCTTGTGCGATGGCTTGCCTTTGAAATCCATCTGAATATATAACATTATTGTAAATATTTGTTTTAAATATATATTTTTTTTTTCAAATTAATTAAATTTACACCCAAAAATAGAAATATATACGATGTAAAACCAAAATAAAGGCAATTACATACTAAAATGATCGTATAAGATAAAATACGGGATATCTTTGGTAGGCCACACTGATACCGTGAATGGTTCAAGTTCATTCTAATTATTACGTCGTTGTGCAATGTCGAGAATAATGTCCCCTTCAAATATATCTCCATTTTTACTAACGCTCCTCCTTCCTGTGTGTAGAGTAAGATTATTATTAATAGTTATTTTTTATAAAGCTTATAATTAATAATCAGAAAGAGAGGTAAATGTTAAAAAAATAAGGCAAAACCAAAGAATACCATATTTATTCAGCTTTTCGCTGTATCCCGCTTGTAGCAGGCAGGCAGAGGGAGTCCAGTGTTAAGACACTCCGCTCCCCACTTTCCGCCGAATTATGAGGGCATTGCGTGTCAAGTGGCGAACTCAACGCCGCGTTTGACTCGTCATCAGAGAAATGAAAATATTGAATTTCATTTCCTCGAGTGGGAATCGAACCTACAACGTTTACAGTGATACGCCCCTGCGCCACCTCTGGACATATAATAATTCTATGAGGCTAAAATTTTTAAGATCATTGAAGCAAAATATTACTTATCGTTTTCTCTTCTGATATTGATGATCGTTTATAAAATGTATTAGACCCTTTGACATCATTTATTGGAATAGGCACGTGCAACGCTACGCTAGCGTGATATAAAGCAAAAAACAAAGTAGGTTTCATATCTGGTACCTTAAAAATATAATGAACCGCAAGATTGTTTTAAAGAAAGTATAAACTTTAAAATATTTCCTAAAGTAGGTACTATAAAAATTACTTAAGTCTACAGTCTCATAAAAATCTAGAAAAATCATTTTCGGATCAGTTAACAGAAATGAATTAATTTAAAGTTTAGTATTAATTTATTTTATTTTATTATTTATTTTTTCTATTTTACTTCACGCTGCATTCCGCACATTTCGAGGTAGGCGGTGGAAACCTGGACACCTGGGGTTAAGACCTCCGTTCTCAATAAGACTATTCCGTTTCCCACTTTTAATTAAATCCTAGAAATTCGTCAAAGAAGTATTTAAGATTTTTTTAACAAGAATCCAAATCCTTAAGTACATACTTCTTAAACCTATAAAACGCTTTAACCTTTCAGATGAAATCATCAAACATGAGAATGATTTCCCTTTATAATAAAACTAAATAATAGTAATAATAAGATAAACTTACTTTAAGCAGCTTGTTATAATACAGATGAATTAAACGTATGAAAAAAGGCCAAAAATAAAACACTAGAGCAGTGGTGGAGGTATTTTATTTCAAATCGTTACACGGTAAATTATGACTTAAAAATTACAAATAAATCAATTGCATACTTCTAACATTTTGTACATATATTTTCTACGCTTAGTTTGGCCAATATATTTTCAATTACAATCAGTTTACTGACACTCATACATTTTGTTGAGCTTCAGTATATCGCGTTCTGATAAACCACATCTTTGCCCTATTTCAACATTTTTCTGTAAAATTAATAAATTTTATGTTTTTCAATCTTTACAATTTCTGGCAGCACCTGACTCATTTCATTAATAAACTGTTAGGGGCAGTAAGAACTAAATATTTATAAAATCTTTTTCATTTATGATTTTAAAAATAGAACTAGTGGCGTCGAATTGTCATGGCGACGCGACGCTTGCGTGGTGTGTGCATGTCATTGTAATAGATGAAGACAATAGGGTTTCATTAATTAGATACATCATTTTAGTCATCTTCACAAGCAATCATCATTCCTATTGTCAAATTTAAATACCTATGCATATAAAGACTTAAAAATATGTCTCACAAAAAAATAAGATAGGATAATTACAATAATAGGTACATTATATCTTAAGTTATATCTTATTATATAGATAATATGATATCGTTATTTGTTTCGTTGAATCGTTATGTTCAATGATTAAATTATAACAAACAGCCGTTTTGAGAGACTGATTGTGGACACGCTATACCTATTAAAAGTAATTGTAAAAGATGTGTAACTATAGTCGTCTAACATAAATGAAGTTTCTAAACATAAAGCAATTAAAAATATATCTGCCGCAACATGTTGCGGTTGCCATTTTAGTATAATTATTTTAATTAAGCTACATTCCAATGTAATAGGCAATAAAGACGGCAATTGTATCTCTATTTTATTTGTATTAATTGTAGTTTAAAAAAAATAAATAATTAAAAGTTAAGCAACGAATGCAAAATTTTTCAACATAAGATTGAAATCTTTTTTCAACGTAAAGTTGAAAAATTAACTTATTTGATAATTTTTGCTCTTGCTTTAGCAAGGATTCACGTAGAATATTTTTTTTAGCTTCACGCTGTGTGTGGGACACGGCAGCGTGGGCAGAGAGAAACCTGAGTTAAGACACTCCGTACTCCATTTTCTGCCGAATTCTGTAGGCATTGCGTGTGCGGAGGCAAGTGGCTGAACTCAACGCCGCGCTTTGCCTCGACATCATACACTGAAAAAATTAAATAAAAATATTAAATGTAAAATAGAAATAAAAACATTAAATGTTTCATTTCCTAGAGTGGAGATCGAACCCACAACCTGTCGTGTTTACAAACGTACGACTGGCAGGGAGTCATACCGTACGTAGATTCATAGCGAGCTTATTTACTACTAATATGTTTTTACCTGTGAAGGAATAATCGTCTTTTCGCCATTTTTGGAAAATGCTCTGTCTGGGTAATGCATTACACTTGCGTAATCGTAAGTCACGTCGAAATCAGTTACAGTATCCGCTGTATATTTTGCAAAGTTATTTTCTTTGCTTGTGAAAATATCAAAAAAATATGTCTCTCAATATTAACAATTATAGTTTCAATGAAAAAAGAAATTAAAAAAAAGATTAACTTAAAAAGAATATTAAAACAACACAATGGTTGTGCCAAAATAAAGTCGATTACTCGACAACAACGACGTTTATTATTATCTTTATTTACACAATTTTGATGCAATTAATTTGTTAAAATGCTGACAGAAACAGAACACTTATAAAATAGAATTTCACCGTGGTACCAAATTTTACATGCCATCTGAATAAAGCTTCAAATAATATCTGCAAAAAATCCGCTTCATGCTTCATCCTGCATGTTATAGGGTAGGCAGAGGGAACCTAATGTAAATACACCGTCTCCCACTTTCCGCAGAATTTTCTAAGCATTGCGTGGTGGCGAAACTCAACGCCCCACTATTGTCTTGGTGCCTTTTGTATACTGGTACTTGAAGAAATTTAAATATTAATAATTTATTGATTCATTTCCCCGAGTGGGAATGAAACCCAGAACCGACCGTACATTCACACGCTTGCGGCCCTGAGCCACGACGGCCTCAATTTAGGAAAGAAAACCACTTTTAGAAATTATACAGTAGGTAAATTGAATTTAGCTAGATATACTTGCCTCTAGGACACCGCTCAATCGCTCTGACCTCTAAACCATAGATGTTCTCATCAAGCTACGTCAAAATTCTAATATGCTTATTAGAACATAAACTTCTAAAAAATTGGCTAACTTAATAATCATTTTTGTTGACAATAAGGCTCAAGCTTGAGACAAGTAACGTTACGTAAATGGCAAAACTGAAAGCTGCGCCTTCGTCTTATTGTTAGCATCAATATGTTGTAAAACAATAGGTTCGGGTAGGTCGAAAAGTGTCCAATCCAGAATTCTCAGAAAGTCTTTGGTGATCTGGCTACATTGAGTCCTTACCTGATCCTGATCTTAGCTAGATGCACAGGTGTGCATGCATGTCCAAGGCGCAAACGATAAATAATTGATATAATCCTCCGTTCAGCAAATTTTTGAAAATAACCATGGTCGCCTTGGGATATTGGGTTGGATAGTAGCATAATATTTACCTTTCTGATATTTTGTTCTGAATTCATAGAATTCAGACCAGGACAAAGCCAAATGAGTTAATGCAAGGGACAACCAATCCTGGGTCGAAATAAAAAAGTTATCTAAATTACCACACTGAATGGCTAATTTCGCACAAAAGTCTGCAGATTCATTCCCACTGATGCCAGAATGCCCTGGAATCCATGCCAAAGTAACATCCAAGCCCTTTAGAAAACATGAGTACAGTTCTTCACGAATCCTTTAAATAATTGAAGACCTTAATTTACTAAGAAATGGATTTCCCTTGATAGCCAATATGCAGCTTAATGAGTCGGTACATGTGACAGTCTGTTTAAAGTCATGGCAGAGTGTGAAGCGGGTTGCTTCTAACAAAGCAACAGCCTCTCCAGTAAACACAGATGATTCGGGAGGACATTTAATTTGTAATATATTTTTTTAATTTTGGTATCCAGCATACTGCACCAACACAGCTTTCCTTAGAAAGCTTTGATGCATCTGTAAAGATGAGGACATGGAATGAAAAAAAATCATTTACTATGGCTTGAAATTTTGTGTTGGTGTCAACATCTCCCTTGGTTAGGCCAAGATTAGTGATGACAGAAAGATAATGTACTAGAGCCTTATAAGGCGTGCGGAATAAAGGATTAGATAGAAAAGATGACAATGGTCATCCAATGGTCTTCCTCATGGAAGAGAGGAAACTATTGAGCAAGTATGGAAAAGGTCTGCCTCGAGCGATGAGGTCCGCTAAATCAGATAGCTTAGACCATAGAGGATGGTCTTTTAACTTAATATATTTTAGAAACGCAACACTACCAAGTGTTATTGTAATTGCTTTATATTTGTGTTGAATACAATACAAACGACTACAATAATAGTTATGCCGTGACGTCATACTGTTATCTAGTTCGGATAGTCGCTGTGAAATATTTATATTAGATCTATATGTTTATATTAAATGTACATATATATTATATATATTTTTCTATAAATACATATATATTTATATATTTTTTTTTATAAGGCATGGTATAGATTTTTTTATACGCTGTTTTATACTTTAATCAACAAGGCAAAAAAAGATAATAAATTTATATTGCTTGTAGTACTATATCATTGTACTGTACCAAACTTATTAAATTACGCATATTGTTGTTCACATTTTGTAAATAATAATGTGGTTTTAGGTATTGTTAATATTGTAATTAGCCTCTTCTCTTTCGAACGGACAGTAAATGTGGGTAAGATTATATTATTAAAGTTATTTTTTTTCTATAATTGTTCGTGTTACTGTAAACAGTAGATACTAATACATTACAAATATTTATTTTTATTATTACCTAATGTCATAGTTCTTCCTGTGCGTTTACGCCGTAACCAGCACATTCCCACTATTCTTTTTAATATTTTAAAGTCATCCTCTCCTCCGTACTTGAAGGAAGGTTTTCAATTGACACTTCCAAGTGAAAGTTTAAGAAAGCTTGAGTACCCTACAGTTAATACCTCTTTCTATGAAAAATCTTTCACAGTTCAAGCAGCACGCTTATGGAACTCAATACCTAACTCTATAGTGTCGGGCAATCCATCTTTAAATACTTTTAAAAATCAAATTAAAACCACCTTTTCTTAATCTCAATTAGAAACTTTAGTAGTCGATTTCTCTTTTTCTTTATTAATTTTCTTTTTCTGTTTCAACTCCTTTATGTCAAGTATATAAGTATATTTATGTAGGTATAGTAATATTTATTAATATTATGTCTATTTGTATGTAGGTTTATTATTATTAACATAATATTTAAATACTGCACCCGAAAGATTTCATTTCTTTTAACATCTCCTATATTAAAGGGTTTCGGGGTAGAGGTGCACAAAGTGTGAGTGTCAACGCAACAGGTTGTGGGTTCGAATCCCACTCGAAGAAATGACATATTTAATATTACGCTTTCACCGAAATAGGCATTGAAAAAAAGTGAACATAAGCTCAGTATCTCAGAAACTCGCAAATGATTGCAAAATATTATTTTATTGTTAAAACTCACCTTGATTAAATTGAAAACACTGATATGACTTCAGTACGGTGATTTTTTTATGAAAACATAAATTATTATGCAAATATGAACACAAAATACATTAGTACTTATTTATTGCAGAAATATAGCACATATTAATATTCAACATTTACAAGAATTTTAATCGTCACTAGATCACCAATAGGCGAGTCTGATTGGCGGGAAAACGTTAGCTTAAACTTATTGGCAGTATAATAGATTTAATCTTTCTATATCTCCCTGAGAAAAACCTTCCCTTTGGCCTATTATAACATCTGGCTAAAAGAAATCATCAAATCACAATCAAAATACAGATTAGCATTATAACCCGCACACAGCAAGGTAGGCAAAGGGAACTTAGTGGTGAGGCACTCCGTTCCCCGCTTTCCGACGAATTTTCCTAGACGTGTTCAGTGGCGGAACGCAATTTCTGCCTTGGCGAGCTAAGAAACAAAAATATTAAGTCTTGGGTCTTGAGTCTAAACCTGAATGCAAATAAAACAAAGGTTCTGATATTTGAAAGAAATGGAGAAACGACTGCAGGATCAATGTAAATGGTAAAATTTTAGAACAAGTGAATGAAGTGATATATTTGGGAAGTATGCTCAGTAGAGATGGAAGATACGAGATAGATAGGCTTAGGCGTATTGCTGCCGATAACAGATTTAATAGTGTTTTAGCTGCATTGACGTTAGCACAGCTACACGTTTGGCCGTACATAATGCCGTGTTGGTACCGACGTTGTAATACGGCAGCGAAACGTGAGTATTATATAACAAGAACTAAAGAAAGATAAATGCTGTGTGGATGCGATCTCTTCATAGAATATGCGGAGTCAGCTTAGCTGATCGAATTCGCAATAAAGAGATACACAGAATGGCAGCAACTGGCGAGAATGTCACGGTGAGAATGAACGGAACGAATGAGTGATGAAAGAATGGTAAAAAAGATTTAACAAAGTTACTGTCAGTATCAAAGATAGATAGCGGAAGATTACGTAAAAGGCCTGAGAATCCCCAGAAGGCATGTATAAAGAGGTTCATAACAGTGGACAAACCGAAAGAGGTATGCAGAGACCGAAGCGTTTGGCGCTCAGGTCTCTCTGACTACCCCGCCAGGGCTGAATACAGCGTGAAACTACAACCGTCGTGTTACAGTCACATCTTTGTGCCCCTGCACCACGACGGCCTTAATAAAGATATTTCCATATTTTATGTGGTTGAAAATATTTATTTAATTAAAAATATTAAATTATTCTGCGACAAATAATAAATTAGGTTACTTACCTCTTTAGGCACAATCGTATCTTCGTCATTTCTACTAAAAGCTTTACGATCGTAGTGCATGCAACTAAAATAGTCATAGTTTGTTACGTCATCTATGCCTCCTGGAGTAATTTGTTTTGAGAAACCATGAAATTGACCTATCGATTTAAAGATAGATTTTTATGTTAAGTATGTTTATTCTATTTAAACAACCCTTACCTAACTATAAACAACCCCTTACTTAAATATAAAGCTTCACGCGGGAACCCGCACACAGCAGGATAGGCAGAGTGTATTTTGTGTTAAGCCTCTCCGTGCTTCATTTATCGCTGAATTCTGGAGGCAAAGCGTGTCGGGTGGCGGAATTCAACGCCGCGTTTTGTTTGGCGATGGAATGAAAATATTAAGCAATGCATTTCTTCATTGAGATTTAATAGTGTGGGAATCGAATCCACAATCAGAAGCGTATACAGTGACACGCTTCTACCCCTGCGCCACGACAGACGTAGGTCTGTCGCGTATTCATTATTTAATTTTAATTTTATAAAATAAATTTAATATAAATAGTAAATAACCTTCTTGTATATTATCCCATATAATATCAACATATTCATCTCTGTCAAATCTAGCTTGAGTATGTTGGAAACCAACTGTATGTAGAAGTTCATGTAAAATAGATCCATGGCGAAAACAATCCATGTCTTCATTAAACAAATTTATAACCTGCCACGAGTTTAAATACCCAATATTGGAATAGCATCCAGGATTATTTCCCTGTGAATTCATTTCGATTATAATAAAATATATGATGCGTCTAAGTATATTTGTATGTACGTATAATACTCGTTGTATGATGCGCAAATCTTTAGAATTCCTATATATTTTTAAGTATATTCTAATACTTGAGTAAATGACATATTTAATATTTTCATCTCCTCGGTCTGGAAACGAGGCAATGTGCGGCGTTAAGTATCGCCATTTAAAAGCGGAAGGTGAAGGTTCACAGGACTCCTCTGCCTGCTCTGCTATATACGGGATACAATGTGGAGCAAAAAAAAATACTTAAGAATTTTATAGATATTTTTGGGGATCGGAGTGTCTTTACACTAGATAAAGAAACGTGAAGCTGATTTTTATATATATATATATATATATATATATATATCTTTAATGGAGAGTGAGAATTTACATACAATTTTTGATTTTTTTTCGACACATTAGAACAGAGGAAATGAAAATATTAAATATGTAATTTTCTCGTGGGAATCGAATCCACAATCTACGCATTATTGCATACAATATCTGCTTCTTTTACATGAAGGTACATATTTTCTTAATGAGAAAAAAAAGTGTTTTAGTAAAAAAAAATGTGTTTATATTAAAACAAAGCTATGTAAGCAGAATATACCTGTATAAATACTACGATTTCAGCGTCAACGTCTGTAATTTCGTAGAAATTAAGGCATGATACATAATTTATCTCTTCAATAGCCTGTTCGATGGCTTGCCTTTGAAATCCATCTGAATATATAACATCATTGTAAATATTTTTTTAAATATCTTTTTTTTTTCAAACAAATTAAATTTAAACACAAAGATAAAAAAATATACGGTGTAAAAGCAAAATAATGGCAATTACATACTAAAATCGTCGTAAAAGATTAAATACGGGATATCTCGGGTAGGCCACACCGATACCGCGAATGGTTCAAGTTCGTTATAATTACTGCGTCGTTGTGCAATATCGAGAAAAATGTCCCCTTCAAATATATCTCCATTTTCACTAACGCTCCTCCTTCCTGTGTGTAGAGTAAGATTATTATTAATAGTTATTTTTTATAAAGCTTATAATTAATAATCAGAAAGAGAGGTAAATGTTAAAAAAATAAGGCAAAACCAAAGAATACCATATTTATTCAGCTTTTCGCTGTATCCCGCTTGTAGCAGGCAGGCAGAGGGAGTCCAGTGTTAAGACACTCCGCTCCCCACTTTCCGCCGAATTATGAGGGCATTGCGTGTCAAGTGGCGAACTCAACGCCGCGTTTGACTCGTCATCAGAGAAATGAAAATATTGAATTTCATTTCCTCGAGTGGGAATCGAACCTACAACGTTTACAGTGATACGCCCCTGCGCCACCTCTGGACATATAATAATTCTATGAGGCTAAAATTTTTAAGATCATTGAAGCAAAATATTACTTATCGTTTTCTCTTCTGATATTGATGATCGTTTATAAAATGTATTAGACCCTTTGACATCATTTATTGGAATAGGCACGTGCAACGCTACGCTAGCGTGATATAAAGCAAAAAACAAAGTAGGTTTCATATCTGGTACCTTAAAAATATAATGAACCGCAAGATTGTTTTAAAGAAAGTATAAACTTTAAAATATTTCCTAAAGTAGGTACAATAAAAATTACTTAAGTCTACAGTCTCATAAAAATGTAGAAAAATCATTTTCGGATCAGTTAACAGAAATTAATTGCTTTCAATTTTAGTATTCATTTATTTTATTTTATTATTTATTTATTCTATTTTACTTCACGCTGCATTCCGCACATTGCGGGGTAGGCGGTGGAAACCTAGACACCTAGGGTTAAGACACTCCGTTCTCAATAAGACAATTCCGTTTCCCACTTTTAATTAAATCCTAGAAATTCGTCAAAGAAATATATAACATTTTTTTAACGAGGATCCAAATCCTTAAGCACATACTTCTTAAACCTATAAAACGCTTTAACCTTTCAGATGAAATCATTAAACATGATGATGATGATAAAACTAAATAATAGTAATAATAAGATAAACTTACTTTAAGCAGCTTGTTATAATACAGATGGATTAAACGTATGAAAATAGGCCAAAAATAAAACACTAGAGCAGTGGTGGAGGTATTTTATTTCAAATCGTTACACGCTAAATTATGTCTTAAAAATTACAAATAAATCAATTGCATACTTCTAACATTTTGTACATATATTTTCTACGCTTAGTTTGGCCAATATATTTTCAATTACAATCAGTTTACTCACACTCATAAATTTTGTTGAGCTTCAGTATATCGCGTTCTGATAAACCATTTCTTCATCTTATTTCAACATTTTTCTGTAAAATTAATAAATTTTATGTTTTTCAATCTTTACAATTTCTGGCAGCACCTGACTCATTCCATTAATAAACTGTTAGGGGCAGTAAGAACTAAATATTTATAAAATCTTTTTTATTTATGATTTTAAAAATAGAACTAGTGGCGTCGAATTGTCATGGCGACGCGACGCTTGCGTGGTGTGTGCATGTCATTGTAATAGATGAAGACAATAGGGTTTCATTAATTAGATACATCATTTTAGTAATCTTCAGAAGCAATCATCATTCCTATTGTCAAATTTTAATAACTATGCATATAAAGACTTAAAAATCTGTCTCACAAAAAATAAGATAGGATAATTACAATAATAGGTACATTATATCTTAAGATATATCTTATTATATAGATAATATGATATCGTTATTTGTTTCGTTGAATCGTTATGTTCAATGATTAAATTATAGCAAACAGCCGTTTTGAGAGACTGATTGTGGACATGCTATACCTATTAAAAGTAATTGTAAAAGATGTGTAACTATAGTAGTCTAACATAATTGAAGTTTCTAAACATAAAGCAATTTAAAATATATCTACCGCAGCATATTGCGGTTGCAATTTTAGTATACTTATTTTTATTAAGCTACTTTCCAATGTATTAAGCGATAAAGACGGAAATTGTATCTCTAATTTATTTGTATTGGTTGTAGTTTATAAAAGATAAAATAATTAAAAGTTAAGCAACAAATGCAAAATTTTTCAACATAAGGTTGAAATCTTGCAGCGTAAAGTTGAAAAGTTAACTTATTTGTCAATAAATCCAATTGTAATTTTTGCTCTTGCTTTAGCAAGGATTCGCGTAGAATATTTTTTTAGCTTCACGCTGTGTGTGGGACACGGCAGCGCGGGAAGAGAGAAGCTTGAGTTAAGACACTCCGTACTCCAGTTCGGAGTGTCTTAACTCAAGGTTCAAGGAAAAAATGGATTTTCTGCTGAATTCTGCAGGCATTGCGTGTGCAGAGGAAAGTGGTTGAACTCAACGCCGCGCTTTGCCTCGATATCATACAAAAGAAATAAATATATTAAATTTTTCATTTCCTAGAGTGGAGATCGAACCCACAACCCGTCGTGTTTACAAAGGTACGACTGGCTGGGAGTCATACCGTACGTCGATTTATAGCGAGCTTATCTAGTACTAATATGGTTTTGCCTGTGAAGGGAAGATAGTCTATTCGCCATTTGTGGAAAAAGCTCTGTCTGGGTAATGCATTACACTTGCGTAGATTACTCGACAACGACGACGTTTATTATTATCTTTATTACCCAATTTTGTTGCAATTAATTTGTTAAAATACTGACAGAAACAGAACACTTATAAAATAGAATTTCACTGTGGTACCAAATTTTACATCGAAATATTAATTACTATACGACGAACGATCCTGATATCAGAGCCAGTATTGTTGAGAGATTTCAGAGAACACTGAAAATGAAAATGTGGCGATATTTACACATTAAAGTACTTATCGATATGTTGACATTTTACAAGATTTGCTTTATTCATATAACCATAGCATTCATCGAAGTATTAAGATGCGTCCTTGTGATGTTAATCATAATAATATAATGACAGTTTAGTGTAATTTGTATGGTAACACAAAAAGTCGGCATTAAACCATTCCTAAATTTCAAATTGGTGATCATGTTTGAATAACAAAATATAAACACATATTTCAAAAAGGATATGAAACAAATTGGAGTGATGAAATATTTATAATTACATCAGTCATAGAGAGATCGCCGTGGTTAGTGTATACTTTAAAAGATTTAAAATATGAACCTATAATAGGAACATTCTATGAAAAAGAGAGAATATGATCCCACCACAAAACACAAAATAGATAAAATTATTCGTACTCGGTATTCAGGTCTCAGAAAGGAGTTGTTCGTAAAGTGGAAAGGTTATCCGAATAAATTTAACAGTTGGATATTAGCATCGAGCTTAGAGTGAATGAATAACGAAGATTTTTATTTAACACTACTTAGTAACAGCTCAGTTTTATACTTTCCTGATAATAAGACGACACACTTTTCAAGAAAAAATTCCAAAATCTATCAAACTAGAAGAAGAATGGTCGGTAGGGATTGTAGAATTTCAGTATCCATGTACTATGTTCACCGTTCAAAGTAAACAAAATATAATGTACATAAGTAAAAGAGAGCAGCAGGTTCCCAATGAAGCTGAACTACAGATTGTTACTTATAAAAATCATATCCCGGCATCTAGTTATGAAAATATAGAGGATGTTCTATCAGCACTGAATTCTAGAGAATCATTTAAACTACGCTTCTATAAAATTTCAAAATACATCACTTTAACCGGAAATATCGATGACCTCATTTCTCTGAAGTTTTCTTCGAAGTTAAGTCCTCAGCTTGGTTTTGATCCAAATACTGATGTAAGAACTAAAACTACAGGTAAATTTCCAGCTAACCTTTACTTATGTTTACCACCGCAACTATTAATTTACTGTGATATCGTAGAACCTCAAATCACAGCAGGCACATCGCCCTACACCTGCGACAAGTGGGCAAAGGCTACCGTGTCATGTACGGGCACGGTTTAAGACGCTAGTACCCAGACGGAAACTCCGCTTTGCAACGTGGAATATTGGCTCTCTGACCGGACGATGCAGGGAACTCGCAAATGTACTCATTAGACGTTGGGTCCAGTGTGCTTTTGTCCAGGAAACACGCTGAAAGGGCAATAAGTCCCGTAACATCGGACAGGGTTATCGGCTTATATTCACTGGGTCACCTTCAGGTAGAAACGGTGTGGCGGTAGTGCTTTCTGAAGAGCTTCAGAATTGGCTCCTTGAAGTTGACCGTCTCTCCGACCGCTTGATGCGGGTGAGGATACTGATTGAGGGCGTTACCACAAACCTAATCAGTGCCTATGCTCCCCAGGCGGGATGTAGCGCGGCCGAAAAGGAGACATTTTTGGAGCAGTATGAAGGGGTTCTACTTGCTGTACCGTCTACGGAAGTGGTCTTAGTTGGGGGGGACTTGAACGGTCACGTTGGTAAGGCTGCTGAGCCGTATGAACGTGTTCACGGGGGTTTTGGGCACGGTCTTCGCAATGCAGAGGGAGAAAATATTCTGAGAACCTGTATTGCGTCTGATCTGGCCGTCGTGAATACGTTCTTCCAAAAGAATTCTCAGCACCTTATCACGTATAAGAGCGGGTCCCACTCAACTCAAATAGACTACTTATTGACCAGACGGTGTCATATGGGCAGGGTAACTAACTGTAAGGTCATTCCAGGCGAAAGCCTAACGGCCCAACATCGTCTTCTTGTCATGGACTTTAACGTCACTCCGAAGAAGAAAGTAGCCGAGAAACGTAGGCCTCGGATCAAGTGGTGGTTGCTGAATGGACCGATGCAGACCGACTTCCTGGCAGAGGTGAAAAGTCACGATCTTTCGACTAACACCGAGACTGCTCAGGATGCTTGGGATCGGGCTCAGTCGGCAATCATTGCGGCGGGCAGGCGAGTTCTTGGGGTTTCTAGGGGAGGACGTGTCTTCGACAAGGAGACATGGTGGTGGAATGATGAGGTCCAGGAGGTGACTCGTGAAAATAAGGCTACCTTTAAGAAGTGGCAGGAATCCAACTCTCCTGAAGACAGACTGGAGTACACAGTAGCTAAACGTGTCTGTAAAAGAGCTGTAGCCAGAACCTGCAGTGAGAGTTTGTCACCATTGTATGATAAACTTGAAACTGTGTAGGGGCAGAAGCTGGAAGCTGGCACGTACCCAGGATAAAGTGACGCAAGATATCCCAAAATGTCTTTGCGTCAAAGATTCCCAGGGCACGCTGCTCTGTAGTCATGCCTCTGTCAAGGAGAGGTGGAGAGGTGGTGGAATGCATGCAGTCTTCATCATGACCCACTGCCTAACCTCGGACTTATTGCCCCAATAACCCTTGACGAAACTCGTAATTGCCTTCGACGCATGAAGAACGGAAAAGCGGTGGGACCTGACGACATTCCGATCGAAGCGTCGAAATCATTGGGCTCTCTTGGTGTGCTCATGCTTACTCACCTTTTTAACCATATCTTGAATTCTGGTAAGATGCCGCATCAGTGGCGGCTTAGCTTTATTACCCCTATTTACAAGGGAAGGGGCAGTGTTCAAGATTGTGGTAGTTATAGGGGCATTAAGCTTATGAGTCATACCATGAAGCTCTTCGAGCGCATGATCGACCTCAGGCTCCGCCGAGAGTGTACTATCTCTGAGTTTCAATATGGATTTCAGCCAGGATCGGGCACCATGAACGCCATTTTCGCCCTCAGAACCTTGATGGAGGCATACAGGGAAAAAAGGAGAGCTCTGCATGTGACCTTTTTAGATTTGCAGAAGGCCTTTGACTGTGTGCCTCGTCAGTGTATCTGGTGGGCATTGCGATCCAAAGAGATCCCTGAGGCCTGGTTAGGACTGCTGTTGGCGACACTAGACCCTTCCCGATTACAGTGGGGGACTGCTGTTGGCGACACTAGACCCTTCCCGATTACAGTGGGGGTTCACCAGGGCTCGGCTCTTAGTCCGTTCTTATTCAATGTAGTGCTCGATACTGTCTCGACTCACATCCAGGACCAGCCTCCATGGCTGATGATGTATGCGACGACATAGCACTCATTGACGAGAACCGACTGACGCTGGAGCGTAATGTGAACCTCTGGAAGGGTACGCTTGAGAACGGCGGTCTTAAACTAAATGTGTCGAAGACCGAGTACATGACCTGCGGGAGCCCGGATTTGAGCACGATCCTTATAGATCCTGAGCCAGCCGTTAAGTCGGAAAAGTTCAGGTACCTTGGATCCATTATGCACGAGTCTGGAGGCATCGACCACGATGTCCATGGCCGGATAAGCGCTGCCTGGGCCAAATGGCGGGAGGTCACTGGTGTGGTCTGCGACCGCAGAATACCGCCCAAGCTCAATGGGCTGATATACAAGAGCATCATCCGACCGGTTCTTTTATACGGCAGCAAATGTGCGCCGGCACTATCTCGGCACACTCAAGAGCTTCACGTCACGGAAATGAAGATGCTGAGGTGGATGTGCGGCGTAACGCGGTCTGACCGCATACGCAACACATTCATTCGAGGTAGTCTTGGGGTCCGTGACGTGGCGGACAAGCTCCAAGAGCGTCGCCTGAGATGGTTTGGCCACGTCACGCGCCGGCCTAAGAACTATGTCGGATGCAAGTGCCTTGAAATATCAGTTCCTGGAGTGAGACCTTCCGGACGCCCAAGGAAGCGCTGGTTGGATGTCGTGATGCAGGACATGAGAGCCAATGGTCTAACCACCGAGGACGCAAAAGATCGTGCAAAGTGGAGTAGGTTAAGTAGGAAGGCAGACCCTGGTAATAGCCGGGATTAATGCCAGGAAGAAGAAGAAGAAGAAGAAGTATGTAGATTTTATTTATAGTTATAGGTTTATAGTTGTGTAAGGTAAATAGTAGGAAAATGAATCACTGGACACAGACAACAAATAACAATATTATTAGGAAGCGACAGTGGTAAATATTAAAGGGCAGGGCAATAACTGACGAAAAAATGTTGATTATGTAGAAGAGTGTACTATTGTGTAAAAAAAAAATATAAATATTTAGTAACTAGCATATAAATGTTAAGACCGTCGTGCACCTATGAATCATTATATATTTTTCCTTTCCTCGTTCTTGTAAAAAGATAAAGCGCGGCGGTGAGTTCCGTCCCTCAACACACTTGTCTTAAATCAAAGATGTCAAATTTCGGTGGAAAACGGGAAATTGAGTGTCTTAACATTGTATTCCCTCTACCTACGATGAATATTACATGC